>JBBYHK010000013.1:4478327-4489656 GCA_038382065.1 Adansonia grandidieri
TAGTTTTTAAATATTAACTCAAGATTAATAAAAATAATTTTTTATTTTTTATTGTTCGTAAATATTATTTTAATATAGATAATTTTTATATATTTTTATATATATAGGAAGAGTCGATTTTATTAAAAATATAGAGAAGAGTAACAATAAAAATAAATAAAATTAGAAATAAAAAGGTAATTAAAATTTTTATTAATAATTTTAATAATTATTTCCTTCTTTATAATTTTTTTTTGGTTTTACTATTTCTTAATAATTATTAGTTTACTTCTTTTTTTAAAATTTTTCCAAATTTTATATAGCCATATCTACATGTAATCGCCGAATCAGATGGCGATTTCTCAATAGGAGTATTTATGTATTGAGAAATCGTCATTTGATTTGGTAATTTCTCAATTAAATTTTATAATTTTTTTATGTTGAGAATTCTCTTAAAATTGACCTAATTCTTTAAATAATATGAAAACAATTTATTTGGGTAAATAAAAAAAAATTTATATTATTCTAATAAAAAAGCCTAATTATCCCCCCCACCCCAAAAGAAAAAATACAGTTGCTTACTTCCCCAAGCAATGACTTTCAATCTCCAATTAAGCATTCCCCATGCTTAGCGACAACTTTAATATATAGTTAGAGATTTACATTAGAATTGGACACATTTTTAACGCAAGTGAATTTTCAAGAATTTTATTTTTGTTTTGGAAGAAATAATGTACTAAAAGTATGATTATTATTTTCTAGGTAAAAAAATGATAGTTCTTTAAGTAAGAAAGGTTATTTTATTTAAAAAATTATTATTATTATTATTATTATTATTATTATTACAAGTAAAAAACATTTGACTTATGCATAGTTCTTTTGTCAATTCTCCAGTTGAAATAGTATTATCTGTTTCGTAACACGCAACTAAGGGTTTCATAGTAGTATCTATTTATTAATTGAATCTAATAGGGCAAAATGAAATACGGGTTTCCAGTTTGATGTGCAAAGCCCAACCTACCCAATATGTAAATGAGGTTCAGTTTCTAAACTACTTTCTGCAGAGGCCTTAAATATTTATCCAAAACCTGTCCTTTCTTGGGCAGATAATTTGGATGGACAATCTAATTTTTGGGTATTTCTAGAAAAAAAAAAATTCAAGCTAAATTTGTATACTCGTACACCAACATTTTGATTTGGAATTGAGCATTCTAAGGACGTAATCAACTCCCTAATTAGCAAGTACCTAGACAATTGATTAAATTTTTAGTATCAAAAACAAAAAAAAAAGAAAAAAAAAGAGGAAGGATTCGACTTCAATTCTTAGTAAGGTGATACATGTACATACAATTGAAACCAAATGCTCAATTGCATTGAGTTTATTTGTTGGGTTCCATAGAAAATTGTAAGTTATAGACATCAACTTTTTCAAAAATACATTTTTGATTCAACATTGACATCCTTAAGGTCGGGCAAAAAAGGGGAGGAATTTCGACTGGATGATTTACCTATTCTCTAATCAATAAAAGTGATTATATCAAGGAAAAAGGGGAGACAATGAAAGAATTAAGGTCAATTCAAGTGGGATGAATACCAGTTCCGTATTTGTATCTTCATAAAAATGCATTCTCAGGTGCATGGAGGGCCCTATATCTGTGCAATAAGGAGTTCATTCCATATGTCTGGTACACCAGGTAGGCACCAATGCAAGCAATCATTGATACCCTGCGTTGGCCTAATACTGTAATTAGACATGTGAGCTTCATCTCTGAGTTCGGAAATCGCAGTTATATCCAAAATCTTTACCTTTGTACCCCTAACAGCACTCTCAACAACTTTATCGCTAGATTCATCGTGCAAGACCTCACTACCTCTAGTTAAGGGAATGGTATTATTGCAATTACCTCCGGTGTTCCAATCTCCATCGCGGAAGTGCCTCGGAGAGATTGTCCTAAAGAAAGCTTTTAGTTGAGGGTGTGAGATAAGTTGCGAATCTAGCCACCTGACAACATTATGCACTGTGAAATTCTTGGCATTCCTGATATCTTCAAGTTCTTTGTTCTCATTGGGCTTCCCATTCACATGCATCACCCAACGGTTTCCAGTAAGCTTCCCTCTGTTCCAGTGGTGACCTGTATTGAGAACTAATACATCAAAACGATGAAGGAATCTTCTTAGGAAAGCTGGTGGACGGTCCAAATGCATGGCAACATCAGAGGCTGGGTCTGTGCTGTTAATAGGGACTAGGTCAGAGAGGCTTGCTGACCAGTAATATAAAATGGTGGTATTTGTCTTTGGGAATCGATAAACCCATCCATCAGGACGTTTGGCTCTGCGAGGTTTGACAAGCCCATATTCCCTTGCAACATCTTCAACTTCCGGACTCTCTTCCCCACCTGTGGCCATACACATCAAGGATTGGAACTGCTGCCTGCCTAATGAGTCTCCTATAAAGGCAATTGTTTTATTCTGCATTCTGAAATTTACAACCATGGTTAGAATAGAAAAAGAACACCTACTTAGAGAATTTAACAAACTTTAAACCCTGAAATTTCACATAAATCTGAAAATAATTTAGATGGTAGCAAAAGAAAATGCATCATAAAATGAGGAAAATCCAGCTAAGCACCGTAGAAAGAATCCAAAATATAGGAAAAGCAACAGCAGGTGTATTAATCTTAGTTTTTCAAAACATATTGAACTTAGTCCATAGTACCAAAATCAGAAAAGGATAGAAAGATGAGAGATTAAGAAGACATATTGTTTTGGCAGACAACATTTTCTTTGCCATATAGAGGATAAAGAATAGCAAATGGAGTCCAGAAACAGCAATAGTTCATCAAAAGAATCTCCTGCTCTTTCTCTTTCAAGACAAAGGTTCTGCTAGGAATGATAGAAGATAAAAAGATTGACCAGTTACTTACATGAAGATGACTGGACCTCAGAAACTAGTAGCTAAAGAACATGAGGAGAAAAGAGAGAGGAATGTTGTGAAGGCGTGGGAAGCAGCAATAACAAGAACCACACACAGAAGCTCACCTTCTCAAGAACGCAAAGCGCTCAAACTCTAATATTTTACAATCCTGAGGCTGCCATCGATATCCCTCAAAAGAGAAGTCTGTCCGTTGGGTTAGTCTGCAAGCCCACATTCCTGATAACCACTGCTTACATCCAAACCCAGAATAAAATGGCCGCCTGCTGTCAGCAACCCATCTACCCTTGGCATAATTGCAATCTAAGTAAAAAATGGAATATTCTTAGTGATACAGAGAACAGATCATAAAGGAGCATGAAACATTTAAATCTGATCCACTGAAGCTTCTCAAAAAATTTAAATACCACAAACATAAATAAAAACATTGAAAGCTGCAATTCTTGTGCCATTAAGAGAGCATAAGAATTATAAAAGAAAATGAAAAAAAGAAACAGAAGTAAAAAAGGACCACGAAGATATTTCAGAATCACCAATTTTATTCAGCTTCAGTAAAGTTTATTTAATAATATAGCATATAATTTATAAACACTATTTTGTTCCTTTCTTTATGTAAGCCATTAGATGCACAAGAAGAAGCATTATTCCCTATAATAGATTGGCCACCCAGAATAGTTGGTTCCCTAGAATAGCCGACTGATATTTTGTGCTTTATCTCATTAGGATGTAATGGTCTGTTTAAGTTTTGTAGATGCGGATAATTCATTACTTTCATGTATTGCAGGAGAAGGTATCTCATCACTTCTGGCCACATTTTAGTCAAGCTATTGACTCTTCTAGGAGAAATTCATTAATAAGGTTTATTCTTTCCTATTCTACAATATAAGTTCTCTCAGAAACCAGAAAGCTAGAAGACTATCTAGCTCAATTAACAAAAAGAGCACCCAAGTTTATATAATTCTGTCCCTCAAAACGAGTTTTCAACGCTTGAAGGATCTCAGAAGTAATGCCAGGAATATAACTTCCCTATTGTTTATCAATCTTCTCATATTTGCAACAGGTTCATTTTACTATTATGAAACCAAACCCCTTCTTAAAACCTTTGAAGTGCACATGTTTAAACTAATTAGTAGTTGTGATCCCCAATTTAGCAGCAAAGCAGATTTAGTGCAAATGTCCATAAAATTTCAAGCAACAATGCAAAAAATTGAACCTTTTAAACCCCAATCACACATGAACGTTAATCAAATGTTGCCCTAACAATGACTCAAAAGCACAAGCCTTTGACAAAAAAGTCATTAATTATATGCATCCCTGTATTAAAGTAATCAAGTGAGAGAAAGAAGAAAAGAAAAGCACCAATTATCAGTACAAAGTAGATTTAATCCAGGTGCAGCCCCATGATCCCCCAATGACATAGTTAAATCTCATAGAAAAAATACTAGTATCCTTTTCTGTTCCTTTAATCATCAAAAACCCATATTTCCCAAGATCACCCATTTTATTTTGGAACTTGACCATTTTAAATAAAGGCTTTCAGTAAAGCACTTCGGTTCATGCACTTCAATCACCTAAGTGTAGGTCAAGAAAATTTCATTCCGACTGCCTTAGCTTCCCACCAAACATATTTCTATTCTCAGGTCATCTGTGCAACTCAATACAGACTTCCCATGAAAGACCCTGGTATTCTTACTGTCCATTCGAAATAAAACTGGAGAAGATTGAACCATCAACTAAAATTAAAAAATAAAATAAAATAAAGAAGCCAGGTGCAACAAAAGTGGTGAAGTAAAGTTCAAAAAATCTTCACTAAAAAATTGCAAAAGTCAGCCTCAAGTGTGGCCGATATTTCACGGTCTGTGCCAAATGCGATGGTCAAGCATCTACTTGCTATCCACTTGGTCACAGGTTCAACCCTGGAAACAGCCTCTCTGTGCAAAACATGGGGAAGGCACTGTACATCAAGGCCTTCCCCAAACTCGGCTTACAGTGGGAGCCTCATGCACTTGATTCGGTAAAAAAAAAAAAAAAAAAACTACTTCTAGGCCTTAAGTTACTTC
The DNA here is from genome assembly GCA_038382065.1 of Adansonia grandidieri. Classification (NCBI taxonomy): domain Eukaryota; kingdom Viridiplantae; phylum Streptophyta; class Magnoliopsida; order Malvales; family Malvaceae; genus Adansonia; species Adansonia grandidieri. The sequence goes on from JBBYHK010000013.1 coordinate 4,483,299, forward strand.
AATTCGATTAAGAAAGCTTGTCAAGCAAACACACTAGCTATTTCTATAGTCAATCATAAATAGTCAGTAGCTCTGTTTCAAGTTCAATGTGCCTTCCACCAGCAGGAAGGTGATATGGTAATCCCCTTCCAAATTAGGAGATCACAATCGAATGCCAAAACTAAATAAACAAATTTGATTATGATACAAAAAAAAAAAGGTATGAAATTAAGTTTATTATGGGACAAAAACAATTCTATGCTTGCATAACCACACAACAAACTGTTCATGTTAATACAGACAGCTTAAAAGCCAATTGTGTCAACATAGTTATTCTGCTAGTCTAGTAAAGAACTTAAACAAGAAGTCCAGTGGAAAGAATAAGTTGACTTTGCATAAAAGAAAGTTGGAAGATTTACTTAAAAGGAAATGTGAATTTCGCACTCAACCTGCATTTTTGGAGGATAACTCCTCTCCATCACTATCTTTAACTTCAGGAATGAATGTGGTTACAGAAGTTGTTGGGGAAGAAGAATTACGATGTTCTCCTGTCCTTGTTGCTTCTTTTGTCAAACTTGACTTATTGACTTTCTCTGTATGCCCTCTAGGGCTCCTGGAAATTGAAGAACTATTCGGTGCATCCAGAAGAAAGTCTAAGTGCAACAAGAAAAATTAAAAAGTCAATGAAGAATTTAATAATAAGGTTAGAAAAATGTTGTTGGATTCAAATATTTCAAATATCTAGTAAACCATGGTCCATGATCAATCAAATATGACCCAGCACCAAAAAATGTGGTGTTGCGCTAGCTACTTTTACAACCTTTAGCATCCAAAAGGCATGTCATACCGCACGCCCTTGGATCATTTATGCATCCCAGTCGAAACATACTCAACAAATTACCAACTAAATAGTATCTGTGTTGTCCTAACAAATTTATATTAGAATCCTGTTTGATTTTTCCTATTAAAAGATATTAGGAAATGAAAGTTCATGAATCAGAAGGCTAATAATATTATGACTCTGCTACTTCACACTCGTATATATTGAAATAGTTCAGTGACTGCTGCATAAATTATGATGTTGTCCAAGAATAATAACCTTTTCTTTTGATCTACATAATCTTCACTTCTTCAAAAAAAAAAAAAAAAAAATCTAAATGAGCAATGAGCAATCTCAAGACTAACAAATGCTACACAAAAATATGAAAGTTCAATTGAATATTAAAAGAAATCACAAGATACTTGTCAACGAACCTCAATGTGATTCATAGTTTCATACTAATGAGGCAGGCCCTACGGGATATTTTTCACCATATAAGGGTCATATGTACTGTAGAATATAAAAATCCATCATACCATTTTCAACACCCCAGCTGTTCGTCTTTGGACATCCTCCATATCAAATTTCAGTTCCAAATTACATTTCCAGGCACAGAATTCCGTTCTCATATTCCCCATTGAGTGAAATCCAGAGTCTGACATGTATTCCTAGATCAACTTTTTCTTGCATCATAACCTACGTGTTTTCCAAATTACATTTCCAGACAAATATTTCTCTTATCCAGGGACAAAGATTCATCTCTTCCTCTGCTAGGCTCCTGGCCTCTTTTTCCCTTTTCAAATTATATGTTTAAACAGCCCTATGAGTTACAAACTTAAGAAGTTCCAGTTTTCTTGGCAAACAGTAACCAAAAAAGGAAAGTTAAATTACATCGTCTAGATGTTCATCCCACCTAGACCACTAAACGGTCTCCATGGAAGACATTCAGATAAAAAAAAAAAGGGAAATTACAAAGATATGCAAATTGCCATAGGTAGTGTGAGGGACAACAAACCTGAAGAAGGGAATCTGAAACTTTGTTGGGCCAATAAAAGGGTAGCAAGAAAAGGATTCTTCTCCCATGGCCAAAGCATTATAGCTACAAAACCCAGAGTAAGCAAAGCAATAGAGACATGGATTCCTCTCACTATATTAAAATTGCATCCTTTCATCATTCGTGTAAACTTCAACGTTTTTTAGGGAGGCTTCGGCCGCATTGAAGAAAACAAAAAAAACAATTCAAGTAAATTGTTTTTAATTACTGATTCAAAAGAAAACTAAAGTTAAAAAGAACCTGAATTTGAATTTTAGCCTCCTTAACCTTAGATTTTGTCTTTCAATGGATCTGCTGATTTTGGCAGTCGTTGGGTTTTGATAGTGAGAGAGTGGCTGCCACAACAAAGACAGAGACCGGTTAAGATTTCATTTTCTTCCTCTTTTATGGGGGTTGTTTCCCCTTACGTACGCGGAGGATGTTTAGCCGACAACTAGGCCAATGGAAGGGCAACGCGTGTTAGACGTATGAGCAATAGTAATGCGTGACACATGTTTATTGGTGATTCTAAGTGTGAATTATGAAATCCAAAGTACTATTGAAAAGGAAAATACTAAATAAATCAACCCTTCTCAGATCCAATTAACAAAGATATACATTTTATAACTGTAACTATATATAATGATGCAAAATCAAAGGGTATTTCTTAAAACGAGGTTTTTCCCTTTTTTCTTTAATTTTTATTTAATGATAATAAATTTTAAAACACAAAATGAATAAAAATTAAAGGACAGTAAGAAAGAAAAAAAAAAATGCAAGAAACTTTTTTGTGAAGAGTTTTTTTTTTTTTTTTTTTTTTTTTTTTTTTTGAATTTCAAGTTAATGCAATGGTATTAAAATTTTTTGTAAGCCCTTGTAAGAAAAAGAGGAAAATTAGTTTTGGTGAATTTAGGTTTTTGAACAACGACAAAAGACCGAGAGTTTTCAGCTTTAGATTTAGATCTATTCTTTTGAGGAAGATTTTTGAAGAAAATAAGTTAAAAAAACAAACTTCAAGAAAGTAAAATAAACGGATAATTATTAAAAAAATAAAAATATAATTTAAAAAATATAATTATTAGAATTATTAGTAAAAAAATTATAATTATTGTTTTATTCTTAGTTTCATTCTTTTACTATGTTGTTGCTCATCTATTGTATAATGGGATAGTTGGATCCTTCGGTAAGAATTGGCTCTCTCCTTATATATAAAATATATATATAAATTATGTATATAAGTTATATATATTAAAAATGATATTTATAAATAATAAAATATTAAAAAATATTTTTATTAAATTTTGAATTATTATTTAAAAATAATAAAAATAAAAATATATTTTATATTAAATTTTAAATTATGTTTAAAAAATTAAAAATAATATATTATATATAAATTATATAATATATGTTAATATAATATATATTATATAATACGAAATAAAAATATTTTATATAAAATCTTAAAAATAATAAAAAATAAAAGATAATTTATATTAAATTATTTAAATATAATAAAAATAAAAAATATTTTATATAGACTTATTTAAACGTTAAACCTACTTAATATTTAAGAAAATTTGATAAGAAAAGATAGATCCAAAAATGGGCTAAACAAAAATCAAAGCCAACTTTTAAATAAGCCAAGCCTTAGGCAAGAAATAAATAGGCAGGGCTGACATGGCTTACACAGTATCCCTTTATATATATTAATTTTATATTATAATTAAAATAAAAATTAGACTTAAATTTGTCATTTCGTTCTTTTTTTTTTTTTTTTCTATTGTTTCTTCACAAAACACTTTCTAAAAAAGAAAAGAACAAAAGCCACAACACTTAGATAGCTCTGCGAAAAGATGTTTTGCTAAGCTTCAATCTCTTACAACTATTAAAGTTTACCAAGGAATTAAGAAAATTTACAAGCACTTCTCTTTCTTTTTTATCTTTTTTAAAAATTTTACATGAAGTGAACTATTCAACGTTAATTTATAATTATTCATAATTGTTTTGTTATATGTTTTAATGATTCAAAAGTTAAATTTTTTATTGTTATGAATAGCAAAATGCATGATTTTAGTTTATATGGAACGATTATGTTTGGAAATGTTTATGCATTTTAGCAATTTATACAGGCTAGGCATATGTATCTTTCTAAAAATTTGGGTCAGACTTGGTTATAAAAGACTACCCATATTTTCAAACACAGCCTAGGCGAACAAAAATGATGTTAATATGCCCAACCCAACTATTTAAATATATATATATATATAAATATCTAAAAATTTTAATCATTTACCCTTTGAATAGTAATTATATTTCTTTTTCTCTCTCAACTTCCACCTTAGTAATTTTAGGACACCATAATCCTTGAAACTCCTTGAAACCAAAATCTTAAAATAGAAAAAATCCCTTTCCTTTAATTTTTGGTGTTTTTTTTTTTTTTTTTTTGTTGCTGATAGTATTTAGTATTAGTAAATATGTCATGGAGCCAATCAGATTAGACTTAGGGGCATACAAGCAATAATGCAAACCCATTACTACACTATATTGATGCAATGTTTTCTTTCATGTTAGTGGCATGACTGACAAATATGAAATCACTAATTGGATAAAGCCTACGGAACATACAAGGCTTTGCAAAGAAATTATAAAGAGTTAAAATTATGAGATCCTTATGCATTAAAGCCATGTTCCTAAAACCGTTCCTAGTTATTATATTACTAAAATGAAATTTTTATAATGTTTAAAGACTAGCACTTGTTATTCCTTCTTTCTTATGAAGTAAGTAATTGGTCTCATAGGTTGAAGCATAAGAGATACTTGGGATGGCATATGGCTGCTTGTTCTGTGAAAGCAAGTTCCGTGAACATGAGTTGTGTGAGAACTTTATTTGGTATTAGTCATTCAGGTGTCAATGGAAATGTTCTCATGTGCCATTCATATAACTAGTCTTTCAACTTATGATACCAAGTCATCTTGAATGAGAAGTGTCACAATTGATTTCAATGGGTTTACAAGGAAGGATGCCTACGGTAAGGTTATTTTTGGTTTAGCATGATCCAAATGAAGGTGGATAAGTGATCCAGGGAAGATTCACCATTCCTAGTGACATAAAAAATGTATTGGATATATTCTTGGCTATGGTTAATAAGAAAAAAGTCTTTGGCCAAACCATGATGAATTTAGGAAAAATCGTTTCTTTAAATTCATATTGTTAACCATGAATTGTAGGAAGTATTATGGATTAAAGCATAAGTAGACATTGCACTATGCTAATGCCCATTCTGAGATATTTCATGAAAAGTTTGAATTACACTGATAAGCTGATACCGAAAAGTTTTAATGAGGTCACCTTGACCTTTCAACATTTGGGTGGTCATGATAGGTTGCTAGAGGGCTCTTGATCTATGAATGTGATTAATAAAATTAATTATCTTTATTACCAACATGTTGGGAACCTAATGGGTCATACATAAAAACACCGGTGAGTTGGATTCAAATTGGATTTAATTAAGTTTAACTTAATTAAATAAAAGGAATAACATAGAAAACTTAATTGAATTAGGTTAATTAAGATTGATTAAGACATAAATTAGATTTGTGAAATCTACTCTTGAATGTATTAATATTGCAAGAAAGATTAGACTTTCTTATCAAGACAATGTCTAATTATAGACATGTTATTAGGGTGTCTTAATCTTGATCTTGGTCTATTTAAGTTCCTTAATTGTTACAGTGAATTAAATAATTATTTGATAATTATTTTATTAAGAATTAATATTCTAGCATATAAATTTAGGGTTGGTCGAAATCCTAGCTAGTTACTTTAACAAGCCATGTTTTGAAAAAAGCCCAATTAGATAGGGACTAGAGCTTTGCCAATATAAGCAAAGAGCGATTAATGTTGGAGTAGGCTAAAAAAATAATAAGTTAGTGGCTTGGCTCAATCTTTGTTGGAATAGGTAAAAGAGTTTTACGTAGACTAGGAAAGTTTGATATTAATCAAACTACCTCCCAATAATACACCAATATGCACCACTTTCAAGATTGATAGGCTTATTTTTTCATCAAAAGCTTAACCTAATTTTTAAATGTTAAGTATGATTGAAAAACCTTAATTTGGCCAAGCACAAGATCACTATTATCACCACTTTGCTTTCTCCTCTATTATTGTTGTTTTTCTTTCTTTGTCTATTAAAAATCGTTCTTGATTTTTTTTTTTTAGAAACAAAACAAACAAGCATAACTTTTGTTTAAGATCCTAAGATCTTCTAGCTAGCAAACACCAGATTTTAAGAAAATCCTAACTCCTATTCATGTAGATCACTATTGTAGGCATTACGCTTGCAATTCTCGTGACCTTGGAGAGGCTTTGAGGAGGTGTGACCACTGATCCATTACTTCTTGATTCTTTTAAAGTTTTGAGTTACATGCGGATCATGATTCAAAGATCCTGAAGACATTTGACTATTTCTTTGTAATTAAATTTCTATTGCGCTATGTATTTTGTAAGTTCTTGTAATCTT
>JBBYHK010000013.1:4500430-4511799 GCA_038382065.1 Adansonia grandidieri
ATGATAATAAATAATAAAGTACATTATAATAAATTACAAAGTTAAATATCATATTCTTTTTTCGTTAAATAAAAAAATAAAAATCATACCTTAATCTCTCCAACAAATTTTAATTTCTACAGAAAATCTTTATTAGTACAAAAAATATTAAATCGTGATAATAATAATAATAATAATAATAATAAATTACAAAGTTAATATTACTTTATTTAAATCAAAACTTTAAATTATACCTTAATCAAAACTAATAATTATAATAATAAATTAAAAAACTAATTATATTTTAATATTATAAAAACACTTTTATAAATAAAAACTAAAACATACCTTACCAAAAATTTCTTTTCTTCCTCCTTATCTTCGATATGAGAAGCAGAGCTTCAAGCTCTTTTTTAAAAAGAGCTTGAAGCTCTCCCGGCTCCTTCTCGAATCATTCCACCCCTCGCCCTACAATAATTGATTGTTTCTTCAAGATCACGGGCTATAAAGTCCGCGGCCTTAAACACAATGCCCTGGCAGGGTCGGCCCCCTGGTAAAATAATTGAGCCGGGTAGGGAGGGGATGATTTAGTGGGCGAGTTCCCAACGATATATTATATACAGATGACCATCATATTTGCTTCTAGCCACTTCAACCGGAGAGTTCTCAACACAAATTTAAAAAAGAAGAAGCATATTTCGAGAATTAAATTGAAAACAAGGCATAACCGAAAATAAAAAAATTATCAATATTCATATAAAACAGTAGTTAAAATGTTGTAACATTTTTTAATTTGTTTATGTATCAGTCCAATGTAATGTCTCTTCAATTTCATCTAAATATTAATTTGTCTCTTCGGCATTGATTAAAAGCATAGAACACCTTTCATTACCGAGCTAAAAACAAAATTTTCCAATTTGAATTGGTTAATTGTAAATTGTTAATTTTTTTAATTAAATTGAGCTACATTCGAATTTAAAAAAATTAATTAATTTTTTAAGTTTAAATAAAAATAATTATAATTAATTAAAAATTAAATTAAATTAATCAAATAAAAAAACTTTTAAATTATCCCATTAAATCAGTTGTCTACCAGATTCAATCTTCAATTCAATTATTTTCACCTTCATTATCGCGCCTAAAAAGAAAATACCATTTTTCAGTGAAATCTTGGGGCTTGCGCACTCAGGATCAATTAAAAGGGCCACGTCATTCCCCACATACTAATCCTCAAACTTGTCACCTGAGGATTCGGTAAACTTTGCTCGTTTGTCGCCTGGACGAGGCAAGCAAGATGGCTTTGACTCTCCATCTTCAACATTAGTTTTGGCGAAGACGTGGTCAGGTAAAGTGATTAATCTTGTAGAATAAATCATTATAATTATTTTTAAACTTATAATAATTTATTTCATGATCACTTTTTTATTATTAATTAGTTTAAAATCTAAAATTTGTAGAAAATCTAAATATAGTTCATATTTATATACAAAAGATTTGGCCGAATATATATATATATATATTTTGCTTAGATGGATAAACTAATTTAGAGTAAGATATAAAGTAAATATAATAATACAAATAGAGTCGAAATATTAATTTTAATTTCGACATTGTGAATGGTATTTCTTCTGCTTGGGCTTTCCGGTTTTGCGCTGCAGGAGCCAGAGGCAGAGTAAAAGGTGAAGGAAGAGTGAGAAAGAAATTAAAAGGAAAGAAAAAAAAAGGGGGAAAACTACCTCCGCCGCTTAGGCTGACTGGCGGAGAGATTTGGGTCGTCTTCCGAACTAAATCCTATCAGAGAGATTAGGTTTTTTTATTATTATTATTATTAATATTATTTAATTATTGACGTAAATCGATAATAGATGGGGAATTTATTGGTGAAGAAACCCAAGATCACCGAAGTCGATCGAGCAATTCTCTCTCTCAAGACTCAGAGACGTAAGCTTGGTCAATACCAGCAACAGGTTTCTCTTTCTTTTTATTTTTATTTGCAATTTTTTTGTGAATTCTGTAATTTTACTTTTATATTCATATTTGTTTATATTTTTCCTCTTTTTGTTAGCTTGAGGCTGTTATAGAAGCAGAAAAGCAAGCTGCCAGAGACTTGATTCGTGAAAAGAGAAAGGATAGAGCTTTGTTAGCTCTGAAGAAGAAGAAAGCTCAGGAGGAATTATTGAAGCAAGTTGATACGTGGCTTATTAATGTTGAACAACAAGTAATTTGAAACTGAATTATCATAGTATTCGATTTGATTTCTCATCCAAGATGCAGCTACCTTATTTAAATTCTTTCAATTTTCTCATTGTTAATGCTATAAATTTTTTCATTAGGAATTGGTATTAGAGTGTGATCAAATATCCACTCAATCCTTTATAATGTTTTTATTATAGAGCTAACATTGATGTGGGCGCTGTTCTGTTACCTTACTTTTGGGCTCTAGTATTCTATTAGAAAATGCTTAGATAGATTAAAACACTCATTCTTCTTTTAGTTGGCAGATATTGAGCTAGCAAGCAAGCAGAAAGCAGTTTTTGATAGTTTGAAAGCAGGTAACAATGCAATTAAGGCAATACAAAGCGAGATCAACCTAGACGATGTCCAGAAGTTAATGGATGACACTGAAGAGGCTAAGGCTTATCAAGATGTGAGCTTCATTTAAATTCTAGCTAATCTTGGTTCCTTTTAGTCATCTTGGCTTTGCTCTTTTGCTTTGAGTTCTCCATTGAAAATGAAATATGATGCTTGATGTATGTCTCTCTTGTTGTTTTTCTGCAAGTATTAGTCTACTTTAGATAAGATGTTTATCATGCCACAAGATAGTTGCATACAGATCAGGGCATTTTAATCTATTTTTGATGTTATCTTCAAAAAAAAAAAAAAATCTATTTTTGAAGTCTCTAAGAATAATTCTAGGCTTGCATTTCCAGGTTGCCATTATGATGCAGAATTCAAGTTGAATAGGACTCTGCATTATGTTTATGCATCATTTTCAAGGAGCTTTTTTCTTAGATTTTTTTTCTTTTACTATTTCAGATAATTTCCTTCTAAATATATTTGAATTGCATAGGTGATCTTAAAACCTGTAAGCATGAAACTCTTCTGGTTTTAGACAACCAAGCTATAAATGGAGAATAAGCCATATGTTGTCATTTTTTGAAAGAATCACTTACATTTTCCTTTTTCGTGTTGATTTTATTAACTGAGCTTTCTCTTTATCTGTCAAAAAGCATCGTTTTTTTGTCTTTTAAATCATAACTTGATCATTTCCTCTTCACATGGGCTTTCAGCTTTGTCAACATTAATTTTTCTGAACCGGGAAGCCTATTTGTAATTTTGTAGGAAATCAATGCGATCTTGGGGGAGAAATTATCTGCAGAAGATGAAGAGGAGATTTTGGCGGAATTTGAGAACTTGGAAACTCAGGTATTTGTTTCACTTATAGCTGGTAATAATGGATTTGAATAAATAACTATCTATGGTTTGGTTGATCCTTTGGTGGTGCTCACAGAAGATCTTATTTCTACAATTAATTAAACAAAAATTATAGGAGTGTTAATTTATGAGTTTTTTTTCTAAAAATTTGCCGAAAATGGCCCTAGGCTTTCTTAATACTAAAATACCATAGGTCTATTAGTTAAAATTTACTGCAGTTTATTTATAAAAGAAGTATTAATTAATATTAAAATTTTTTCACTTGCAACAGTAGCTAACCCTTTATCCATTTTCCTCTCCCCTGTTTTTACCGAATTTATTTGATTTGGAGAGTAAGAGAAATTAGGGATGGAGGAATAGAGGTGGAATAAACCAAAAGGTTGGTCTTCTGGTTTCTAGTGCGAGGAAATAATGAAAACGGTCTGTTCTGATTCATAGATCTTACAGTGGACCTACTCATTAAAAAAAATACTTGCACTTTAAATAGCAAAACACCTTATAAGTAAATATCCTAACCCTTGAAATAAATCTATTCTCAACCATGTCAAACCGGCTTATAAATAAAATAAGCCATAATGACAAAAACCATAAAACCGAACCTACTATAGTTGAAAAATAGAGTGAAACAAAATTGTGCAACATTACGACACACTTACATGGACACGTATTTATATATGTACGCATGCAATTTTTTCTATACATCAAATCTAAGGTGGTAAAACTCAGCTGCACAGACTAACCTCTAGTTTTCAAATTTTTAGCTTGCCTGCACATTTCTGCTTTATGTGCTGGTGGCATCTAGAAGCTTCTAGATTAGGTAAAGTTGCTCTACAAATTACCAATATAATGTTTTTACACTTCATTGTTCACAACCTTATTTTCATTTACTACAAATTACGTAAAGTCTTCAATTACTACATTCTCAAAATCATCAAGCAACATCTTATTTTCACTTGATGAAGTTATCTTTTCCACTCTACAATTCTTCCAAAGGATACAAGAACAATAACCAACTCTTTATGGTTATCTTTGCCAATTGCTGGGGTTTGAGAAAATAAGAAGGCTTGTTAATTTTATATACTTTAACAACATAACCTTTCATGGGATGGTATATAAGCTCCTTATCGACCCTCTAAGGAGTTAGTATTTATGGCTGACCCAATAAACTATGACAAGCATATGTGTTGATGAACATCATACATCCTGGTAGGGGTAAAACTGATGGAAGATGTCGAGTAATGGCTGCAAATTCCAGCCAAAAATGTCAAATAGCACATCTCATATCTTGAAAGCTATCGAGAAATGGCTGAAAATTTCAGCTGTGTGAAAGTTTATAAGGTCGACCTCACATGATTAATGGCTTGTGCTCTCTACATTTTGTTGTCCCCTTGCAATCCTGTTTATGCTCTTGTTCCCTCGTTTCTTGTTGTTTGTGTTTATCATATTGTGGAAAGGGAAGGAAAAATTTTTCTTTGCCAATAAAAAACTAGGGAACAAGCGTATAAAAGGGATTGCAAAAGTGACAGCAAAATGTAAATGGATGAAGCCATTGATCATATGGGACTGGCCTTATGAACTTTAATGCGACTAAAGTTTTCAACCATTTCTCAACAGCTTTCAAGATGACTGAATTACTCTGTTTTGGACTCTTCGGTTTCCTTCCTTTTGTTCAGTTAATATCATTATTTTTGTCATATAGTCTGGTTAAATCAATTTTCCAACTGGCGCTTTGAGTTTAGTGGTTGTAATTTTCAGTGATTTCTCGACACAATTGAATCAACCAAAATATTCTGTTTCGGTCTTTTTGATTTTCCTTTCTTTTGTTCAGCCAATTCCATTTATTTTCATTATATAATTTGGTTAATTCTATTTTACAGTCAAGCTAACCATTTGCTTACTTCTATCAAAATGAGACATTTCCTTGTAGATTACCATTTACCATTGATTTTCTACAACCATACTGGGCCACAATTTTTTGCTTTTATGTGATAATGATAATCACTCTCTGGCAGTCCTCTTCAACTTTCGGTTTATCCTAACTCTTCTTTGCTTCCGTAGCACCTTTCCAGATAGTTGTTTTTGCCTTTGATACCCAATATAATATAGGAAAGGAATTCAAAATTTCAAACTAGAATTTGTTTGACTTAGAGATCTTGGGAGAGAGCATTAGAGATCAAATAGGCTTCCCTAAGGTTGGTCTTCTGGTTTCTATTGCCAGAAAATGAAGGAACCAATTTGTTTGAATTGTTGTTTCTAAAAGTTTAAAATTCCTTAATGACTGTGAGAGTATTTTAAATAGCAGAAAAATGCTAGTAAGTGCAATGCTAACCATCGAGATAAATCTCCAATTATGCAAAATAGATTAAAGATAATGCAAGATGAAAAGAACATTTAAAATAAATATATTGCTGCAGTGACATGGATAGTTCCATGCTAGACCAATTCCCTTTTTCTTGTCTGGCTACTTTATAAATTCTTCTTTGTATTTTTGGTTGCTGTTCCCATACACGTCTGAGTGGTATTAAGCTAGTATATATATATAAAGCCACAAAATTAGACTTCTTTATCATTTTTTATATACATATTTTTTAATTTTTGGCCATACTCTTCACAATCTTTTGTTTAAAGAGTTTCCTGCTTCTGCCTATGCAGCCCCTGCACTCCTAAACTCCATTGCCTTTCATTGACAATGCTGTCTTTAAGGGCTAGGGACATCTGTGATATGTTTGTATCTTCTCTATTATCCATTCTTGCTTGCTAATAAATGAAGAGTGGGATGGCTTTTGCTTTGGACAAATTGTTATCTTTGCCATGAGCATATTTCAGATCTATGTTCACATCATTCCAACTGTTTTACGAGTCTTTCGCCCATAGATAATATTAGTATGAGATATATGTTGAACCATGAGATTGTTCCTCTTTGAATATGTGAAGCTTCTATTATTTCTTCCTATTGATTTGATTATATAAAAAAAAATTAGAACTTTTTAGATGCATGTAAGTATGTAAAGGTCGTCTAATATGTTATTTTGGATTTAGCTTTGTTATTAGCGTATGGCATTCTTCTCTCAACCAGTCTGTGTCTAAATGCCAAACTGTATGTTTTTTTAGATGGCCGTTCAAGATATGCCAGAAGCGCCTATTAAAGCAGAAGCTGAAGAACAAAACTTGGATCTTCCTGATGTGCCAACCAAGAAACCAGTTGCTTCCAATGCGGCTAGAGATGATACTGAAATTGTATCAGCGGAAATTTCCTCAAAAAAAAGAGGTCTCTCTCTCTCTCTCTCTCTACATGCATACACGTGCCGACGCAAATGCTTACACACTCTCCCAAAATGCCCATCCTTGCACACACATCATGCGTGCTTGCACTCCCTGCATTGAGAATTTCAAACTCCTGACAGTTTTTGGAAACACAGTTATGGAGGAACCCCTGCCTGCATGATTGAGAAAACGACGTGGTTGTTTCATGATAAGCAGCTTCCCATTATTAATATGACCATCTCCTGGCTGCTTCATTCGCCTCTCGTCATTTTTTTTTTATTTGATCTGTTTATTTCCATTTCCATGATTGTGTACGTCATGGGTTGAGATTGGTGGTCAAGTAACTCCATGTCAGTATGTACGGATCTGTATAAATACCCGTTTAATTTGCATAAAGGGTGATTGTTGAAATTGCTTATTCCTGCCCATGTATATTGTTTGAATATTAGCTTTTTGCGAGTGTGTCACATCAATTTATTGGATGCACTTGGTGTGCTTCATCTATCCGGATAAGGTTTTAATTCATAAATCATTGTATATGCCAAATTGCATCTTTCATTTTCTTGGTATAAGGTTTTAATTCCTAGGCTGCTGTTAGCAGCACTATCGCCTTCATATGTATATTATAAATTGGTAGTGATGATATTCTGCTTGGATCTATATTTTGGTACTATATGTTTGTTCATATTTATTTATTTGCAAAATTAATCCCGGAATTGTTTTAGGATTTAGATTTTTCGATGATTTTGGGTTTTTAAAATAAAGAAAATTAAAAAAAATGTTTTTATACTAATAATTATTTATTTTTATAATTAAATTTAATTAAAAATATTTATTTTTATTATTAAATAATAATTTAAGATGGATCGGTTTAAATTAATAAAATTTTAATTTAAAGTCTAATTTATACGAATAGAGGGCTGATTGGATGAAAAGTGTGTTTTGATTGAATTTGAGTTTAATTGGTTATTGTTTTTCTATCTGTTTGTGAATGATGCACATATTGAAGCAGAAAAGAAAAGAACAGATAAATCAAACCGATGTCGTCTTACAATTCAAATATCCAATTTTGCTAAAACAAAAATGGTGGATACGTGGGGGCATTTGAATCCGCTAACCTTCGTGGCCTTGACCCAACGAACATCAGAAAATTCAACTCTCTGTTTTTCCTTTTGAGCAGAAAATTCCACACATAATTATAGGTTGTCCCCATAAAACAAGATATTAAAGCAACTCCTCAATAATTGCGGGCCTTGTTTGCCTTGGATTTGCCGGTTGATAAGGTTTTTTTTTTTTCTTCTTTCTTTAAGAAAAAAATTAAAGATTTATGTATTAGTATCATATTTATATAATTTTTTATATTATAATAATATTTAAAGTATTATATTATAAATTTTGTCACGTTAGTAATTTTGTATGTAAATTTTGAGATGTTCATATGTGTGTGTCATATTGATGTCATTTCTTGTGTCTTGTAATGTTTAATTATTTTTTCTTTATTATGTTTGTGTTGTAAAATTATTTTGTATCTAATATTACTAGATTTAATTAACATTATTCAAATAACTTTTAATTTTGTGTTAAGTGTATTATAGTAATTATGAGTTATTGTTTGTTTTGACTAAATTTGGTAATATATTTATATATATATATAGACCTCAATTTAAAAATTAGCCAAGTGAAATATTTTTGAATAATTTATCACAATGACTCAGTTTACACTCTAAATTTATTAATTTAAGAATTAGATCATTGTATTTGCATCGATCATAAATTAACATAAATATTATACCAAAACCTCGCCATTGTTGCATTAATTCATCACATACCTTCCTTGGTATCTTAAAACCCTACATGATATATGCTGGTATTGCACAAGCCACTGCCTTGATAAGTATCTCTCTTCCCCTCCGTGACAGCAGTGTTTGTTTCGATGCCTGTATTTAATTCAGAATCTTCTCCTTTATTACTCTCATTGTTTCACACTTTGTTTTGCCCCAAGTTGATGGTATACCAAATTAGGCGCACGGATTGTTTGCTACTGCTATTCTTAACATTTCTGCCGTTTCACTTCTAATTGTTTCACGGGTGTTCGTGCTGAAAATGATGCTCGACTTTGACAGGTTCACCATCAGGCCCAAAGCTTGACAAGTCTGTAAAATGTTAGACATGGCTTGACAATTTTCCTTGTTAGCCTTGAGAAAAAAAAAACAAAGAATCATCTGTAAACAATAGATGAGAAAAGAGGAGGGCAAGCATTGCTTATGTTTATTCCTTTTAGATCTTAGACTTGATGAGATTGTTGGTCATTCATAAAAGGACATTAACTACTAACAGGAACAGGTAAGGGGATAGAGGATCCCCTTGCCTAAGACCTCTTAATAGGAAAAATAGTGTTAAACTTCTTACCGTTGATAACTAGATCATAGGATATAGAAGAAATATATTCCATTATACATTGAATCCATCTGTCCTTGAAACCCATTTTGATCATTACTGCCTTAAAGAAACCCCCATTCCATGTACCATAAGTTTGGTTCATATCCATTTTTAAGGCCATTTCAAATCTCTTCCCTTTCTTCTTTATTCTCAAATTTTTGTAGGTTTAAATAGAAGATTTTTGACTAAAAATTCCATTTAACTATTTTATGAACCAATGTCCGGAGCACATTCAAGTTTTAGATTATTACCCCCAATAAAAATATCGCTCGATTCAAGAAGCTAGATTCGGAATTTATAAATTTTTAATAACACGTTTGATGGCGACGATAAATGGTTAAGTGATCGAAAATTTGAAACAAGCCTAATTGCAACAAATAAATAAATAAATAAATAAATTGATGTTATGGACTTTTGCTTCAACAAATGAACCCATAACATCCACGTGTCATGGTTATTTTCACGTCTTAGAACGTGGTTTTGTGCGAACTAATTTTTCAAAGTGAAATTACCATACTATGCTGTACTATATGTTTTGTTACGTTAAATCTTTATTTTTTTGTATGTTTATTGATTTCTTAATTTTTTTTTTCCTTTAAAAAATGAAAAGGACAATAAGGGCATGACGATGCATAAAAATGATTGCTAAAAGAGGATTACAAAATTCAATTTGTTTTACAAATTTTATATTTATTTTTTTTGATTTTTTTTCTTTTTTAAAAATGAGATGTACCATGAAGTAGGATAATTTTGATAAATGTTTGGTCTGCATTGTTTAATATCATTTTTTTTAAATTATTAATTTATCCCTTTAAATATTCTATGTATTTTTTTTATTTTTACTGTATATACATTGAAATCATATATATACTAATATTATATACATACTTTATATATATATGTATTATATATATTAAAAATATTTATATATTAAAATTATGTTCATAAATAAATTATTATATTTTTATAATATTAAATTGAAAATAATTGGGAGAAAAATAGAATAAAACATTGTAAAGTGATTAAATATATTCTATATTGATAAATATTAATATTTTTAATATCTGCATAAAAATAAAGCGGAAATAAATAAGATAATCTTCACTTCTATCTTACTCAATTGACATCCCTAAACTAAAGCATGAGATGCGCCTAGCCCAGAAGAAATTAGTACCTAGACCCTTCCTAACATGTTATATATAGTCCCGATCAATTAAATTAAGATTTGTGGAATTTTTTTATGTCAGCATCCAAGTTACTTTTTTTTTTTTCTCTTGCGACAAATAACAAAGAAAAAAATTAGGGTTTGACTTATGAAAAATAAAAACTCTAATAGATTTCATTTTCTGAGGACATGAGTTAATCGATGAGGCTTTGTGTGCTGATTGTGTTCATTGAAAGTAGTGCGTATAATTTTAAAGTTAAGAACTATATAAATATAATGCAGCTTTCTTTTTAGTCGGATCAGTGGAAAACAAGCCAAATCCATGGAAGGCAATCTTCCTTAGTAACAAGAAAATACAATGAATCTTGCAATGTTGATGGCTCAGTATGTTCTAAAATTTACTCTTCGATAGAATAATAGGCTTTTTTATACAAATAATATTTTTTTTTTTATTTACGAAAATAGGTCAAAATCATATTATTTACTGAAATAGGTCAATTTTTCAATTTAATTAAAAAATCATCATTTGACATGGTGATTTTATAATTTAGTTGAGAAATCGCCAAATCAGATGGCGATTTCTCAACTTATTTTGAGAAATCGATAAATCAAGTGATGATTTCTCAATTAAATTGAAACAAGTGCAATTCGAATTGCAATTCCAGTGGCCGGAGGTAAGAACAATTGGGAAATCGTCATATCACATGGCAATTTCCCACCGACATTTTTTTTTTCATTTTTGTTTTTTTTTTTTGTCTTTTTGCCCTTTTTTTTTTTTGTTTTGTTTCTCAATTATAAGGGTCACGGGTAATTTACCCGTGACCTTCATATAATTGAGGGACGGAGAGAGCCCTCTATAAAAGGAGCTCTCTCTTTCCTTTTACGAATCGTAAGAAAAAAAAAAGAGTTTCTTTCTCTTACGAATCGTAAGAAAAAAAAAATTCCAGAAGAATATAATCAAGTTAAGGTGTTGTTGAAAGTTAAGTAATCGAGTTACAACTTTTTTACATGTATGATTGAATTTTATTCGTAAAAGTAATTTTCGATATGATTATATAATTTTTTTTTTGTAATTATGTTTTATTTT
>JBBYHK010000013.1:4511899-4586750 GCA_038382065.1 Adansonia grandidieri
CGATTTCTCAATTAAATTGAAAAATTGGCCTATTTCGGTAAATAATCTGATTTTGGCCTATTTTCGTAAATAAAAAAAATATATTATTTACATAAAAAAGCCTAGAACAATCTATTGTTTTTATTCCAATAATTGTCCAATTTTATTTTATGTATCAAACAAACAAGGCAAAAAAAACCAATCATTACCGGCTTTCTTACATTGCACTATAAAAAATCCATCCATAAAAAAACAAAAAAAAAAGAAAAAAAAATCTTTCACAATCATAAGCACCCATGTTAGAAAAACACTCTCATCTATCTAATCTCCTCCATAACTTATTCGAAAACTCAATCGCTTACCATTTATTATCTCCTCATCTTTAATAAATCAAACCTAACCTTTTTTCTTTTCCTGTCGTTATTTGTTATTTATCAAGAGTTCACTTTGGTGACCTAGATGCTGACATGAAAAAAATTTACATGTCTTAATTTAATTGATTAGGATTGTATATAACATGATGAGAAGGGCTTAGGTAATAATTTCTTCCTTGCGCAGCTATAATAATAGTTAGCTCAACTTTTAAAATAGAGTATTTAACAAGAATGAGATTTTGGATTTACCTCTTTTAACAGTAAACACATTGAGTATTCAATTAACAAAATTTTAAAATATTGTTATTTTTAATTTTTATTTTAGTAAAAAAATAAATTTAAGATTTAATTTAATTAATTAATGTAATTATATTTAAAATGTAAAATTTAATAGATATAAATTTAAATTTTTAATATTTATAATTTTTATTTATTTGATATTTTTATCAAAAAAAACATAAATCTCTTACTCAATATTACACGTCATAATCCACGTAAAAACTATTTTACCAAAAAAATTGATTTTTCCCTTCCTCGTCCGAAAACTACAAAACTATCTTTATAATATTGAAAAATAGCAAATAGCGATAGTTAGAGGTGGTAATTAGGCAGGTTCAGCACTAATCATTTTGGATTTAGGTTCGGACCAATTCGGATTCGAGTCTATTTGGGTTTGAGTTAATTCGGGTTTGGGCTTATTCGGATTCATGCCAATTCGAGTTCAGGTTCGGGTTCAGGTTTGAGTATATTTTACATCATTTTTTTATTTTATGTTAAATGTAATCACTTTTACGTAATTTTGAATTTTAAACCTAGACCTGAATTTGGGCCGATTCGACCCGAAAAATCTTAGTTCAGTTTTATGCCTAACCGCGACCTGAAAAAATTTTGAATTCTAAGCTTAGAGCTGAATTTGGCCTGACCAACCCATTTAAGTGCAAATAATTATTTATAATATTAAAAAGTTATTCTTATATTAATATTTACATATTTTATAATTAAATTTAAATAAAATATATTATTTTATTCTAAAAATACTATTTTATATCGAGCGTGCTTGAAACTTAAAATCTAAGACCTGGGTCTAATCGTACCAGGCCTATTATGTTAGGTAAGCCGTCTGACCCATGGGCAGGTTTAGTTGCTAGTGTAACATGTGATTTTTTTCATTTTTGATATAGTATTATCTATTATGGCTTCCATATTTTTTAATTTATCTTATTATTATATTATATTATCATCAGACTCTAATTATCATTACTTGAAATAATAATTATAATAATAACAATATTCAAAGAAGTATTTAAAATTTTACTACTAACGTACATAAACTCACAATATTTAATAAGTTTAACTAATTAAATTTAAAAAAAAAAGTGATAAATGGATGATATACTTTATTGACAATACTTTCAAAGCTCATAATATGATTTACTTTGCGACAAATTATTATTTTATTACTCGGCCCAAACGGGCTTGAGCTCAGGTTCTCATATTTTTGTTTCAGACTAGCCCGACCCGACTCAGAATAATGGTTTAAATTAAAATAACATATATTTTATTTGAATTTAATTATAAAATATATAAATATTAATAAAAAAATATTCTTTAATGTGTTGAACAATAATTCTAGCTCGGCCTAATCCATGAGCATGTTTAATCACATATAAAATATAAATTAAGTTTTTAATATTTAATTAAATTATATATGGTATTAATATTTAATATTTGATTCATTTTTATATGATATTATCTATTATGGCTTTCATATTTTTTAATTTATCTTATTATTTTGTTATACTATTATCATACCTTAATTATCCTTACTTGAAATAATAATAATAATAATAATAATAATAATAATAATATTTAAAAAAATATTTAAAATTTTACAACTAACATATATAAACTCTCAATAGTTAATAAGTTTAACTAATTAAATATGATAAATCAATAATATACTTTATCAACAATGTTTTCAAAGCTCATGATATGATTTACTTTTTAATAAATTATTAGATTATCATATATAGACCTGCTCAAGAGTCGGGCTACCCATTGACCCAATTGGGCCTGAGTTTGGGTTCTCATGTTTTTGTCTTAGATTAGCTCGACCCAGTCAAAAACAATGATTTTAAATTAAAATAATATATATTTTATTTAAATTTAATTATAAAATATATAAATATTAATAAAAAATATTTTTAGTGTGATGAACAATAATTCTGACTTAAATAGGCAGGTATGGGCACGTTAAATAAAAGCCTAGGCTTGGGATTTTAAAAAATTTAGGTCGTAGCTCAGCTCGACCCATGAGCAAGGTTAATCATATATAAAATATAAATTAAATTTTTAATATTTAATTAAATTATACATGGTATTAATATTTAATATTTAATATTTAATTCAATTTTTGATATAGTATCATCTGTTATGACTTTCATATTTTTTAATTTATCGTATTACTTTATTATACTATTATCATATTCTAATCACCATTACAAATAATAATAATAATAATAATAATAATAATAATAATTCTAAAATAAGAATAATATTCAAAGAAGTATTCAAAATTTTACTACTAACATACATAAACTCTCAATATTTAATGAGTTTAACTAATAAATTTAAAAAAAATATGATAAATAGATAATATACTTTATTGATAATATTTTCAAAGCTAATGATATGATTTACTTTTTGATAAATTAATATTTTATCATATATAGACCTGTTCAAGGGTCAGGCTATCAACCACCCAAGTGGGCCTAGGCCAAGTTCTTATATTTTTATATCAGACTAGCTCGACTTGGCTCAGAACAATAATTTTAAATTAATATATTTTATTTAAATTTAATTATAAAAATATATAACATTAATAAAAAATATTCTTTAATGTAATAAATAATAATTCTAACTTTAATAAGTAGGTCTGGGCATGTTAAATAAGAGCTTGGGCTTATGATTTTAAAAAAAATTAGACCGCAGCCCGATCTAACACATGAGCAAGTTTAATCATATTTAAAATATAAATTAAGTTTTTAATATTTATTAAATTATTAAAAGAATATTAAAATAAAATTCATAATTAAATTTTTTTATTTATTAAAAATTATATAATTATAATTTTTTATATTTATTTTTAATATTAAATTCAGATTTAAATTGGGGTCAGACTCTGATTTGAATTATTTCAAATTCATACCATTTTAGATTTAAATTTTTTAAAATTAAAAATTTTAATTTTTTAATTAAATTAAATTCAATTCGAATTTACACTTAAATTTTTTAAAATAAATTTTTAAATTAAAATTGACTTTGACCGCTCTAGGACGGCAATGGAATAGCGTGGTCCACACACTGTTTATATCCCACGGTCTGACAAATAAGTGAATTGCGAGTGCGAAACAAACAGTGCGAGAACAATGCGAGTGTTTCAGCCTTTTTTAGGGGTTTCTGCTTTACCAGCCTGTCTAACTACAAGTTCAAAAATTCAACATTGGTTGGCTGTCTGGGTTTGGCTGGGCCAATCTTGAAAGATTAGATCATTGGAAGGAAGGACCCCATCGACAAAACCGAAGTTCGAACAACCTTCAGCCGGACTTCTCCCATTATTTCCACCTTCATTTCAATTTCTTGATAACTGAAAAAAGAAAAAAAGTGCTAACTCTACCTTAAGCTTTTTCTTTTCAGTGCCGACGACTTGAGGAATCACCCTTCCCTGCTCTTACGTTATCAGATATATCCTAGCTAAATCTACGTAGTGTTTTCTGGGCAACCAAGCTCTATTTTTCTTTGTTATCTTTCTTGCGTTATAGATGCAGAAAATAGGAGATTCTTAAAAAGAGAAGAAAACCTTCAGTTTTGGGGATATTAATAAAACCCCACTTCAATTTTCTTCTCCAGATTGGAAAAAAAAAAATTCTAGAATAAGGGAGAAATCATAAACCAGTTTTGTATTCAAGGCTTGATTTAAAGCAGGAGGAATTTGATTGGTGCCTTGGGTAACATGATTGATCTGTATTTTGATTTTTTTTTAAATTTTTCTACTATTTTTTTGTTGTTTATTTATAGATTCAGAATTATTGTTTTTCCATGAATATTGATTTGTAGCTCAATTTGGGGAAAAAAATCTTGATAACCCAAAGAACAAATAAGTGGGAAACTACTATGTTAACAGAAACTTGTGGCTCTAGCCTGTTTCTTGCTTTACCTGATGATGTATTTGCCATTGTATCGCGGTCCCTTTCGCCAACGGACATATTTAATCTCAGTTTATGTTGCAAAAGTCTATGTTCTCTCGTAGCCTCTGAAAAGATTTGGCTCAGTCAATGTGATGCAGTTGGACTTGTGCCCACAAGGGACCTAGTGGAGTGGAGGGAGGGTGTATCATCTTTTAAGGCGCTTTGTCGCTTCCTTGTTAGAGTAAAGCCATTAATTGGCATTTGGGTTCACCAGAATCCTGAGCTTGGCAATGTAGTCTATGTAATGCCTGGTTTTGTTTCTGTTGTTGGATGTCGAATAATTCCCCAAGAGCTTGGTCCATTAGGAATTGAGGATGGCCCCATTCTATGGGCTCCGGTGTTTGAAGTTATTTGTGATTTTGATGGTTCTACCACATTTCTTCTGCATGGTAGGGAGAATGGATGTGACTATTTTTATCCTGGTTCACTGGAATCTGTTGAGCGGAATTGCAATGTGCTATTGCTTGAGGTTGAGCCTAGAGCAAAAAGGAATGGATGTAAATTATTTCCTAGCAAGAGCGTTGCTCATCATTCCAGTGAGGATATTTCAAGAAAGGTTTGTAGATCAAATAGCGGCTTATCGAGGTCACAACAGGTGTTAGGACAGAGTGAGGCCATGGTTCCTTTTAGCCGGTTAACTTTTGGTGACAGAAGAAAGTTGCTTGAGACTGTCACTGGCCAAATTCGTCTAAAGGTTCCTGATTCTGAAAGTGGGCCTCTATTTCCTCGATTGAGGGAGGATGTGGAGAATTTCCAAAAAGATTCGGTGCTTCTGTTGCAGCGAAGATCGGGGCTTCTTCGGATGTATAGGTTTGGTAGTGATCACAGTTGCACGGATTTGAAGGCTAGTACTGAGATGCCTGCTGATCCTATTCTGTTGGAACTCAATGGCATCAAAAAGAGCCTTGACCTTTCTAGTTCTTGTTCTAATTCTCTGGATGGAGATGATGGTCAGACACATAGCAACAATAGGAAAAGTATAGGTGGGTACTTCAGAGCTAGCATTAAACAAATTCTTCAGAAATCTAGTTCCGTCAGTGGTGGTCGAGCAATTTCAAAATGTAATTCTTCTAGCAGTGAGAATAGGCGTGCTCAACTTCATGAATTTCTGAAGTCAGGAGATACTATAGGGCTGACATTACGTGCCTCTACAGTGAAGTTATCATCTTATCGTGCTTGGCCAAATATGCATGATACACGGTTTGCTCTTTACAAGCTGCCCATGCGGCTTCCGAGGGAGGACCAAGAGTACGCTGGTTTATGGGGAGGAACATTTGGTTGGCCTCCAGGAAGGCCAACTGAAGACAAGCCTGGAAAGGCTTTGTTCTTTCTTTTGCTCTCTTATGAAGAGACAGAGGGAAAACGGCTTCTCATTGCAACTAAAATATTGGAAGGCACCCACTACGTTCTGCACCCAAATGGTTCTGCAATGTTCATGGTGAATATTGATGAACCATCACTGGACCTATTTCCTTGGGATACTGATGCAGATTCACATCCTGTCAATGTGAAGCATGCTTTTATGGGAGAAGGTATTGCAAATGGATATGGTTTTAGATATCCTGGCTCAAAGCCTGGCTCACTTTTTGTCATTCAAAATGGTCTTCTTGCCTTCATATGGAAGGAATCAAGGGTTGTCTTGACACTGCAAAGACTAAACTTGCAAGAGCTTTTAAAGAAAGGTGAACAGGTGCCAGCTCTACCTCCAATTGCTAACTTTTCATATTTGACCAAGTCCTACTCAAATGTGTTTATTGGGTTCTCAAACACCTCAACATGTTCATCTTCACTAAGGTTTGTGTTATGTCCTCTGGAAGTGTTGTGATTGCTCTTTTTTTGACCCAAACTACTCCTCCTTAGATATCGAATACTGTCCTGTGTTTGCTTTATTTATTGCAGTCATGCTATACTTGATGCATGAACCAGGAACTTCATTTTTGGTTAATTGGCATGAGAATAACAATGATGTCGAGTGAGATTATTTTCCCTTTTAGTGGATTGGGAGTGGGGGGGTGACGGCTAAACAAACAACTCAATTAAGGTTGTCATGCGTGTATACTGCTATGAGTTTCCAATTGCTATTTACTTTTCAACCGTAAGTCTACAACTGCCACGGGTTTCCTTGTTAGACTATCTATCTTGCTTTATTATTATTTTTCAGTTATATTCACTTTTTGAATATTGGAAAATAGTTATGATTTGATGAATTAGGGACTTTTAGAATTCTTGTTTATATGGAGAACTATAATCAATGAACGACTACTGAGGTTTTAAGGTACTATTCAGCTGATGGTATAACAAATTTAGTTATGCAATTTATCGACTAAACAACTTTCTCTTGATTTGTCATGTTTTGGCTTGGTTTCTTCTTAGGTCAAGTGGATCAAGTATGGCTTGAAAGATAGTTTATAAATTTAACCTGGCTTTTCCTTTAGTGATTTTTGGACGTAATGTTCCTTTAACTGTTACATATCTTTTCATCCTTAAAATATGCAGCACCTTAGGTTCAACTGTGCTGTCTTTCTGTCTGTATTTGTTTCTCTCTTAACTTGAAATGTATATATGTAATAGTTTATGTTTTCTGGTTTCGTATGTGCAGAGTAAAATTCTGCATTTTACATTCAACTTTCTGTGATTATCATATATTCTCATATTAATGTACCCTGTGCAAGGGGGAAAAACAAAGAGAAAAAAAGTCCCTGATATGTAGTGGCCAGATAAAGAAGATTTTACTGATGGCAAGTTTTGTGAGCCTCCAAAATGAAAGAGAATAACAGCTTTGTTCTGTAAAAGTTTGCTCACTTGTCTTTGAAGAATGGTCTGCATCTAGGATTAATGCTAATAGATGCTAGTTCTAGATTGATTACAGTTGCTTTCTTGTAGAATTCTTTCCAAGTAATCATCTAAGGCTGGTTCCACGTTTTTGTTTGGCAGGCAAAAGCATATTTAGGGAACCAATGGGCACTGGAATGACTTGCAAATATTTAACTATTGTTTCTATGCCAATTTATCATATAGAGCTGGGGACTAGTTTGCTGCTAATGGTGATTCAAGTTGTCAGCTTTCAGTTTGTTCCCAAAACGATATGGATCCTAGTTCTCTAAAACAACACGAAGGTTATCTCTTTGAGTTTGTTACAAGAGATGTGCTTCAGGTAAAGATATGATGGCTAAAAGCAGATAATGTAGCTTACAAGGGAGAGATACCGTATTCTGAAGATATGGTATAATTTCTTATTAATTTTTGAAACAGTACTTAGTTGTATGGTGGCACCTTGTCTTCTTCTTTTTTTTTTTTTTTTTGCTTTGGACCTTTTATTGATAAAATTATATTATATGAAGAGTGCTATTGCTCTTGAAATCATCTTCCTTCCCTCTCTTGTCTCCCTGAATGTTTGTATGAGCCCTAGTTTTCTTGTCTAAAATGGAGGAGGAATCGAATGGTATTATCGATTTTGAACAAAAGTGCAAATCATAGAGATCCTGTACCGATGTGAAGTAGAGATAAAGGAGGGGGAAGAGAAAATAGATGCTATATTTGTGTTTATGTATGTATTAATAGCATAAAACCTTTCAATCAATGTATGCAGAAGGTTACTTTTTAAGAGCTATTATTTTCTTTTGCGATTCTACTTGTATATATCCAACCATGATTACAAGGCTTATTGTGTAGGTTCATGGAGGTTTCTTATTGCTGGTTTCTACTTTGAAAATCATCAAAGAATTTCATGGACGTCAAAATTTTATTTCGTGATTTTATTCGGTTTTTAATGCTTGTAGATTGTTTGGCATGGCATTACAAATCAAATGTAGTTATCTCTTTTAGGCTAAATTAGGTACAGTGGCCAAGTTATTGAAGGCGGCTAAATTCTTCCATAGAAATCTTTTCTGCTAAAAAACTTGATAGTTTTACCACATATAATATATTTGTTTCTGTATCCAAATCCCAGCTTCCCTTTCCCAGTCCCAGGTGTTCTAGCGCAAGCCCAAGTCGGTTTATATCAATATATATCAGTGAAGCCATTCTCATGGAAGTTTTGAGTTGACTGCTGAAGCAAGCAGCCTACAAAAAGCCCAAAGTCATTGTTGGCTTAGCTGTGTCCTTCAAAGTTCAAATCACAGCGGTTACAATACATGAATATCTGTATTTCCACCATGAGAACCCTAAAATATTTTAACATCCAGCTAACTTAAAAACAACAAGAAGAAACAATTCGGAAAAACAAGAAAAAACGGGCTTCCTATCCCAGCTTCAGTTTTCTTGTTTATTGTTAGTCACGATATTTTGCATAAACAAAACAAATTGTTAAATGATATGAATCCAAAATAATAATAATAATAATAAATAAATAAATAAATAGATTATTCTATGAAACAAAAAACTACAAGTAAAATCTATTTTTACGGAATTCGAAGAACAAAAGTTACACTGATCGAGTCAAAGTTTGAAACCTCTAACCTCAAGACGTTATTTGCTTGCCTTTTGGGTGCTTGATAATATCAATAACTTGTCACTCAAACTCCTCAATCACGTGATTGGTTGACAACATTTACTAACAGTAATACAACGAATCAAAGAGCTATATTAATCTCTCTCAAATAATAGATGCAAAATTACGCAAAGGAGTGGAGGAAAAACAATTTCCCTTTTTCATATGAAAACCAATGAATAATTTTTTTCCTAAATGCAAAAAGCGTGAAAAGTTTCCATTTTTTCACAAAATCCGAACGATTACAATAACCTAATCAAAACCATTTTAGATATTAATATTTGAATTTTAAAAAATAGATAAGATTTTTAAAAATGAAAAACTATTTAGATAGAATATCTTATCCAGACTTAAATAAATTTGGTTGGGTTGAGCTTATAAAACTGACAGGTTGGGCTCTAAAAAGAAAAAACACTCTTAACCTTTAACTTGAGCCTAGGCCTAGGCCTAAGCCAACTTGGCTTGGCTTGGCTTTGTGGTGGTAGTGCACGTGCACGTGTAGTGTCGCCTAACCTCATGTAAACCTTAATCTTTAAGTAAAAGTTTGGGTACCCCTTGGGGCCCAATCCTACATTGAAACTAAACTAATATATTCTCCATAAATAAGCCACATATTTCCAATGTGGGATTGTTCACCACCTAAAACTACCAACTAATTTTCTTCTTCTTCAAGTAGGCTTTATGAGATCAATTTCTCATTCAGCAAAGATATCAATTGTGCAACGTGTTTATGCATTATGCATATAATACGATAACCTATAAATTGTTATATTGTTTCACATTTGTACTCACATATTGGGCCATTGATATCCAACAACCCTCGACGTGAATGAAAATTGTCTAATAAGATGATAAACTGACTCAGAATATGAGAGATAATAACTTAAAGAGTTATTGCATTAGGATAGGTAGTTTTTGGCCTTGAACCTTCCATAACGACAACTACAGATTTACTCGGTTAACTAGTGAACTTGATATCTTGAACTATTCAGTCTTTTTTTTTTTTTTTTTTGTAAACCAAGACAATAGTTGTCACATAATCCTTCTTCAAACACCATTAGTTCTAACAGTTGTGTTCATTCTGGTTTCAAGCATGCCTTGGTTTCTGAAGTGCTCTAGAGAATTTTACCTTATTAATTCTCATGGAAATGACCATGTTTCATGCTTACATAAGTGATCTCTTAGTAAGAATATCTTATAATGCTCAATTTGATATAATTAAGCTATAATAATCATTAAAAGCATACCTTAACCTAACTCCTTCGCAGACAATACTGATTTACCATAGGACTGAGTAAGAGTGTTTAACTCTTTTCGTGCTCACTCTAAGTTAATATAATTCGGTTGTCCCTTTGAACATAGATCTTGAAATCTTTAGTCAACTAGGTTGGGTTACTATTATGTAACATTTTAATTTATAGACTTAAGTCCCATTCCCCTCAATGATTTATAGACTTTCTCTCTTATTAAGCCTTTAGTAAGCAGATTAGCGATAGTATCCTTTGGTTTTATGCAAACAATAGAGATAATCCCATTTAAGAGCAACTACCTTTGATGAATGTATCGAGACTTACTGTTATACAAACAACTTTATGCCTTACCAATTACAGATTGGCTATCACAATGTATAAATATTGCCGGATAGGTTTAGACCAACATGGAATATCTTTTAAAAAATTCTTCAGCCATTCTGCTTCTTTTTCAACTTTATTTAAAGCTACAATCTCATATTCCATTATGGATCTGGCTATACACATTTGTTTAGAAGACTTCCAAGACATTACAACTCCTCTGATAGTAAAGACAAATCCTCTAGTTGATTTAGAGTCTTTAGTATCTGATATCCAATTTGCATCGCTGTAGCCTTCCAGTACAATAGATATCTCATATAGTGCAATCCATAATTTAAGGTGGATCTCAGATGTCTAAGTACTCTCATGATCATTTTCTGGTAATCTTGTCTAGAATTACTTATAAATCTACTATGTTTGCTTACTTAATAAGCTATGCCTGTATTGTACAGTTCATATACATTAAGTTACCAATTATACGCAATTATTCAACTTGAGATATGGCATCACCTGTATTTTTTTAATGTAAATTTACATCTATGGGTGTTTTGGCTGTGTTGGTATCATTCTTATTAAACATCTTAAAAATTTTATTCACATTAATAATCCTCAGTAAATACTAAGCTATCTTCTGATTTAAAAATTTTAATTACTAAAATCATATCCATTATACCCATATTTTTCATATCAAACTTACTGGTCAACCATGACTTGGTTAGCTCTAATGATCTCAGCTTTATTGTATAAAATTAGCATGTCATATATATATAGACAAATAATGACATATCCCTTATGTTTATACATAAAGAATTTGTCATTATGCATACATATTTATCACATCCATTACTAGGAAAACCATTTGACAACATTGTATTGTCAAATTTCTAATGCAATTTTTTGGTACTTGTTTTCAACCATATAATGATTTAACAAGCCTACACACCTTTCTTTCCTGACCTAGAACTACAAACCCCTTAGGTTGTTCGATATATATTTTTTTATCTAAATTTTCATTCAAGAAAGCTATCTTAACATCCATTTGGTGTATTTCAATTTTTTTAACAGCAACAATTGCTATTAATGCCCATATGGATGTTATTCTTGATACATGTAAATGTGTATCAAAACTATCCACACCTTGTTGATTATAGCTTTTAACAATAAGCAAAGGTTTGTATTGTCAATAGCTTCATCAGATTTCACTCTTGCTTAGAAAATCCATTTATAACACAATGGTTTTCTTGAGGACTTATGCCTCTCTAGGCACCATTAAGGATTACCAATCCCATGGATAAAGTCTCATTCGTTGTTTCCCATCGGAGTAGTCATGATAGCACCAAGGCACGCTGACACTAGGCCATGACATTTTCTCCCACGTACTATGTCAAAGCCCTTATCGACACCAAGATCATATCAAAGTTCCCTTGTTGCACAGAGTTGACATTTTGTGAAATGTCACTCTCTTTCCCAAAGGACTAGGCTGTGATCATGTCGAATAAGGTGCCGATAATAGTGCTCATTTGTGTTTGCTAATGTTAACTTAATCCAAATAAGTTTGGGGTCTTGTGTTAACCTTTTTCGATGAAGGAACTACTACTTTAGCAAGACAACCCCTATAATTTAATATATTTGTAGGAAGATCTCCAACCCTTCCATAATTCATATGGTGTCTTGCTTGATTTCTTGTGAGGTATTTTATTCAAAGTATAGTTGGCTATTAAGCTTGCCTCACTCTACAATTTTTGAGATAATCCCGAACATTTATACAAAGTGTTCACTATGTCTTTCAACATACGATTCTTGCGTTTGACTATACTTTTTTGTTGAGGTGAATAAGGAGTTGTTCTTTGATGGATTATTCCATACACTAAATAGAATTCATTGAACAAGAATTATAGTCACTTCGTTGTACGCTCATTATTTTCGTCTTTGCTTTTTAGCAATAGATGTAATAGTATCTTATGCATTAATCTATAAAAGTAATGAAACAGCTTTTACCACCTCTGGCTTGCATAAATTTCAAATCACAAGTACCAATGTGAATTTTATCTAGAGGTTCGCTCCGTCTTTTAACCAAGTAAAAAGGAACCTTAGCAAATTTGGATTCTATACAAAATTCACATTTGTAATTTTTTATCAATCCAAATTTTCGAAAATAAATCCAAATTTCTAATCCTTTGCAAGGTTATATAATTCATGTGACCTAATCTAGCATGTCATAGATTATAAGACTTAGCAAATAAATGAAAAACTCGTTTTATTTATGTTACTATTCTTCATTACAACACCTATTATATTAAGCTTAAAAAGCCATCATGTAGATAACCCCTTTTGACAAAGATGCCACATTCAGAGAGCAAAAATTTATCATACTTAAAAACTAACCTAAATCTGTTTTTGCTCAAACTGAGTTGAATACCAAATTCTAACAGATTTTAGGAGTAGTGAACAACATTATTCAAGGGTAGTTCTTACCCGGATGTCATCTTAAGCACCATTTTCCTATGGCCTCGTATTTTGCATACCAAAAAGTTTTCCATAAATAATTGCTAATAATGAATAGCTTCTGTATTGGGAGAAACTTTTCCTATCAGAACAAACTTGACAAGTGGCATGGGTATCAACTCATCATGACTTCTGGTTTTTCAATGTGTTCACTTCTATCACTACAGCAAGCTTAATCTCATCGTCATCAATTAAGTTGGCTTGAGCTTTCTAATTCTTGTTCTTGTTCTGATGACAATCTTCAGATGCGTCCGGGCTCATTCCATACAAAACAAGTACTCATGAACTTATTGACACTGACTTTCTTATTACCTTGGGATGAACAATAACTTATTTCCTTTTTATGCAAATGTTCTACAACTTTTGCTTTGACATCCATAGTTTAAACAACATCCTTCCTTTCTGAATCATGGTTATCCACCTTAATTTTTAATCGAATAATTAAGTCCTCTAAATTCATCCCTTTTTTTTTTCTTTTCCTTGAGATAATTCATAAAATCCTTCCATAAAAGTGGTAATTTATCTAACAAATTAGCCATTTGAAATGACTCGTTAAACACCATAACTTCAGAAGCGATTTCATGGTGGATCAACTGATAGTCTAAGACTTGACTAATCACGATTTTCGAGTTCACCATCTTGAAGTCTAAAAACAAACCAACCATGAATTTTTTCATGCTGGCATTGTCGGTTCTATACTTTCTGTCAAAGGACTCCTACAACTCTCTTATTGTCTTTATCATATTATACACGTTGTAAAAAGTGTTATCCAGTTAGTTGAGGATATAATTCTTTCATAGGAATTCTGAATATTTCCATGCATCCACCGAGGCCACCTTAATAGTATCCGATTCTCTTTCTTTGTGAATCGGGGCTTATCCCATAAAAACTGGGTCAGATTCTAAGTGGTAAGGTAAAACAACATCTTCTACTGCCATCACTTGAAATCCACCTTATGGAATTTTCATGTCTCTCTCCGTGTTGCATGTGGAAGTAACTATGCAACAGGTGTACTAGTATTACTGATAATCGTTTCTGCCATCTATTTTTTAAAATTAACAAGATCTAGTTAATCTCAACTTTCAATCATGTTATAAAACAAGTAGAATCTCACAGTGATTAAAGCAAATATATAAATATTTAATCACAAAGTATCAAAACCCAAATAAAAAATATAATAGTATTTATTCACTTGAAAATGGTTCATGCAGAATATAAATAAATTTTGAAATCTATGCAATAAAACCATTTAAACAAAAATCACAATAATTTCAATAACATAAAAAAACCAAATATATAAATTGTTAGGCAAGCATAGAATTAATAGTGATATAAAATACTAATAAATGTGTATAAACGGATGGAATAAATATTAACGAATCAAATATACTATCAAAGCAAGACTAAAGAAAGATTGTCACAAATATGTACCGCATATATTAGAAAAAAGAATTGAAATGACCATATAAAATATATATCTAAACAATTAAATAGAAAACAACAATGCAGAATTTATAACAAGATACAATATATATTTGTGTAAGAAATATTTGCATATATAAATATAATAAAATATGCATAACTTTTGGCACAGTTAAAGTCAGTATATATATATATATATGTGTGTGTATATATATATATTGCAATGTAATAAATATAAACAATTAATAGATATGACTAAACGTAATGAAGAAATAAATATATAGATATATATCACACTGTTCTACAAGTATAGAACAATGTCAAGAGAATATTTAAATAACAGTTTCACTAATATAAAATGCATACACATATCAAAACATTTTGACAAATATGATCAAAGGAAATATGGAAAAATTAATATTGCAATCTTGGTTGAAACATCAATAAAACGACAAATATATGAACACTGAAAAAAAAAACATATTAAATGAAAATGAAATCAAATTTAATCAATACTAGTTATAAACCAAATATCCATGAAACATGACCAAATCCAAAGTAGCATAAACAAAAACCAATTTTGTAATAATGAGACAGTTAGATATAGTATATTAAAATGTACTAATATCTTCTTAAGATTGTTAGTCACCATATACTGCATAAATGAACAAATTGTTAAATGAACAAATTCGAAAAATAAATAAATAAAATAATTTTGGCAAACAAAAAAAAATATGTGTAAAATTGGCTTTACCGAATACAAAGAACAAAAGTTACACTGATGGAGTCAAGGTTTTCAGGAGCTTGACAATATCGGGGTTAGACCTTGTAGTGAATAAAATCAAGAGGGGGGAAATTGATTTCACAAAAACTTTTTACAAATTAAAACTTTGAATATGTAAATTGGGAAATTTAATGAAAAACTTAAATAAACAAGATGGTGAATAACAAATTGTAAATGAAAAGGGAAAAAGAAGCAAAAATAGTCAGATTTATAAAGATTTAGCCTTGATGCCTATATCCTCTCCCTTGCTTCATTTGCCGAAGAGTTCCCAATTTACTATCTTTGAATTGATACTTTTCAAGGACAAAGTATAATCTGTGTCAATCCTTATCTTTTGAAGCCTTAGATAGAAATCTCTTTCCCTTTATCTTTCTAGGCTTAGATATAACCTCCACCCTCTTTATGTTTCTAAGACAAGATATCAACCTTTCTATCTTTTACTGGCTAAAGTATTAACCTCCTTATTATACAAGATTTTGGATGTAAACAAAGAAAACCTCTAAAAAGTTTGGTGTTTACAAGTTTAAGCTCAAGGAAGGATATAGAATTACATAGGAATATGAAGAAAGAAAAAATTAATCCTGTATATAATTTGAACTACTTGGAAAGATGAGATAGATGAAGGATTTGGCTATGTGCTTATTCTCTTCTTGAATCTTGCTTATGAGAGTGTTGGCGAAGCTTATTTATAGCTTGGAAATGGTTTATACCCGTTGGCACTTGTTGGGGATGCAAAACAGCCATTGCAAGTTCATTAATGTGATTCCCATTCATTCCGTGATGATGCATGGATACAATTACCATGGGTATTGATACAATGCATTTAAACGTACAAAATATGATCGTTGGGAGGCTGTGTATCGATACATAAAGAGGTTGTATCAATAGGATGCACATTTTTATTGATATATTTAAAGGTTTAAAATTCAATGAAATTTCAAATAATATTTTGGTTAAAATTTGAAGTTATACTTTCAAAGAATTAACTTGAAAGTTATTTTCAAATTCAACAAGAAATTAAATAATATGTATATAATTAAATTTAACTATAACCTTTGAAAACATATCAAATGTGTTTATTGCTTGACTCAAATTGAAACTTTTTGAAATGTCTAAAGTGATTTTAGCGATTCTGATAACTCTATAGAATAGAGTTATTTGTTCATATTATATGTACTAAAGTTACCTCATTCTTAAAGGTTTTTATTTAGATTTTGTTCAATCTTGTGCATATTGCTTCTAGTTGCTTCACAAACAATTAGATTGCTTCGGTAAACCATAATGAACTTGGGAAAAGAAAATTTTGTGTTTAGATATGAATTAAACATGTGTTTCAGATTCATTTATTATGATAGATTGATTTATATATAAGGTAGAAATATAAGAATAACATTTGTTACCAATTTAAAATATAAACTTAACGAATTTCCATTTAATTTGATTCTTATAGGAATATAGTAAACTGGTTGAGAGGGAAATTTTTATAATATTAGAAGATACGTGTAAATAAATTAAAATTTTAGATTTACAACTCATTATACTAGGGTTTTCTAATTTATTATTTGCTTGATTGTTATTTTCTTTTATTTTGTTTTTAGCTTATTACTTTTAATTGTTTGTTTCAATAAGAATAAATTGTTTTAATTTTAGTAGTTATTTAATTTAGTATAACTCCTCGTGCTTTAAAGATACTATTTTCTTCATTATATTAGCTGTCAATGAGACGTGTACTTACATGGTAAATTTGACAGTATATTTGTTTTTTATAATCCAAATTGTTTTATATTCGTATTGTTTCAATATCATTACATGTTATAAGTACCAAATACAATCTAATTTTGTGGTAAATTATTATTCTACCTTATATATTATATTAAATTTGAAATTTAAACTAAAAAGTACTAGAACAAAATTCATAAATAAAGCTTTTTATTTAAAATTATTTAATTACAATTTAATTATTCTAATTTTTAGTACTAAAGAAAAGTTATTATGGGTTTATGATCAGCTCAATCTTAGGATTAGATCATTTAAAGTTCAAGTTATTTCGAGTGCAAATCACTTCAGATTTGGATAATTTTGGAATC
This sequence comes from Adansonia grandidieri, assembly GCA_038382065.1. NCBI lineage: Eukaryota > Viridiplantae > Streptophyta > Magnoliopsida > Malvales > Malvaceae > Adansonia > Adansonia grandidieri. Next base: position 4,529,358 of record JBBYHK010000013.1, read on the forward strand.
AAATTATGTCCAGCTTTAACCATTTGTGTTTAAGCCATTTCAAATTTTGGATTTCTCGATTTGAGTCTTTACTTGTCTTTGTCAAATCGGGTTTACATGAGTTTGAATTTTTGAGTAGATTTTTAGGTTTGAGTTTATTTTGTTATCTCTAACCTTGCCTCACAACAAACACCATAGAAAAAATTGACAAAAGAAAAATCTTTCTAAAAAGTCATAAGAAATGAAACAAAAAATCAAAAACAAGAACTAACAAAAAATTCCAAAAAAAAAGTGTCGAAAAAAAAAGAAACTTTTGATTTTTAGAGTTAAATAATACTAAATAAAACTCCAAGTGTAAAAAAATAGAAGCATAGTGCTATAAAATGAAATGTTTCATATCGTTCTTCTCCTCAAGCAATCAAATTGGAATCTATCTCTACCTATTTATCTTTATATATATATATATATATATGTTTCTTTCAGCATTAGAAAAAACCTTAAAGTTACTCATATGTATTGAATGCAACATAAATAGATTAATACAAAAGAATGCTATTTTTTTTTCTAAAACTTCATTCCTAAATATTCATTTTGTTGACCATTTTTTTTGTAATTACACATAGAAAATTATTATGTAAAAATAAAATTTTAAGATTCCAAAATATTTGGTAACAATTCAATAATATTTTTGCAACATTTCTGGAAGTAATAGATACATTTAACTTTTTTATAAAAGCATTTAATTTTTTAAAAATAATTGTCGCGATGTGCCCCTGTATGTGTGGTGACACTGCGACTTAAAAATGAAAGGGAGAAGAAGCTCACCTTTGGATCATCATTTAATTGGGATTTAAATTTAGCGTAATAGTGTGAAAGTCAAGGGGAAGACCGTCAGACGAATCATTCATCCAACCAGTCTTGGATAGCCATTACGAAATGACTATGACTTGGTCACCACCAGTAATTTTGAAATAGGTATGACAATATATACCCATTAAAATTGGTGATTCTGAGTTGCAAAACTCGAAACAATGATTTTACTGACTATGTATACCAGAGTTTGTTTTAAAAGGGTCCAAGAGTCGATTATGCATGAGAAAGGATTAACACCCCATGACGCCTAAAATTGGTACCATTTAGCCATAAATTATTGAAGTCTTAGTTTTCCTCGATTTTTCATGCGACCATTATTTATGTATAATCTCCTTCTTATGAATGCAAAATTTTAAATATTGGATCCAGGTTTTTATGATAAAAATTTAATTAATGTCTCTCTATGTGACCTAGGAATGAGGAGAAACATAGAGGATTCAGTAAAATGAGATCCGGATTGATTTAGAAGTGGATATTTTACATTAAGCACTAGAGGGATATTACACAAAACATTACCTCAAGTTTAATGAAATTCGATTTTTTTGAAAGCATGAATGCAAATCATCATCAAAAAGAGAAATCGGTTAGTAAGATATAAAGAAATAGAATAAAAATTGCATTAAAGATGAATATACAGAAACAAAAAAGGAGGGACGATCATGATGTATCTCGTAATTGAGCTTGGTTATTGGGGAATAATTGAATTGACAATTTTAAGACATTTTTGGATTCGATGGTTGTCTTACTTGCAAAAAGCTTAACAAAAAGTTTGGGGATGCCAAGGAAGAGAAAACTTAGATTTTTTATGTATTTTTGAAAAGCAGTGTTAGAGTATCCCCTCGATGAAAACAAGGTCAAAGAATCGCTCGAAAAAGCGAGGTTGGAGTATCCCTTTAGAGAAAATGGGATTGAAATATCCATTTGAAAAAAATATTAGGAGTGGTTTTTGAAAATCTAAATTTTTGATGTATTTTTTTTTTGAAGAAACAAGATTATAGAATACAAAATTAATTTTTTAGAAAAATAGGAAAGGGAAAATTAATTTTGAAAAGAATTTTGGTTTCCATCCACGTCTAAAGGGACCTATGTCGTGACTCATGACACCATGGGGGAATCATTGAATATATTTCGAGTCATCGAACGACTAGAAAAGATGGTCCGAAAAGATCTAAGTAAATTTTCAAGTTCAGCAAAAACAGGGGACAACATCACGCTATCCACTTTCCTGAATTTATTTTGATTTAGTCCAATGGTCTTTAGAGGAAAATAAGATACCGTTGGAGAGGTAACTTGATAAGGATTAATGTAAAAATATTATAAAAATCCTTAAAAATCATTTTTTAGATGGAATTAATTTTTAAATCCAGGTCTAAGTCAGTGTTGACAGAAAGTACTAGAAAAAGGGAGCAGTGAATTTTGAAAAATTAAATTATACCTTTTTAGAAAGGGAATTTCATAAACTTTTCAACAAAAATGTTTAAAAAAATCTAGAAAAATCATTTGATGGGTCAAAATTGCCCAAACTAAATACAAATCACTATTTCCAGGGGTTTTAGGCAATAAAGGTTTGAAAAATCATAACTTCTACATTAGGAATGATTAAAGGACAAATGAAATGTTATTGGAAAGATAATTCAAAGCCCTTTCCAAGAAAAATGCTAGAAAATCTAGAAAAATCATTTTGAGTCCGAAAATAATTTTTCAAATAGGGATCACGGTATTGCCAGTATCGAAATAGGGGTTTCTTCAGGTTAAGGCTTTTATGGTTTCATGCTAAGGTGTTAGACATACGAATGTCCAATCAGTGAGGTCCATCTTAATAAAGTAATGAACCAATTGAAATCTTGTAGTATAGGCCATCGAACCATCCGCTATCCATACCGATAGTAATGATAGGCGAGAAATAAGGCTTAAACTAAATATTTGAAATCATTTTTTGATTTTGGATTAAATAGAATTTATTTGGCCTAATGGGGCTATAATTTCAAACATTTGTGTTTGATATATCCCCAAGATTAGAGAACTTATATATTAAAAATCTTAAATCCATGCTAATCCTAATTTATTGAGGTTAGAATACACTTAACTTGGGGTTTTCTTTAAAAATAGATTTTTTTACAAGCATCATATAGGCATTTCAACAAACATAACTAAATGAAGTAAAGTTATCAAAGAAGAACAATCACTTAAAATATAAAACTATCTACGCACTTCAATGAGAAAAGCATAGCAAAATGCATCCCAAGGTATTGACAAGATCATAATATGCTAGGCTGAGCATTTACACACGAAATGAACATGTTGAGATGAGGAAAAACATGGCAAGAATACATGAGCATGGGCTGTTTTAATGTCAACAAGAAATATGGCATTCTAGTTCATCGAAACACTATTGAAGCACCAAGAAAGTCATCAAAATCCTAAAGCTACCACAAACAAGGCCACAAAAATGCATGGAAGCCTCGATAAGGTCATGGAAACATAGAGGTTCACTTAAATGTTGATGATGAAGAAAAAACAAAAAATGAAAAAAAGAAAAGATAGAAGATTTACACTAATAAAAGCTTGAACTCCTAGCTACATCCTTAAATAGTAATCCAGCAACTTCTAGCTCACATTCTCCCTCCTTTTTTTTTTTTGCTATGGATTAGTAGGAAAGGAATGAAATAAAAGAGCTTTTGGTTATAGTGGCCATGGAGGATAGTTTTTAGTGTGGAGATAAGAGAAATAAAAGATTTTAGAAAGGTTTTCGGAAGGGTGGAAAGGGATGGGAATAGAATTTTTTGAGAGCTTCAAGGGTTTTTTTTTTTTTTGTGGCTGATGTCAAAAAGTTCCCCTATTAGCTGAGTGAAAAATTGGATTATATAGAAGATAATTTTAGCCACTAAAAGGGCATATAGGACTTTTGGCATGTATAACATGATGGCTCATTATATCAAGGTTATACCTTTTAGCATTTGATTGGTTAATCTTGATTCTTATTGGCAAAGAAACCCATGCATTAGCTGATTAAATGGGTAATCTCGAGTTTATCCTTCATAAATTATATTTCTCATGAACTACCTTCATGCCAAGCTCAATAGGCCTTTCCAAAATATGTTAATCCAATGATTAGAGGTCAAACAATAAATTCACATGATTTATATGAAGTTATGTATGATATTGGATGCTTTGTGAGGCCACTGTCATGACCAACTTTGAGTTTTGGAATCACAGTATCAAAAGAGGAAAAATGTCTTGAATTAGGCCAAAAATAACCTTTTGTATTGATACATTGAGCAAACAAACCTAGAATGTATCAATACTTTGATTATGGTATCGATACAGAGCATTGCGTATCAATTCCAAGAAGCTTGTATTAATACCCAGCATGTTGTATCAATACATATTTCTCTGTATCAATACCTGTTGGCCAAAAATCACGATTTTTCACTTTAAGATAACTCTATATCGATACAAACACCCTTGGTATCGATATAAATAGTAAAATCTTGGAATTTGAATGACATGAAGGCTCGTATCGATACCTCAAGCCTTGTATCAAAGCATGCATACAAAAATGCAGATTTTTCCTTACCTTTAATTGTCCGAACTTTTTACTTTAGCTAAGAATGATGGGAACTTGACATGTGCTTCTTCGAATGACCTCGATGGTACATCGAACGATGACATCTGATACTTCAAATGTTGACCTAGAAAAACTAAGATGTCTACAATAATTTTTTCTATTTTATTCATCAAACTCATTTATTTATTTTTATTTTTAACATGAAAAAAATATGTAAGAAATAAAAAATTTGAAAAATAAACAAAAACCAAAATAAATATGCCACGAAAATATTGAGTTATAATTAGGCTTAGACCTATTCAAGGGCAAGCTACCCGCCCAAGCCTAGAGGTTCACTCGATATTTGAAAGGGTTTGGGCAAAAAGATTAAGCCTAAAAATAGGCTAAATAAAAAACAAAGTCCATTTTCTAAATGGATCAATGGACCGACCCTCGGGTAAAAAATTTTAAGCTCAAGCTCCACCTAAACAGTAGATATCTGCACATGCTTACATTTTGACACAGTTAAATAATATCACACCACCTTTTAGGCTTTTATAATTTTTCCTTTTTTTTTTACCTCTAGATTCCCACACTCCATGCATCCCACTCTCTTAAATTCAATTTATTTGTACTATATTTTCATTTTTTTCATTTTTTTCTTTCAATATCTGATTATTTGTTTGTCCTTTTAGTTGTCAAGGCCTAATTCGCATTCCTGGAATTACACTTATTATTACCATCTAAGTCCATTTTGCATTTAAATTTAAGTAAAAAGAAACTTTGGGTGTTTGCTTTGAGTTAGTTCTCACACCTTTCGCTTCCCTATTATGTCAGACCAATTCATATTTTTGAGGATGTTCCTCTCTTTCACAAGATATTTAGGTAGGTTGGGCATGGAAATCTTTTACGTAATATGGGTTGGGCCTAGTTAAATAGGGTTGCCCTAATTTTAGTTGAGCATGGCAGACGAAAATGTTGTTTGTATCTTTTTGGGCCGAGCTCGACCCATGAACAAGTCTACTTAAGCATGATAGGTTCAAACAATGGATCAAGCTTACAGACAAAATTAAGTTAGGAATAAAAAGCTTTGGTGGATTTGATGGTCAACCTACTTCTTTTTTTGGGTAAATTTCATTTAAATACTTTAATAGTGATAGTAATTCATGACTAGTCTATTAGTTTAAGATATAGACATTCACTATTAAAATTATCAATTTGACAATTAAAAAAGTCTTGTTAGAAAGTATGTTAACGCAAGCATGTATTCCTTATGTAATACCATTATGACCTTTTTCATATTAAAAATAAAAAAATTAAAAAAATAAAAATTTATTTTTTTAACTTTTCATTTTGAATCAAAAAAGAAAAAATCCTATTTGTTCTTTTATCCATTTTATCACTTTTTTCTTCCAAAAACAAAATTCAAATCATAAAAAGTTAGAACATTGCATCCATGGCCGACTTAGTCAATATAGAATTTTTCCAATAGAAAATCACTACCATTTCTTATTATCAGAAGAAACCCAGTTTTGAAACTTTGTGAAAGATAGAGATAACCTTAAGGTAGCGTTTGGTATATCTTGCAAGATCATTGTGATGATTTAATTATCATTGTTATAAGATTATTAAGGTGATTTGATCACTACTAATTTTATATTATCATGTTTGCTATAACATTATAAATCACTAATGATTTTAAACCACAATGTTTGGTATTACAAGAGAAAAATCATCTAGTATAAAGAAAAGATATGATGGAGAATGGAGCTCAAAACGTTAATATTGATAAAAAAAAATTAAATTCTAAAGTTGATATCTGCTTTAAAAACTGTTTTTTAGAGAAAATTAATCGATTAAACTTGGTATTTTATTTAGCATGAAAGAGTAAATATTTTAAACAAATTTGCCTAACTGGTGCAAGATCATAAGGAGAACAACAATGTTGTTGCCATTGATAACAACTTTAGGACCTATTCTATTAACTTCCTTGCAAGGAAGTAGTTGATTTAGCCTATACAAATTCTTCAACTAAGCTTTATCTATAAGAATTTTTTTATTTTTCTCTCAAAAGTACAAGAGAAAATGTAGAAAGGAAAAAGGAAATTTATATACAAATAAGAGTGGCAAGAGAGAAAATTATATATAATGTGTTGGAAAAAAATAAAGTAAAATAGGAAGAACACACAAAAGACAAATACACAAACAAAAATTAACAATAAAAAAAGAGAAAGTTTGAATGTGAAAACCTAATTTGAGGCAAGCAATGGCAGACACTTTTTTCAGAGTAGATTTTTGTCTCTATCTTGGTGCAAATAGCAATTGATGATGTCCTACTCCCAAGATACAACGAACCACTCAAAGATATTTTAATATGCACTTAAGAACTCTCAAATCTCTCAACTGCTCTTGAAGAAATTTAATAAAAAAATAATGGAGAATATTTTGGGAAGAATGGAGAATGAAAATGTAAAGATTTAGACTCTAGGAGATGTGTATTTATAGTAAGTTAAATAATACCAAAGTGCATTTTCCATAAAAGACACAACATTTTTTTCATATATCTAAGAGACATAACATTTCATTAGTTAATAGACATTAAATTATAAATCACTATATTAAAAAACCAACATTCCCTTACATGATTCAAAATTTAAGGAAAACTAAAGTAGTCTTTTACAATGCAATAAGTAAAGGTGTTTCATGGACTTGAACCTCACTTAGTACGATAAAATCTAATAGGAAGAACCATAGTAAACTTGCATCTTAAACTAGGATCTTTTAGCTTGATCTTCAATTTATCATATGCATTATACAAGATTTATATTAAGTTCAAAAACAAGAGTCGCACTTTAATGGCCTTGCACTTGTATCTTGATTCTTGAGTGCTCTAAAGAAAAGGCCAATCTCATATGTTATGACCTCACAACCACACTTAAATAGGTGAATTCTTCATGGATATGTGTAACAAAAGCATATCTTGCATAATTTGCTATGAATTCATTCAAAGTATTATTTTTCCTAGCCACTACAGTAAGTATCACAAAATCATGGTGGGACTAGAAATAAGAAAAAAATGATACTTCTCTAATTACCAAATAGTTTGTGTTTACCACATTGAACACTCGTCTTGGGATCTCCAATTAAAAAGGTTAGGTTGCCACTATCAGTAATCGTTAATTTATGGGCTTCAGTCTCATCCCTCTTGAAAATTCAATGACTTACTTTCTTGCTAGTCTTTTTGTTAATGGATCCACAATATGTTTGAAGAAGGAATATAATCCAACACGATCATTCCATTTTTAATTAAATTGATGATAGTTTTCTACCTAAAATGTAGATGTCTCTTTCGCTCATTTAAGTTTTTTTGTTTACACTTTGCAATTGTCACTTGATTATCATAATGAAGGCAAATTATGGGAACTAGCTTTTCAACGATTAGAATGTTTCGTAATAAACTTTTAAGCCATGTTACTTGTTGAACCATTGCATCCAAAGCTATCATTTTAGATTCATTGAGGATTAAGAGATATATGTTTGCTTGGAAAATTTCCATGCAACAGTAGCACCACATAATATAAAGACATATCTCTTGGTTGCCTTGGTCTCATCTGAATCAGAGATCTAATTTGTCTCACTATAGCCTTTAAGCATGGCTAGGTAACTTGAATAATGTATAACAAGTGATATCATACCCTTTAGATATCTTAGTACCATTTCTAATGCTATCTGATAAATTACATTACGATTACTTTTATATCTACTTAACCTTTCCATGACTTGTGCTATATCAAGTCTTATAGCATTTGTGAGATGCATTAATGTACCAATGATTTGAAAGTACAACAACTGAGAACCAAGCTCTCCATCATTTTTCCTTAATCTCAAATTTGGATCATAAGGTGTATTTAAGGGGTTTACAATCCTACTTATTGAATTTCTTCAATAGTTTCTCAATACAATGTGGTTGTGTAATTGTAATACCTATGGGATTTTGTAAAATCCTATATTTAGATTGCTATCAAAGATAAGAATATCATCAACATATAGACACAATATTACACAACTAAGGCTAGTAGTTTTACCATACACATATTTCTCCAAGTCATTAATCAAAAATCCATTTTATAAAATAACTTGATCAAATTTCTCATGCCATTATTTTAAGGCTTGCTTTAATCCATATAAGAATTCACAAGTTTACAAACCTTATTCTCCTGACTTGGTATAACAAGTCCCTGAGGTTATTCCATGTATATCTCTTTTTCTCACTCGCCATTTAGAAAGGTGGTTTTAATTTCCATTTGATGGAACTCTAACTTATATATGGATGTCAAAACAAAAAGCACTTAAATTATCATTATTTTTGCTATAAGAGAATAGGTTTAAAATACTTAAATCCTTTTTTTTTTTTGGGAATAGCCTCTTACAACTAACCTTACCTTGAATTTTTTTATAGACCTATCTGACCTAAGTTTCTTTTAAAAAATCCACTTACAGTCTGTATGTTTACATGTTTAGGCAATTCGATCTAAATCCAAGTCTTGTTATTTACCAATGACTCCATTTCATCATTTATGACATCTTTCTAAAAATCTGAATCTATAAGTAATGTGGCTTCTTTATGTATTCAAAGATCATCTTCCATTAAATATGCATTGAAGTCATTTCTAAAGTTTTTTCTACTCTTGCTTTTTTGCTTCTTCTAGGACCTTCCTTATCGATTTTGTCTTCCTCATCATGCTTTATCGAAATTGGAATGCTATCAGAGGGTATTAATTTATTACAGTATTTTTCAAGGGTAAGATATCCTCAAAAAAATATAATATCCCTCGATTCTATGATAGTGCTGGCATTTATATCACTAATTTCAGTTTTTATTTACTAAAATCCTATAGGTGATACTATCTTGGGAATAGCCTACAAGAACTCAATCAATAGTTTTAGGTCTAAGTTTTTTTCTTTTAATTTTTGGAATTTTCGCTTTTGCCAAGCACCTCCACATTCTTAAATAATTTAAATTGGGTTTTCTCCCTTTCCATAATTAATATGGAGTTTTATTTAATTTTTTGTAAGGAACTCTACTTAAAATATGACATGCAATCAATAGTGCTTCACTCCATAAATTGTTTAAGAGCCCAGAGCTCGATAACATACAATTTATCATATCTAATAAAGTAGCATTTTCCTCTTTACCAAATTGTTTGATTGAGGTGTGTAAGGAGGAGATACTTGATGGATAATTTGATTTTCATTATAAAAGTTCAAAAATTTTGTAGAAACATACTTTCCTCCTCTATCTGTATGAAAGATTTTAATTATTTTTTCCTTCCAATTTTCAACTTCTTACGAAGTAAACATATCCAAAACCTCATTTTTGTTCAAATTGGGAAGACAACAATATTTAGAGAAGTCATTTATGAAAGTCATAAAATATCTCTTACCATTTCTATAGTAAACCTGAATATAACAAACATCATTATGTATTAATTTTAAGATTGTAGATTCTCTAGTTATAGATTTAAAAGGCTTTATAGGTAATTTAGATTGCACACAAGTTTCACATTTTTCATGCAGTTTATATCATATTTAGGAATAAGATCTAAAGTCATCATTCTTTTAATAGAAATATTATTAATATTTCCCAAACGACCATGCCAAACATTGGGGAATGAACAACATTATAAAGAGAAAAATTACTATTCTTACTATTACTATCACTAGTAACTTTCGACACATTTAACTTGAAAAGACCTTAAAAAACATATCCTTTGCCTACAAAGGACTGATTTCTACTAATTATAATTTTATTAGACTCAAACAATAATTTATAACCATCTCTAATAAGAGGAGAGCCACTAATTAATTTTTTTCTAATGTCGGTCACATGTTGCACTTTATGAAGAGATATAGTCTTCTTAGAAGTTAGTAATAAATCTATCATTCCTTTTCCTTTCACTTACGCAATAGAGCATTACCCATTTTTATTGAATTTTCATCAATGACAAAGCAAAGGTTTCTATTTTGGAGGAAGTTTTTCAAGCAAAGTACCATATGAAATTTCTCACATGTCCATATTCTTTTGTTTCAACTCATGAATTAAAACTTGAAATTGTGCTTTTTCCACTACAGATTTATTATCAATCATTTTAAAATTCATATATGTACTTATAATATAGTTATCAATACTTTTCACCTTCTTTAGCATATTTCTTTTTGAATGCATCTCATAATTCATTTGCAGTTTTTGAAGTAAAAAAATATCGTAAAAATTACTAGACAAAGTAGACAGAATGCAACCATGACAAACTTACCTATGTGTTTTGGTTATCTATGTTCATTATTCAAGTTAGAACTAGAATTTCCATTTGGAAGATCAATAGGATTGGAATTTTTATTTCATGACACACTAGGATTAGAGATAACAGAAAAAAGTCTTAAGGTCAACCAATAACGCATTTGTTTTTGCCATCTACAGAAATTTTTTCAGAAAATTTTTCTGGCTTTGTAGAAATTTGTTCTTCTATGGAAGCTATCTTTTATTTCTTAAATGAAAAAATTATCTACTCTAAAATTGTTAGAAAAAACTAAAGATGAAATACAAAGAAGAACACATAAAAAAGACAAATAAACAAACAATAATTAACAATAAAAGAAAGAGAAAGTTTAAATGTGAAAAACTGGGTTCAAGGCATGCTATGGCGAATGATTTCTTCAGAGTAGATTTTCGTCACTATCTTGGTACAAATAGAAATTGATAGTGTTCTACTACCAAGATACAATGAAACACTCAAGGATATTCTAATATACACTCAAATAGAAAATCCAAAAAACTCTTAAATCTTTTAGTTGCTCTTGAAGAAATTTAAAAAGGATATAATGAAGAATATTTAGAGAAGAGTGAAGAATGAAAAAAAAATGAAGATTTAGACTCCAAGGGATATGTATTTATAGTAAGTGAAACAACACCAAAGTGCCCTTTTAATATAAGATACAACCCCTTTTGTTTTCATATATCTAAGAGACATAATATTTCACTAATCAATAGACATTTTAAATTTTGAATAACCACTATTAAAAAACCAACATAATGAAGTAATATTAATGATCAACAAACAACCTTGACAAACAAGAGAAATGTAAGAAAAAAAGAAGCTATTGCTACTAAATCTAATCATGGCGCAAATTTTTTTTTAGTTTTTTTGAAAGAGGAAGAAATGAAAATAAACACATGGGCAAAAAATTCACCTTACTCTCATTTTCTTTTTTTCTAGGCATGGACGGGTAAATTAAAAAAATTAAATGTTGAACTTTTATCGCTAATTTTAATTATAACTAGAAGTTAAGTGCTTAATATAATTATATTGTTGAATAACAATAAAAACTGAATTATGAAAATAATTCATTTACATTTATACCCTTATTCTCATTATATTTTATATTATACTTCAAATAAAACGACTAACATGCAGACTTCAAAAGAACAACATTAGCATAATTGATGTTACTTAAATTTTTACCTTGAGTAAACCTTGAGTAGTGATAAATTCAATTACTTACAAGAAAAGCAACAATTACCCTTCCCCATCGAGGTCATGGATGAGCGTAGTTCTAACTGCGGTTGCAGACGTAGTTGTGGTGTTGTGATTGTTGGTGTCATAGGTGTTATATAATGCATCATGATTTTGCCGCGAACTTGAATTCAATAATATTTCAAAGAATTTGGTAATATTGGAAATATTACATAATGGGAGTGAAAATTATAATTTCCATTACGTTCTAGCGATTACTTTATGTAACAACAGTATTTTAGAATTACATAAACGAGGCCATCAATACCCATAGGTCCTTTTGTATTGACTTTGCACATTCATATTGGTAGAGGTTCCTATAAATATTTATTGTTCATTTTTGTGCACTAGATATTGAGCATAATAATCCTCGAAATACTGAGACTAAGCGGCATAGTTTAATTGTGGGGAATTACTTTCCCTTAATCTTCCTTGGCTTGCAACAAGTTTTTTTTCAATTTTTTTTTTAAGTTGTGTATTTGTGCTTGTGCTAATTTTTATGTGATCAAAGTATTATAAAATTATATAAATTTTTATTTATATAATTTTGCCACTAATGATTCATTATATACATTGATATGTTTGTATATAAAAGAAAGAGAGGAAAGGAAAAAGGAAAAGAAAAGGCAAATTAGTATGTTCGTGTTTGCGTTATTTTTTTTGCGTGCTCAAATTATTATAAATTTATATAATTTTTTAATTTATATAAAATTTTATGCATTAATATGTCATTTTATCTATATTTTGATACTTTCATATATTCTGACATATTAGATTATGCTTTAATTATTTTTCATCTTATTTTCATATCATATCTTAATTTATCTCATATCTTGTATAGTTTATCATAATAATTTAATTTTAGCCCTGAACTTATTTATTTCAAAATTAGATCATTGAACTAGCCAATACTAATATAAATATTATGTTCAATTTTTTTTCCTTTTTTAAAAGGTAAGAGAAAGAGAGAAGAAAAGGAAAGAAAAAGGAAAATTTTGTTTGTTTATATTTTGTGTTTATCTTTTGCGTGTTCAAAATATTATAAATTTATATAAATTTTTACATGTTAATAATTCGTTATATATTTATATATTGAGATGTTCGTATATAGAGAAAGAGACAAGGAAAGGAAAGAGGAAGAAAAGAAAAAAAATTGTATCTTTGTGTTTGTGTTGATTTTTTTGCATTTTTAAAGCATTATAAACTTATATAAATTTTTTACGATTTAATATTTCATTTTATGTATATTTTGACAAGTTCTTGTATTTGTGACGTGTTCATATTATTTTTCTTATCTTGTCATACTTTGATTATTTTTCATGTCATGTTTTAATTTAATTTATATTTTATATAGTTTGTTATAATAATTTAATATTATCTGTGAATTCATTTACTTGAGAATTAGACTATTACACTACCCAAACATTAATATAAATATTATGTCCAATTTTTTTCTTTTCTTTTTTAAGAAGTAAGAGAAAGAAAAAAATATGAAAGGAAAAGGAAAGAGGAAAAGAAGAAAAATTTGTGCATTTGTGTTCGTATTAGTTTTTTTTTTTGGTATATTCAAAATATTATAAATTTATATAAATTTTGTACATTAATAATTCATTTACGTATGTTATGATAAGTTCGCATATTTATGGCATATTTATATTTTTTTTTGCATTGTATTATATTTTAATTATTTTCATATTATTATTTTTGTTATTTTTGTGTCCTAATTTAAATTAATTAATCTTAATTTTAAATATTTTATTATAATAATTCAATTTTAACCCTCAATTTATTTAGTTATAAATTAGATCATTACGTTAGCCATTCATTAATATATACATATTTACGTTTTATCCAAACTCTAAATCTAGTGGGGGCATTTTTCTAATAAAACAAAAATTTGAACTAGGAAGCCCTCTTTATGAAAACTGTTAATTGGAGTATTTGATCACAATCAACTTTAAAATTGCCATCCATCTTCATTTGGCTATCAAAACTTGATGGAATTCTTAAAATATCCACCCATTTATGATATTAAAATATCTTAGACACAATTTTCTTAACGTGAAGTAAAGAATAGAAAATAAAACCTTACTCCCCTTTGAGTTTGTTGCACTAGAATTTCTATTAACTTGCAAACAGGTTTAACCTTTTAGATAGGTTTTTTTGAAGATCCTTGTTGAAAGGGAAGAAGAACAAGAGGCCGTGAGAAAAGCATAAATTTTTTAAGGGATAATATGGTCCAAAAATTTTAATCGGTGAAGTTGAAGGTACCAGACAAAACCATCGAGAAAGCACTAGAGGTACGATCGTTAGCCAACACTGCAGCAACCAGGAGGATAAGCTTCCATTGGCCCTATGGTCTTTCTTGTAGTTTTCTGTTTACTTTGTTCCCCTGCTTTTCGTTGCCTGGAACCTTCTAATGGATTTCTGTTTGTATTTTATTATATAAAGTGCTTTGTTATAAAAAAGAAAAAAGAAAAAAATAGAGTCCAAAAATTGTAATTGACAATAATTGAATATACTCTGCGTTAAATGATAAGTAACCCTTTGTTAATTTATTTTATTTATCATTTTTTTGTTATAAATAATTCTATTAAGGATTTTTAGTATGAATTAACAAATGCACCGAATAAGTTAAATTGCTAAAATGTTAACTTTCAGCACATTATCAAACAAATCTTAATCCTAAATATTAAACAAATACATAAAAAAAAATATTAACGATGAAAATAAATGAATTAGCTTTGTATTTAATTGTCTTTAAGATTTTCACCATTGGATTTTATACTATTGAAACAATATTACATTACAAAAGTAATTATGGGATGTCACCTTTAAACATTCTTTTAATCATTCATTAAGAGATATTAGTTATATTCCTTATGAGAAATTATTCATCAAAATTTTTGTATTAATTTAAAATTGTAAATTTGTAACTGATAAATTTATAATTATATAAAATGATCCCAATAAGCTAAGTAAAAATAATGGTCAAATATACATTAAAAAAATCTAACTAAGAGTATTGCCAAGAGTTCAAAGAACAGGAATATATTGAATACAAGAAAAAAAATTTAAAGATTAAATAAAAATTTTGAAAAATTTAATTACAAAATGATAAAAAATTTTGAAAAAAATTATTAATTAAAAATTAAAAGAAAATTTAATGGAATAAATGATAATTTTAAAATTATTTAGGGCCAAGGAAGTTTATGGGGGGAAAAAATGGTAATTTTATATGTTAAACTTTCAAGGGTTAGTAATCGACTCATATTTTAACCACTGATTTTGGGACGAGTTGTTTATTTCCAATACAAATGAACTAGGCGCTGAATTAAATAACGCGTACAAGTTCTTTTTGTTCATTTTTCTCTTACTCTCTCTATAACTCTCTCACCGGCCTCCACACCTGGCCCGAAGCCGGTACATTGCGTACCGTGTAGCCCCTGTACTCCGTCAAAGGCCGACGCATATCTCTACTTGCTGGCACGTCCGATCTTCACCAAAATTGAGGCCCTAACTCCCCGCGACTCATCCTTTCCTCCTATTGGCTTAGGTTTATCCAGGAACGCCTAAAACAGTCTATATTTATAACCTAAACTCGCGGCTGCTTCGCTTGAAAATCTCACCATCAGTTGTCAAAATCCCCAAAAATCAATTCTTCATCCAAAAATACCTCAAACTTCTTTAGAAATCTTAAATCCGAAAACCTAAACTAGACCCTAAAACTACCACTATCACTGAAGCCTCTGCCTTCTAACAGCCAGCCAAATCCCAAAAACCTCCTATACGAACCTGTCTCCATCAGCTTCCTACTTGAAAATAACCAAATCTTTCCAGAAAAAATTTGCCTGAAACCCTAAATTTCCTGTCTTTGCCTTTTTTGTGATTTATTTATTTATTTGGTTTTTTGCTCTGTTGATTGTTCATTGTGTTTATAGTGCCTGTTTAGAGATGGTGGCTACTAGGTTTTAAGGTGGATGTGAATTAGAAAACAATAATAATACTAAAGAAAAGATTAAAGACCCCCTGTGCTACAAATTTGAATCTCTCTCTATCTATTTATCTGTTTACCTTACCGTCTGCGATTGTAACCAAGCTAGCAATTTCTGCTCACTTTGATTTCTTACAGACAAAAGGTACTTTTAGATTTTATCACAGTGTCACTTTACATTCGACTTGTTTCTTTATTTTGTATTCTGAGTCCTGTTCTTGTGCTTTCCTTCATTCGTGTTTCTAATTAAAAAATCTTAGAAGCTGCACCGGATTCTGATTTGGATCTTATTTTTCTGTGAATTGGATAGTGATTGGGCATCACTTGATCCAGCCCGAAGATTACAGGTAACTGGAGAATCTGGTTACACTTGTTGGAAAAGGGTAATAAGAAGGTGTTAGAATGTCTAGAAGGTCCGGTTTTGATGCCCTTGCTATTGATGATGATGGTGAGGTGGTAGACAACTCCCTAGAGGAAGGGAGTAAAGTTGAGGAGGAGAATAGTGATGATATGATTGCCAAAGCTTTGAGAGGGAAAAAGAAGTCATCCAAGGGGGGAAAGAAGGGTAAAAGTTGGTTTACGGCAGCTACACTTGATGAGCTTGATGAAGACTCTGGTGAGAAAGAGGATGAGAACAAAGGTGAGGAAGAAGATACTCCTTCATTTTCTCTCTCCGATAAGAAAAAGAAGTCATCTAAGTCTTCCAAGAAGAGTGGTAGAATGTTTGGAGGATCATCATTTAGTGCAATTGCTGGTGAAGATGATGATGATGATGATGGGGAGGTTCTTGCTGACTCTCTAGAGGAAGAGGGTAAAATTGAGGGTGATGATGATGATGTGATTGCTAAAGCTTTTACAGGGAAAAAGAAGAAGTCCAAGGGGGGTAAGAAGGGTGGAAATCGGTTTGTTGCTACTGCACTTGATGAGCTTGATAATGAAGCGAGTGATAAAGAGGATGAGAAACAAGATATTCCTTCCTTTCCTGTATCAGATAAGAAAAAGAAGCCTTCAAAGTCTTCTAAAAAGAGTGGTAATTCCTTTGGTGCAGAATTGCTTGATGAGGAAAATGAGGGAGACACTTCTGTATCTGAACCCATTGGTGCTGTCGATGATTATGATGATTCTTCCACACTTACATTTTCAGGTAAGAAAAAAAAATCATCAAAGAAGAAGAGTAGTTGCATTTTTGCAAGCTTGGATGATGGGACAGAGCTGCAAAGTGAAGTTACAGATGAGGTTGAACCTGAACAACTTAGTCTGGGAACTAGTAGTACTGAAGTTGATAATTCTAAAGCTAATAACAAGAGTGAAGAGGTTGTGGAAACTTCGAAGAATAAGAAGAAAAAGAAGAAGAATAAGAGTGGAAGGACTGCACAAGAGGAGGATGATTTGGATAAAATTCTTGCTGAACTTGGTGAGGGGCCTACTGTAACAAAACCTGCAGAGCCTCCTTTGCAAGAGGAGAAAGTTCAGGTTCAGGCTGAACCAGTTATACTTGCTGATACCAGAGGTGAGAAGGAAGTTGAGGAAGAAAGTGTGGAGTCTGTGGCAGCAAAGAAGAAGAAAAAAAAAAAGGAGAAGGAGAAGGAGAAGAAAGCAGCTGCCGCCGCTGCCGCTGCAGCTGCAGCAGATGTAAAGGAAGAAACTCAAGAGGAAACAAAAATCGAGGCCTCTAAGAAAGATGCTAAGAGTAAAGCTGCTGACAAGAGACTGCCAAAGCATGTTAGGGAGATGCAAGAGGCACTTGCTAGGAGAAAAGAAGCGGAAGAGAGGAAGAAGAGGGAAGAAGAAGAGAGGTTGAGGAAGGAAGAGGAAGAGCGACGTCGACAAGAAGAGCTAGAGCGACAAGCAGAGGAGGCTAAGCGTAGGAAAAAGGAGAGGGAAAAGGAGAAGCTCTTAAAGAAGAAACTGGAAGGGAAACTATTGACTGGGAAGCAAAAAGAAGAAGCCCGTCGCCGTGAGGCCATGAGGAATCAGATACTGGCAAATGCTGGAGGCTTGTCTCTGCCTAGTGCAGACAAAGATGGTGCACCTACAAAACGACCTATATATAAAACAAAGAAGTCTAAACCAGCTCATCATCATGCAAATGGTGCTGCTTCTACTAAGTCTGAGGAAAATGTACAAGCAATAGAAAAGCAACAAGAAGAGCAGGAGATCAAGGACGAGGTGGACTCTGTGGATGATGAGAAGGTTGAAGTGGAATCAAATAACACAGAAGAGAAATCTGTAGTTGCAGATGCTGCTGAAGAGAATGGAATGGAAGAAGAGGATGGTGAATGGGATGAAAAAAGCTGGGATGATGTTAATCTTAATATTAAGGGTGCCTTCGATGATGAAGAGGCTGATTCTGAGCCTAAGCCAGTGGTGCAGAAAGATAAAAAGAGCGCTCCTCCAGCTTCACACAAAGCAGGTGACATTTACCACTGATGCTGCTTGTTGGATTTTGTTGCCTCCAGATTTTCGTTAATTTTTTTTTCTTTCTTGGGTTTTGCAGCCGCTACTGCAGTCAACAAGCCAATGGTCGAGGCCAAGAAAGTGATGGCTTCCCTGTCAAATAAATCTCAGCATGATGAAAGTAATAAACCTCATCCTGAGGTTAAAGCTCCAGACAAGAATATGAAAAAGAATATTGCTGTGCAAAATAAAGCTCCCAGATCTGATGCTATTCCTAAACAGAATGAAGAAAACCTTCGTTCCCCGATTTGCTGCATTATGGGCCATGTTGATACTGGTAAAACAAAGCTGCTAGATTGCATCCGAGGCACTAATGTTCAGGAAGGTGAGGCTGGTGGTATTACACAACAGATTGGTGCCACATATTTTCCTGCTGAGAACATACGGGAGAGAACCAAGGAATTGAAGCATGATGCCAAATTGAAGGTTCCAGGCTTATTGGTCATTGATACCCCTGGTCATGAATCCTTTACAAATCTTCGGTCAAGGGGATCAGGTTTATGTGATATTGCCATTTTGGTTGTTGACATTATGCACGGATTAGAGCCACAGACAATAGAATCACTTAATCTTTTGAAAATGAGGAACACTGAGTTCATTGTTGCCTTGAATAAGGTCAAGCTGGATCTTTATCTCGACTTTGATTACTGTCTTTTTCCTCTTTCTTTGATGCTCGATTTCTAATATTATCTTGCTCTTTCTCTTATATAAAATAATTACAGGTGGACAGACTTTATGGCTGGAAAGTTTTACGCAATGCACCAATTGTGAAGTCAATTAAAGAACAATCTCGAGATGTTCTAGCTGAATTCAATGGGAGAGTTACACATGTAAAATACATTTCAACTTCATTTTCATTGAATACTATGCTTTATCTGATTTTACCAAAAATTTATTAAATATTGTGTGTGTGTGTGTGTGTTTTTTTTTTTATTTTTTTATCAGGTTATAACTCAGTTCAAGGAGCAAGGGTTGAATACTGAATTGTACTATAAAAATAAGGAAATGGGTGAAACTTTCAGCATTGTACCTACAAGTGCCATCACGTAAGTCATGGATGCTCTGCAAGTCTGAACTACTTGCTAATTGTATTTTGGGCATCGGCCTAATGTTTTGCAGTTATTGATGTTGCAGTGGAGAAGGCATCCCAGATTTGTTATTGTTACTAGTCCAATGGACCCAGAAAACAATGGTTGAAAAGCTTACATTCAGTGATGAAGTGCAGGTGTGTTTTTTTTCTTCCTTTAGATCACAAAAATAATTCAACATATCATTATTGTGTAATATGAGACATTTTTTAAATTAAATTTCGTGCCAGTGTACGGTATTGGAGGTGAAGGTTATTGAAGGCCTTGGGACAACAATTGATGTTGTGTTGGTTAATGGTGTTCTTCATGAAGGAGATCAAATTGTGATTTGTGGCTTGCAGGCAAGCACTTAAGCATTTCATTTAGCTGAAGATTTTAGTAGATTGCTAGGTAAATTCTCCAATACTGATTTCCTATTTCAGGGTCCTATTGTCACCACCATACGAGCGTTATTGACACCCCACCCGATGAAGGAAATCCGAGTGAAGGTGTGTTTTTTCTGGCTGGGCATTTCTTATATCTCTTTAAATTCTCTGGCAGGAAATGTGGGTTGTTTTGACAGCTAATTAGTGTTCAAAGATATGAAAAAAAATTCCATCTTACATGGGAATGGCTATTTAATGATATTAATTAATATAAGTTATACACGATTTTTGAGTATGTCTTTTGGTGTCTCTGAAAATGCATGAATATTACAATAGGACTAGGTGACAAACTTCATAGTAAACTGTAACTTGTTAGTGCATTGGCTCATTAATATGCCGATGGTTGGCAACTGTTTTCTTCTAGTTTGGTTATCTGATAAGTATTTTATTATTCAAAATCTAATCTATTGTGGGTAAACAATGGAGCAAGTGCAGAATCTTTTTGAGTTTTCCGCTTGATAAGGCCTTAATGTTGAACAGAATGTTTTGAACAGATGGGAGGAGAAAGGAGAGAAAACAGTTATTATCTTTTGGAGCACTTTATTAGTCTATTGTTGGAATTGAGGACTTTAAAAGGTGCAAAAGTTCCATGCACCACAAAGGATAGGTTAGCTTGTCAAAGGTGCAAAGGCATAAGGCAAACTTTAGATGCTAGGATCCTTGCATGGCCAAGGTGCATGACAAAAAAATGATGTTTGTGTGTGAGTGAAGTGAGGCAGTGATTCTAAAAATGGTTAATATATAGATAAAACAAAGAATATTCTATGTGCTATAAGTGGTGAGCTATAAAATACATGATTTTCTTAATAGATATTGAAGAGTTTTCTCCATGTCATTGCCTGATATGTGCAACAGATCAAGCTTTATTTATTACTATTAACTAAGAGTCATCAACATAATGTAGCTTGATTTTTCCTTTACCTTTATTTTTTAGCTGAAAGGTATCCATTGAGCAGCTACCCATTTGTTTTTCCCTAATTCTTCTAAACAAGGTGGTATTGTCCTCTTTTAACTAGTAAATATAGCTAATTAAAACTAAAAGTCAAATGCCTTTGGCCTTAAAAAAGTATCTTTAGGGTAAAAAATGAGTGTTTGATCAATTCTGCCTTGGCTGAAGGGGTTTGAGATCTTTAATTGATCTGTTCTGCGGCTTATTGGCTATTGCCAAGGCATGCCTTGATAACACTGGGTTAAGTACGTTCATATTTGTGAAAGTAATAGCGGATTCTATTCTGGTGATAAGTGTGGTGATTGGAAGCAATTGGTAGAGGTAGAATGTATAAGAATGTATCATACAATGGTATGAGAAATGAAGTGGTGGGAGAATTTTAAGAGTTTTTAGTTTGTGTAGACAAAATACAAGTCAGGAAAAGTTGTGGCATTACATTTTAACATATTGTTATATGTAGTTAAAGCAATAAATCGCCTTTGCCTTTGTAAATTGCTTATATATATTCATCATAATGACCGAGGAGAATTTTCATTCTCGTGTATGGCATCTACCCTAACCTGTGTTGCTAATTCTATAGCAGTAGCCTTGTTTATTTCTCCTATACAAAGAACTAATCACATTTGATGAATTTTTATTACATGGTTTTAATGGGTAAAGTGCAAAATGATTTCCAACCCATGGAACCTTTTTGTATGAAGAAAGTGCAAAATGATTTCCAACCCATCGAACCTTTGTGTGCTATATATAAAAGTTTGATGGCCATGTCTGTGTAAAAATATGCAGCATGATGACATTTTCCATGATAATTGCAGGGAACGTATATGCAGCATAAGGAGATCAAGGCTGCACAGGGTATCAAGATCGCTGCACAGGTGATTGAAACTTCAGAATAGATTTGCTTGGCTATGTACATCTGGGAGCTGAGTAAATGCATTGCGGGTTAATTGTCTGTTTTATCATTGTGTAGGGCCTTGAGCATGCTATTGCTGGCACTGGTCTTTATGTTGTAGGGCCCGATGATGATTTGGAAGATGTCAAAGAGGAAGCCAAGGAAGACATGCAGTCAGTCATGAGTAGGATTGACAAAAGTGGGGAAGGGGTATATGTACAAGCATCCACCCTTGGCTCTTTGGAAGCATTGCTGGAATTTCTGAAAACTCCAGAAGTAAATATTCCTGTTAGTGGTATAGGCATAGGCCCTGTACACAAAAAAGATGTAATGAGGGCCAGTGTAATGCTTGAGAAGAAAAACGAGTATGCTACCATATTGGCTTTTGATGTCAAGGTGACACCGGAGGCTCGAGAACTAGCAGATGAACTTGGTGTGAGGATTTTCATTGCTGATATCATTTATCACTTATTTGACCAATTCAAAGCATATATTGATGGTCTCAAAGAGGAGAGAAAGAAGGAAGCTGCGGATGAAGCAGTCTTCCCTTGTGTTCTGAAAATCTTACCCAACTGCATTTTCAACAAGAAGGATCCTATTGTCTTGGGGGTTGATATCCTTGAAGGCATTGCAAGGGTACAACTTTTTTCTGTTTATTTAGTTTATACTTTCCAAAATAAGTGGTATAAAGCTTGGCTCTCTAATGAAGCTTAGAATATGCTGGATAACTGCCTGAACGTTAAGCTAGATTGTTTACAAAGGCAAAAATTACTCAGTTGTTTGATTTGCATGAACATTTTTCACATATAACTTATGGATATGATGTTGCACCAGGAATGTTGTTTAGACCTAGGAAAATCTGTTTGAAGGTGTAACCAAAATATTGAGATATTTTAGGATTTAAGTGTGATGTCCGCTTGGCATACCTCGAAAAGCTGGCACCAGATAACTGACAGATCTGATGTTTCCGTGAGAATGCTGTTTAGCGCTAAGAAAATGTGTTTGAAGGAATAACAAAAATATTGAGATATTTAGAGGCTTAAACTTGATGTCCGCTTGGCATAGCTTGAAAAGCAGGGCCCAGATAACTGACACATCTGTTGTTTCAGTGAGAACATTGTTTATCTCTAGTAACAGAAATAGTAACGGATTTTAGGATGTAGATCTGATGTCTATGTGTTTCTTTTTCTATCCATAGTGATTATGTTATGCATTACAGCTTTGTGATACTATCTTTTTTCTTGTGCAGGTTGGCACCCCAATCTGTATTCCCCAAAGGGAATTTATTGATATTGGCCAGATAGCTTCAATAGAAAATAACCATAAACCTGTCAATGTCGCCAAGAAGGGTCAGAAGGTAGCCATTAAGGTATGATTTGCCTTTTCACTCTATGCTAAATATTTTATTTTCCTTTTTAAATAGAATGGTTTTCCTAATCTCCAGTTAACTGAGTTTTTCTAATCTCCAGTTAACTGTGATGCAAAAATGTTTACAATTTCATGTCCTTGAGAATTAACAATTGATGCCGTCTGTGGTTTTAGCTTTCTTATTATTACAAAAATGGGCTTTAAAATTTTGGGGTGTAACTTTAAAAAATCGCCTGTGGTTTTTTTTTTTAAAAAATCACTTAGACTTTCTTGTGATTTAAAAATTGTTACTTACCTCCCTGGTGGTTTTATTCTGTCCACAATATGTTTAACGCCTTCAAAAAGTTCTGTGAAATGTTCGTTTTACCTTTACCACTTTAAACAACCACTGTTAGGATTTTCAAAGGTACAACGGACATTTCACACAAATTTTTAATAGTGTTAAGTTCATTTTGGATGGAATGAAATCATGGGGAGGTAAGTAATAATTGTTAAAGCACAAGGAGGTTAAGTGATTTTAGCCAAAACCACCAGGTTTTTTTTTGGAAGTTTACCCAAAATTCTAATAAAATTTAGTATCTAATATCATATTGAGATTTTTATTTTCTAATTTTTTTCTCCCAGTTATTCCTCCTTGGTTTGTAGGAAAAGCTTATTCTTGAGTTTGAATGGAGCTTCCTCAACTAGTTGAAGCACTGTCAATTTTTCATCCTTAGTTTAGCTTTTTAAATGGACACTCCCTAGATTTCACATGCTACAGAAATCTCTCGTCAAAATGCATGTCTGTCTTGCTGTTCAAAAGAAGGGGAGGGGGGGAGGAAGAAGAAGAAGAAATGCATGTCTGTCTTCTTGCTTCTTGATTGAAAACCTTCATAGCACACACCATTACAAACATGTCTTGATGTCGGACTACAATCTTCAGAATGTTTCGAAGGCATTCTTGTGATTGCACATCAATATGATGGATATGATAGATTATGGTGGATCCAACTCCATTGAACTTCCTCCTCTAGGTTGTTCTTTGATAATGCCTTTTAGCATTAGGATATTCTTATTGTAATTTATTATTCTTTGACAAGTTGAAACCCTCATAGGTGTTTTTTTTTTTTAATGAAAATTTCTCTTTTAGATAGGCTGATATGCGCAAAATCGTTTTCTTTTAATGGGTTATGAGACAAGTGCTATAATTTTAATGTCTGACATGTGCTAGTGGTAATTATGTCATGGGCACTCTTAAAAGTAGATCATTGTTAATCACAACTTAACCAGCTTGGGCACATAGGATGATGATGTAGATGAAATATATATGATAACTCAGATCTATCGACAATTATGGCTTTTATTGAGTGCTTTTTTATTTTTATTTGTGTGTTTATTCAGATAGTTGGATCGAATCCTGAAGAGCAGCAGAAAATGTATGGGAGACATTTTGAGCTTGATGATGAGCTTGTTAGTCGTATTTCTAGGAGGTCAATTGATGTTCTCAAAGCTAATTATAGGGTGAGTTAGTTGTAGTGCTATTGCTGCTGCTGCTAGTACTACTACTCGGCATTCCTCTTCTTTTTCCTTTTTTTTTTTAATACAAGTTTTTAGTTGGACTTCATTAGCTTAGATTGTCTAATGAATAAATTAATTATTATTGTTTTAGGATGATCTCACCCTGGACGAGTGGAGGTTGGTTCAAAGACTGAAGATTCTTTTCAAAATACCATAAAAGATGAGGATATGACTGAGAATCGACTTGGGCTGTTGCCTTCTAACAAAATGCTACCAACCCAAGGGCCTTTTCTTCCAGTTTGTACATTTCTTGAGATTTGGCTTTAGAGAAGGAGAAGAGAAGAGAAGAGATTTAATTTTGAAAGTACTATGCAGTTCGAATTTTCATGTCATGATAGAAATTTCGCACTTAAATTTTGAACATTGCTTAAAAGTTGTAATAAAATTACAACAATAATAAAGATATTTGCTTTTGGTTCTATAGTGAAAACATGTTTTAAAAAACTACTTATATAGCACTTGTATAGACAAATTTTAGTTTGGGATAGTGTCACAAATGGTTTGGAAGTTTCTCAATACGATATTTATGTTTTAAAATCGCTCACTTTGATGCTTAAAGTTTCATTCTTTATATTAATGTTGTACTTTTCATTTATAACGTTAGTTTTTAAGTTAGGTGGATAGTTTAAAACCATGTCATATTTAACCTATAACCACATTGCACACTTGTTTTAAAAGAAATCAAAATTGAATCAAAATAAACTAATTAAACCATTCAAAAAAAATATAAAAAATTCGTTGTGATAGATCAACTAAATAAACCTTAATAATTTAACCACAACCTCAAAGCTATTAAAACCAACTAAACCAAACACCTTACCCTCTTACTTCCTACACCGAATCTTCCGACGCTACCTTCACAAACTAATTCATCCAAAAACGATGTTGTAACTTCCAACAAAAACACTTTAACCACCACCTACGGCCAATCCATTTCACCTAATTCAAGTAAAATGGATTGTGTATGTGGAGCGGTGCTAAATATGGATTGGGACACCAATGTATGAAATCTCAACTTTATCAAATTTTGCTACACAAGGATACTGATGGAGAAATTGATGTTAAGGAATTTTCAGATTGTCTTGAACATATTGAAGAAACTAAATCTATTAAGGAAGATGCTCCTATCATCTCCTTACATGCTTTGATTGAAACTTCATGGTACCAGACAATGAGGCTGAATGAAAAACTCAAAATCAGCCTGCGAGCATTCTTGTTGACAATAAGCACTCACAATTGTACATCAGAGGTTGGTGAAGCAGTTGAATTGTGAAGCTCAGAAAACCAAGGGTTTTCCCATTATAGTTGCTATTATTGAGAAACTCTATGTTAAGGAAGTTTGCTATGACTTACAAGCGGTGGTCCAAGGTAAATATTTCTCAACAGATTTCTTTGTTTTACCTTTACAAGGGTGTGAAATGGTGTTAGGAGTACAATGGCTGGTTACTTTAGGACTCATAGTTTGGAACTTGAAGGCTTTAAGCATGCATTTTGGGTTAAATGGACGAGATGTACTATGGCAAGGACTGAATAAAGGACAAATTCTTGCTATGTCAAAATGACAAGTTGCCAAAGTTTCTTCTTCTTCTGGGAAGGGAGTCCTTACCTTAATGTTAACTGAATTTCAACAGGGCATTTATCAAGAAATGCACGAACCTGATACAGATTTAAGTAAACTGCCAAGGTATCTTCTTCAGTTGCTATTGGAGAAATATTTTGTTATATTTCAGGTGCATACTGGTTTACCCCAAAATGTTAGAAGGATCATTAAATTCCTCTTTTTAACGAGTCTAAGGTGGTTAAGATCTGACCCTACAGATATCTTACAATTCAAAAAAATAAGCTGGAAAGACTGGTTGAGGAAATGTTGCAAACAGGCATTATTTGAAATAATAGCAGCTTATTCGCTTCCCCAGTAGGATGGCACGTGGAGATTTTGTGTTGATTACAAATAGATTAACAAACTGATAGTTAAAGACAAGTTTCCTATTCCTTTAGTGGAAGAACTCTTGGATAAGTTGGCTGAGGCAATTTACTTCTCCAAGTTAGATTTAAGATCTGGGTACCATCGAATCCGAATGTGTGAGTCTGATGTACATAAGACTGCATTCAGAACACATCAGGGGCATTATGAATTCCTAGTAATGCCATTGGGCCCTACCAATCCCCCTTCAACCTTCCAAGGGCTAATGAATGCTGCGTTTCAACCTTGCGCAAGTTTGTGCTAATTTTCTTTGACGATATTTTGGTGAATTCTAAGAACTGGTTGAGTCATCTCCATCATTTGGAAAAAGTGTTTGAAGTGATATACCACAATCAGCTTTTCATGAAATTCAACAAATGCGAATTTAGGGCCGCCAAGGTGGCTTATTTGGGGCATGTAATAAGTTGAGGGGCGGTTAATATGGATGAATACAAGGTGCAAAGTATGGTGAACTAGCCTGAACCAAAAAATGTCAAAGAGCTTAAGGATTTTTTGGGGGTTGACCGAATGCTACAAGAGGTTCATCAAAAGGCATGGGACCATTGCCAAGCCCCTTACCAATTTGCTTAAGTAGAATGCCTTTGTTTGGGACCAAAATGCTCAACATGCTTTTAAAAAGCTTAAGCAGGCCATGGTTACTGCACCCGTATTAGTAATGCCAGATTTCAATGAAGTGTTTATCGTGGAAACCGATGCTTTAAGCTTAAGCATTGGGGCTATTCTAATTCAAAAAGGAAGGCCAGCGGCCTATTTCAGCAAGGCCCTTTCTAAGCGACATCATGTTCTCTCTTTTATGAGAAGAAAATGATGGCAATCTTAGCAGTAGTGCATAAGTGGAGTGCTTATCTCTTGGGAAGGCATTTCTTAATGTAGACAGATCATCAAAGTTTGAGGTTCTTGCTGAACCAGTAGTTTCAAACACTAACTTGACAACAGTGGGTCATAAAAATGATGGGATATGACTATGAAGTTATATACAAGAAGCATATCAATAATGTAGTAGCTGACGTCCTCTCTAAGTAGGCACATGCAGAATTTAATGCAATTTTCCAGTATTCATATTGATCTGTTTAATAAGATTCGAAATAGTTAGAACACTAACCTTCAATTGGTGATTCCTATATAGAAGCTACAAGTACAACCAAGGGTTGAATCTCACTATGGGTGGCAGAATAGATAGTTGAAGAGAAAAGGCAAGTGAGTCGTGGAAGATGATATAACCTTGCGAAAGAAGCTTTTATAACTATTTCATGGGTCAGCAGTAGGGGGCCATTCAAGAGTTGCAACAACCATACAAAGGTTAGATGCGGTGGTGTACTAGAAGGGACTTAAACGATAGGTCAAACAATTTGCTCGAGGGTGTTCAATTTGTCAATATAAATATGATAACTTGGCATTGCCTGGACTATTATAACCTTTAGCTATTCCAAATAAGATTTTGTTTGACATATGCATGGATTTTGTGGAGGGATTACCTAAGTCACATGGCAAAAATGTTGTTATGGTTGTGGTGGATCGCTTGAGCAAGTATACTCACTTTGTGTTACTTACTCATCTCTTTTTTGCCTTTGATGTAGCTCAAGCATTCATGGATAACGTTGACAAAATCGATGGCATTCCTCGCTCTATTATTTCTAGTGGAGATAAAATTTTGTTAGCGTTTTTTAGTAGGAGTTGTTTAAATGTCTTGGCACCAAATTCAACATGTCCACATCATACCACCCACAGACGAATGGTTAGAGTTGGTAATAGGTGTAAAGGCTTATTTATGGTGCATGGTAGCTGAACGGCCAAAGGATTGGGCTAAATGGGTTCTAATGGCTGAGTGGTGGTATTATACCACTTATCATTCCTTGGCTAAGACCACTCTTTATGAGATTATACATGGACAACCTACCCCTGTCCACCTTCTTTTGTTACCCAGAGACTCCAATGTTGCTTTTGTGGATAGAAGCTTACAAGCTCAAGAATTAGCTATTAATTTGCTCAAATTTCACTTGATGCGAGCAAGAAACAGAATAAAGTAGCAAGCACACAAAAAGCAATCTGAGAGGCAATTTGAGATTAGAGATAGTTTATCTCAAAATTCAGCCTTATAGGCAGAAGAATATGTCTAACAGATGCTATCTCAAAATTTCTACAAGATTTTTTGGTCCTTATGTTGTAGCCAAAGTTGGACAAGTTGCATATACCTTGGATCTACCTGTTGGAGCACAGATTCATCCTACTTTTCATGTTTACAGCTAAAGAAGCATGTGGGGTCTGTTCCAACTCAATCTGAGTTGCCAATGTCAATTGTTGATGGGTAATTGCTAAAGATCTAGTTCAAATCCTGGATCAGAGCATCATTAACAAAGGCAATAAAGTAGTTACACAAGTCTTGGTTCAGTAGAGCAACTGTTTTCTTGAAGACTCAACTTGGGCGTTTTTATACGATCACCAACAATGATATTCAGATTTTCGTCCAAGAGGACAAGGATGTTTCTGAGGGCCGAGCATTTGATACAGGCTAATAGATCAACTCAGGCAAGGAGCTAAAGGGGGACTTTTAGATTGATTCTAGTTAGTTAGTTTGATTTATGTTTCTTAATATTTATTTTAAAAGTAAGTTGAAGTCAGTTGTTAGTGTTAGTTTCATAACCTGTTATGATGATGTCAATAGCGGTAGTTATGCATAAAAGAGTATAGCAGCCGCTATGTATATAAGAGTCGTGAACGTGTATTTAGGGGTTATGAATGAAAAATATGTTATTTTCCCTTCTAAGAAATTATTCTTCTCTCAATTCGTTTCCTTTCTCAACTCTATTCTAGTATCTTCTCTATAACTTCATCATTTCACAATAGCTTGTATCAAAACCTTAACCTTTTGAAATAAATAGAATGGAATCAAAACAATCACTAAACCATCAAAACCCAAATTGATTCGAAATAAACAAGTAGATCATTTGGATTATTGTTCCGATGGGTAACAGATTTAGTTATTTGTTATCTAATTGCGGTAAGAGAATCTGGTAGGAATTGTTAACAATTAAATTTGGTTTAGTAAGAGTCATTAGCGATTGAATTGGGTTTTTACAAAGTGAAATTCAATATATTTCCGTAAATACCTTAATTGCATTTCTTGATATTTGCAAATATAGTTTTTGGTGTTTGACTATATAGTGTGCCAACTTTTGTTGTATTTTTTGTCAAATTTGTTTGTTTGAAATGTCAGTGTTTTGCTTGATTTGTCTGTTAATTGAATGTGATATTTGTTTGCACGTGGAATATGATATTTTATAAATTTTGTTTTAGTTGTTGGCTTTAGGCTCGATTTCCTAGATAAATCTTTAACTATTTTTGTCTTATTTATCTACCTTTATTTATTTCCTTTTGCATCAGTCTTTACTTCTTCTGTCATCTTTTAGGTTTAAAATATTTTTTTATCTAAGATGTGTATACAAAACAATATCTTGGTCAAAAATTTTTAAAATATTTTTACCTTCATTTATTCCTTTCCCATAATTGAATGTATCATATACCTAAGATGCATACATAAAATTCTAAAACTTTAACCCTAAAATAAATGCTAATGTTGTAAAAATATAACACCCGTTATATGATAATCACTTGAAATTTTCTTATGAGTATATAATATACGTATCAATATAATTGAATATATGTATAACTCAAACTAAATATACATAACCCAAAAATTAAATGTACAAAGCCAAAGGTGAATGTTCAAATGACTACGATGCAATTATACAGTCCCATGACCTTTATTAAAATATAACCTAAACTAGAATTGTATCAAAAATCAGTAAATGTGCAAATCTTAAGCCCAACAATCAATAAATTAAAATACCTGTACTGTACATATGACTCTCAACTTGCTCTTGAATGTAAAATATTAACAACAAAGATATACATATGACTTGATTGAATGTATATATGAGAAACTTCTGTTGAGATGATTATAACTCAATTGGATAACCATAAACTTTATTATAATAAAATCATGAGAAATCCAAACCTCAAAATAGTAAAAGTTATCATAAACAAATTTTAATTATATCACCATAAATGAATATACATACTCTATAATTAAATGTATATGAAGCAAATTCAATGTACATATAACTATAACTAAATGTACATATAACTATCAATATCAACCTGAATTATAATGCTGAATTTATGTATGACAACCCTTAATTTACTGGGAAAGAAATGTGTAAGAGAAAAAATGTGATGTACAAAATGAACGTGGCAAGTTTAACTCAATGAACATATCAGAATCAAGCGGGCTTTTTAAAGACAAGTATATCCTAATGGGCATATTATTTAAGTTGATATAAACCCTACACCGTAAACCTTAAACAAATCAAGAAACTGTTAACATACACCCTAATCATAAATAACACGTTTACACATATGAAGTTAAAAAGGCAATTACCTTGGTACAAGGACTGACAGTTCGTGAGAAGATATTCAACAACCACCCATTTTCAGAGTCATTGAGAATGCCTATTAGGATGACAACCATTAAGCTACAATAATATGTTCATAATAGAACCCTAAAACCGTAAACCATAGCAGTTCAATAAGAATTAAATTACTGTAAAATTTTATACTCAAAGTCATTATTTAGAACTTTCTACAATAACCCCTAATCTTGCAGAACCAATTCTGCTTTTAGCAACAAAATTAGGCAGAATGTACATAAAAGTTTCCATTACCATACATCAAATTCCCTATTAAAAATAACATTAACTCTTTCTGGATTCCCCATAATCAACAACCCTAAACATATCTACAACCTTCATTTATGAATTCCTTTTTCATAATTTTCCTTAAACCTTAATAACCATAACTATAGAATGAACATTTATAACTAAAATTTTAATGCTACAAACAAAAGTAAGGCCTATAGCTTTTTCGGACTGATCTACTCGATAAAGGAAGCCTCGGGGAAATGGAAGATGAAAGGAAAAGAAAGGAAAATAGGAGATGGAATTACAATGATACTAATAGGTAACTCATTATTTCAGGGGCAATGCTTCATTTCACCTTCGGACTAGGCTTGTCGCCGTTGTCGGGACTCGGTAGAGACTCGAAAGGAAGCCCTACTTCCTTCAGCTTTTTTTTTGGTTGTAGAAAGTCTGAATAGAGAAGAAGCTCAGGGGAAGGAAGAAATTGGTTGCAGAAAGTCTTTTTGAATAGAGAAGAGTGTGTTTTCAGTAAGAGTATAATAATACATTTAGTTTCCTAATTAGCAATTCTAGTGATTGGCATGTCCTTTTATTTAAAAATAATTAACCATTTCACCTTTTTTAAAAAAGAAAAGTTAATTTCCCTGTTTTGGAATTTTCATAAATACTGGGTGGAAATAAAGAAAAAATAATGTGAAAACCTTTTAAGAAGAGAAATAAAAGTTAAATTATAATAGATTATAACAAATAGATAATTTATTAAAGAGAAAGTATTTTTTAATATTAAAATATGTAATTAGCTCTAATGTTATTTTCAATCAATTTTTAAATAAATTTATCGAACACTTAATTTATGACATCAAATTTGCTTTTTTATAATTTAGTATAGATATTAAAAGAAAATATGAGTTGAAGATTAAATATATAGTAAACAAGAGGAAACATTCGTTTATGGATTGGTCCAATTTGATTTTCCAAGGCCCAATTGTCCAATTCAATTTAAAGTCCAAAAACTCATATTATAGTCTGGTTTCATAAAAATTTATCATAATTGAAAAAAAAACGACTATAGTTCTGAAATTGAATCAAATTATATTTGAATAACGTTAAATATACTGAACATATTTAATTTAAAAACCGAAACTTATTTCGAAAGTTACGTTAAAAGAGTTACAAATTAGTTTTTTAATAGGTAAGTACTACAGATTATTAACAGAAAAAATGTGATCAAAATAAGGGTCTAAATGAAACAATTTAAAATTTAAAAAGTAAACTAGGATGTAAAGCAATTTTGGAGTATAGATTAACCAGGATGGTAAACATTAATTGAAGTAGGGACCAAGGTAAAATTGAGTCCATAAAATGTCAGTGTTAAGTTTTCATTGTAGGCAAGGGATGTGATAAAATAACTTTAACAAAGTAATAAAAACAATTCAAGGGTAAAAATATTATTTTCAATTTTCTTCTTAATAATTATGAATGTTTCAACCATCTGTTAATATATATACATATATATATTAAGAAAACTGTACTATATGTATATGATGAAATTTTAAATTTTACAAATAGATTTAAAAGTATTTATTTAATATATTTACAGACATTGATAAATTAATTAATTATTAAATAAATAATCTAAAATTTTCATTATCAATGTATAAAATAATAATATACTATTCTTTTCTAAATAATCCTGCTATTTCTTAATATGGTGGTTAACTTCATATATATATATATATATATATATATATGTACATATATATATTGATGTATCCTTTCTTGTTCAACGACCGCATGATCATTTGACAAAGGTAAGATTTTTGCACCACCTAAATTGCCTAGGTATTGTTATGGATTTCCGTTAAAAAGTAAATGGCAATTCAAAACTTCGAAGTATCGAAAATGATCTCTCTGCGGGATAAAGTTGAGTCTATATATATATATACGAGTTAAGTGATATTAATTTAATTTAAAATTTATAAAAAAAAATTTAATTAAAGATAAAAAAATTTTAGTTAAAGATAATATAATAAATATAAAATTAAAAATATTTCTATCTTTTTATTTGAAATGATAATTAACCATTTATCCTTCTTAGTTGAAAAAACTACCCACTCTTTTACTTGACAAATAACTACCAATTTTTTAATTTACTATTTTCTTTCAAAAAATAAAATAAAAAATTTTTTTCACCTGCTTTTATGAGTGTGTAAAAATTTAATATGTTAAATTTAATATATTATAAAATCTTTGACGAAGTTGATATTATGAGTTAAGTGATACTAATTTAATTAAAAAAAGTTAAAAAAACCATTATAATTCTAGAAATAAATATAAAATAAAGATATTTTTGTCTTTTCCTTTAAAGTAGTAATTAATTATCCTATTTTTCTTTTATTTTATAAAACTACAATATTTTTATTTGAAAAAATAACTTTCCATTAAATAACTTATTTTTTTATTTGATAAAAGCTATCCACCATTTTACATTTTAATTTAATATATTATGTTCAAAAATAAAATAAAATAATTTCATCCACTTTTATGAATATACCAAAATCTAATGTATATATATGCATATATATATATATATATATATATCCAACATGAAAATACTTCTATTTTTTTAATATTTGGATGAAATGGTTCGACCACTTTCTGTAGTAGTTGGATGGTTGCAGACGTGGGTTGGATCTTCAGCTGCAAATTCTTTTTCTTTAAGTTTGACCTCTTTTAACATTTAAAAAGTATAACTCGTATTTTAATTTTTTATAAAAGAGATAATAAGAAAAAAAATTATAAATATTGTAAATAAATATCTTAATCTGTTTTATATCAGTTATGAAAGACGGTTGCATCAACCAATGTCCCTAAAACACCTCCACGAAATCTATCATTATCCTATTTCAGAGGTTCCCACCTCACCGTTGCGATACTTCACCATTATTATTGTTTTCCATTTCCGTACTACTAATTAGAGCATCTACTTTATAGAGACTTCCAGAACTCATTTTCCTGTACGCCTTCTTTCCCATTTCTTCTTGTTGCTACGTATCTCTCTGTCACTAGCCGTGGTACTTGGGCTTCCAAATTCTTCTCCAACCCTCTTTATTTGTTCTCTTCACTCAAACCGATATATCGTTTCCTTGCCTACCTATGATCCTTCGACTCTCACTGTTCCAACCAGATTGACCAAAGTACTGTACTACAAATTAAGTTTCATGTACCGGTAAAATGATCATTAATGGGTTAAATAGAAGTACTACATACTTCTTCATTGCCTTCTTTTAGATATCAACAAACTAGAATTTCGGTATTCAAGAGTCGCATAAGTTGTACTGATCAAAAAACAAAAAGAGTCC
Source organism: Adansonia grandidieri (assembly GCA_038382065.1). Lineage (NCBI taxonomy): Eukaryota > Viridiplantae > Streptophyta > Magnoliopsida > Malvales > Malvaceae > Adansonia > Adansonia grandidieri. Next base: position 4,564,098 of record JBBYHK010000013.1, read on the forward strand.
AATAAGTTTCGATGGTGATAAAAACATCAAAACGTTATAAAGAGTTGTACATGTAACAAGGAGTTGCAAATATAGCTCGACAATTATGTACCTTAAAAACCCAAAAAAGCCCCGTTTTAAACCCCACCCTCCCCCCCCCCTCCCCCCAAAAAAAAAGAAGGAAAACCCCTGGCATGAAATTAATTTACAGGAAGCATAAGAGTTAAAGTCTAGCAGCAAAGCAAGTACAAGTGTGAGTGAGATGTATGTCTTAATGTTGAAATTCAGCAAGAGTGGCAGGACAAAGTAAGAGGAAGATGATGGTGCTGATGATGGTTGTTGGACTCTTTCTCTATCCGCCACTTGAGATTGAGGAAATCGTCGACGGAACATGGCAGCTTTAAAGGCCCCGTCGTGTGGTAGCCGTATACCTCATGAGCCTTCTCCAGAAGCCGCTTGAAAAGTGGGTGGTAAAGGTATGATATCGGGATCACAAATCGCTGAAAACCTTCTTCATCCTCTTCCAATCCAACCTCAACTGCCAGCCATCCCTTCTTCACCTTAGCCTTCGCCTTCTTCTCTTGATCCTGCATAATTTCTAACACTTTTGCTACAACTTCAACTGCAGCGTTACTGCTCCTGCAAAGCTGAGGCTTGCAAGTGATTGATATTTTATTTATAGCAGCGGGCTGACAGGATGGAAACATAGTTTTGGGCTTAAATTATATAAAAATAAATAAAATTATAAAATAGTAAGGAAATATAAGGTAGCAGTATACGGAATCATGATGAATATGGAAGTGGGGATTGACCTTTTCTTTCTCCATTCTCTTCCTGCTTTAAAAAAGTTGGATTTGTTTCGTACATTTCTTTTATTTCTTTTTATTTTTTAGTTGTAGGCCGACTCTCTTGCTGTGTGGGTGGACCAATCAATTCCACAAATGAGATAAAGATTAGATTTGGATCACATTAACTTAGGCTAGTTAACTAGAATTTTAAAATATTTAAGTTAATTTTATATTCATATTTTTTTATATTTTAATTAAAATTAAATTTATTTTTTAAATTATTTAAATTCATATCATTCAAGTAAATATAATATTTAGCTTAATATATTTATTTTAAAATTAATTTAAATAAATTATTTAATTAAATCATATTTATTAAAAATTTTTTAAAAGAAAAATAAAATACATAATATGTTAAATATCAATATTGTAATTTGCATGCTTTAAATTAAAATTAATTTTTTATATAAATGAAAAATATGTGATTTTACTTCTATTGAACTAAAGTATTTTTATTTGATAGTTTATTTTTATGTAGTCATTGATTAACTATTAATCAATCCAATGAAATCATCTCAATTTTCAATTTGGTATAATTTGCATACTAAAGAGAATTTTGCTTATACCAATCCAATACTAGCAAATTACCACTAACTATGAGCATAATGCATGGAATATACTAATATGCCCATAAGCCATATGATCCATAATGTTTACGATGCAAAATTATGAATTATATAATAAAGAAATTGTAATTTAAATTTTAGGGTCTAATTGTGGATACATAATTTGAAGTCTTGGGATATTTTGATTTTATATAAGCATATATGACTATATTTACAATATACTTGATATTTAGAGAGGATATTTCTAAATATTTTTAAGTAACGATTTTGTTATGAAAATTATAATAAAATGCTTAAAAGCGTCATAATTAGTTTTTTTGAATTATTTTAAATTATTTTTATTTTAAAATAATTATTGATCTATTTATTTATTTTATTAAAGTGAAAAAGAATATATTCAAACTTATATAAAATTACAGTAGTAAAAAAATTATAGAAGATAAATTAAAGTTGCAAAATAAAAATAATTAATTTAATAATAAATATTACATAAATTATTTTTATTAAATAATACTTTTTTAATATAAAATAATACTAGTTTAAGTTCATAGAATTTCGAGTTTTAATTATTTTCTAGTTTGGATTGGGCATTTTTTAATTGTTAATTTTTTTATAATTAAATTGAATTGAATTAGATTTGACTGCGAAGGAATTAGATAAGCTTTTCAAATTCAAATCAAATTTGATACATCTATATTTGAGGATGGACAGGAACTTAGAATGGTAGTAGTTCGTACAATACTATTATCAATCGTATTGATTTTAAGAAAAAACAAAATGGTACCAATAGCGCACCGTTTTGGTTTTTATATCGATCTATTCTAATCGTATTAACTTGTATTGATTTGTATTGATCAATATCAGTAGTATTATTACATATCGCTTAGTACAAAATTTTTTAATTTAATTTAAAAATGTTCCCTTGATTTTTTAAGATTAATTTTTAAATTTTCCTTAATATTTTTTATAATTATATTTAAATATAAAATATATTCATTAAATTAAGTTATTAAACTTAATTAATAATAATTTATTATATATTTTTAAATATTTTAATATTTAGTAATTGTGAATATTAAATGTTTATAAGTTTAAAATTTATATTTGGATATAAACATATATATATATATATAATGTAAATATATTTACATTTATATATAATACACATTTTATTAAAAAAATTAAAAATATACTAAATATATATATAACATTTAAAATACATTAATAAATTTAAAATAATATTTTAATACACTGATATCGATACGTATTAATAATAGTAAAATAAAAATGATAGGGCCTATTGATGTCATACTGAATGCTCAAGACTTCCATGTTTTTCTCTTGAAAGATGTGCCTTTAATTTGCAAGTAGTAATTTTCTAAGACCAAAATTTGCTTCCGTTAGATAAGATATGCTGCAAGTGAACATTAAGGAGCCGGTAGGTATTAAGGTATTTTTTTAAAATTAATCAGAAATCCTTTTGATTACTAAAGTTTCGGTTATGGGAAACAACCTATAAAGTAATTAACACCAAGATGCACATGGACATTCATTACCAAAAGTAAATTGGAAATTAGGAGGGGGAATTATGGCCGGACCCCTTCTATTGAATTCCAGGGCTTCCACCTGCCTACTGGGAGCGTCGTACTGCTAGGTGGAACCCAAAAAAAAGCATAAATTTTGGTGCCAAATCCGGTATTATTTTTAAATTTAAGTTTTAATTTTTTTATTATAATTTTTATAGATTTAATTTTTTATTATATAATTTAAAATTTTTTTATCTAATTGATAATGGTGTTATTGTTCTTTTATTAAAAATGCTAACGTAGACGTTAACTTTTAACATGGCCATTTACTTTACTAGCGTGGCAAGTTTAGTTAGCAAAACTTTTCGGGCAAATATGCTATTACTCGTATTTATATAAAAATATAGATTTAGTCTCTCTATAATTATTTTAAAAATTTTTTATTTCTATATCTTTTAAGATTTTAAAATTTGATCCAATTTTTTAAATATTAAAAATTAATTAAAAAGATTCACATTATAAAGAGTCTCGATTATATTTATATTAATATTTAAAATAATACTATTAGTACAATAGTTATTAATATAAATATTAAAAAGAGTAATATTATTAAAAAAATATTAAAATATTTATATTATTAAAGTAATGATATTTTTATTGAGACAAGAAAATCAACCAAGCCTTAAATATTGAAAAAAGGAATAACTTCAAAAACAAAATTAACACAAAAACTATAAAAAAAACTTGTTTATATAATAATATTTTAAAAAATAAATTAAGAAATCACATGAAAATAAATTTAATGTTATGTATCAAGGATTAAAAGTGAGGGAGGGAGGGCGCAAAAAACATGGTTTTTTCAGCCAAAATTTGTTGGGTTTTGAGAGTTTCCATTGGTGTAAACTAAAGCTAGGTCATCTGAGAGAATATGGCCGCAAGACATGCTATAAACGTCACTTTATTTGCCCTCATTATTTATGGTATGCGACAAGGTAAATCGTCGTAAGATATAATAAAATTTTTGTTTGAGTGCACTTTGCATTAATAAATTCAAACTATTAAACATTTTTAAAAATTTGATAAAATTATCTTTTTTTATACCTAACTTTTATAGTAAACTTAGGGTTAAGTAAAAATATTGAGAAAACCAAAAACTGATTTGAATTGCGATGTCAATTCGGTTTCAGTTCGATTTTTTTTAATTCGATTCTGCTTTGGTAATAATATATTATATTTGGTATAATTTCATTCTCAGTTCATAAGTTTAAAATTGTAATTATTCAAATCGAATTCTTTTTTATTTAATTTTAATTAGTTTTTAATTTCTCATAACATAAAGTTAAATATTTCTTTCTAAATTAGTGAAAAAAATTTATTGATACTGTAGATAATAATAATTTTTCTTAATTTAAAAAAATCGATGAACTAAACTAATCTGATCGGTGGAATTTGGTATGAGTTAGTTCGATATTATATCGTATTTAGTTCGATTTTGATTGAATTTTTAAAAAACTAGAATACTGCACATTAACTACATTTTTTTCCCCAAAACCAACTCAAACCGAACCGTTGTCACCTATAAGTAAACTAAATCTAAGATACTTACTTTAATTAAGAATGATCAGCAAAGAGAGAACAATTTTGAACTTGTTTTGTATATTTTGTTTTGTTACTTGTTATGAGATTTCTTTATATATCTGTTGAAAAATTTTGGTATTTATTGTGAAGATTTAGCAAGAGTTATGTCTCTTTAATTGTGCTATTTGATCAAACTAACTTGCCTTTTCATTGAATTTTGATCTTTTGGAATTCAATAGTTGCCATTGGCAACCTTTTATAAGTGATGATCAACTTTTGAAAAAGTATGAATGAATCTGAAATTAAATTAGTCATTCTAGATGAATTTATCAAAATTTGAATTAAAATATTTAAATGCTTATATTGGGGGATTTGGATCTGGATTTGTAAATTCTTAATAATTTCTATTTTTGATATTTTTATTTTTTTTGTAATTACATTTAAAAATAAAATATATTCGTTATGTTATTGAATGTAATTAATAATAATTTACTATATATTTTAAATATTTTTATATTTATTTTATTTATTTGATATTTAAACATTTTGGATATAAAAAAATTATAATTTAAAATTTACATTTGCTTATAAATATTTTTATATTTATTTTAATTATTTGATATTTGCATATAAAATTTATATAGATTTATTTACATATTTATATAATATATATTTTATTAAAAAATTATAATATATAAAAAATTTTAAAATATTAATAAACATAAAATAATATATATCAATATAATTACATATCATTATTATTAAAAAATGATACACTAACTAATATTGTAGACTGGTTTCTATCATAGTACGAAAATACTTTGGACCTACCGTACAAGTGGGCAATGATGCTAGCTAAATAATCTTGACCCCATATCTTGGCATCTATGCTACTGCCATGTATATTTTCTTGGATATTCGTTGCCGCATCTGTTTTTTATATCTTAAACTTTTCTCTGTATACATATATATATATATATATATATAAATTTGTTGATGCAACAAAAGAGATACTGCCGGAAAAGCCTAAAATATAATAAGAAAGCCTACAAAATAATAAAAAAGCCTATAAAATAGTAAAGATGAGAAAGGCTTGGAATTGGATTCTGCAGGGATATTCTGATGCTCAAGTTAGCAAAAAGATTATAAGTGAATAACAAAGAGAGAACAAAGAAATTCTAATAACTCGTATCTCAAAAGTGCTAATGTTACCTCTATATATAGGCTTTGATAAAAATTCTACTTGATCTGAAACTCTAAGCGGATAGAAATTGCAATGCAATTAAACTTATCTGGTAGTGTAGAGACTGAAGTTATCTAACTATCCTCTAATGCTTATCTCTTCAAGGAGATCAAACTTAGTGACTAGACGATAAGGGAACATAACAATTGCCCCCCAGAGATGTGGGCAGTTATAAACTAACTATTCACAAACCAAAATAATGTTTAACAAGAAAATGGCAATCTGAAATATTAGGTCACCTCAATTATGTTGAGTAGAAATGAGTTCGGCGAGTTGAACTTTTTTTTTCGTTTGAAATTTGAATTTTACATCTAACAAGCGATTCAGTGCATTAAATAGGGTCAAATTTATGTAATGTTTTCGTCAATTTTTACCTTTAATTCCTCTATTATAATGTTTTCGTCAATACTAATGATTTTAGGATGGTCACTTTGAAAGGTAACACCTTCTTCACTGTTGACAATTTCTCTATTAAAATAAACAAGTGCAATAAATCTATTACTCATGTTTGTAAGATGGAAATAACTGTAAACAAAATACTAAAAATTGAAGGCTAAGAAAACAAAAGAGGAGAATGAAGAAGCACTATCACTAAACTCAGAAAAACAACAATATCAATTGAAAACAAAAATGACAATAAAAATAACAATGATGAACTTATATTGATAATGCAACATAGTCAACAATATTTTTTTCCCATTCAAAATGTTTGAATTTGTCTCATGCATTAGTCTAATCTTTATAGTCTGAAATTTACAATCCATGCATTAGTCTCATCAACCAAAGATTATATCAGAAGGAATCTGATTCATATGCATTAGTCTCATCAACTTATTTAATATTAGAAGGAATTTAATTCTCATGCATTAGTCTCATCAACTTATTTCATATCAGAATTTTTCTTATACCCATGCATTAATCTTATCAACTTATTTCATATCAAAAGAAATCTGATTGCACGCATTAGTCTTAGCAATTTATTTCATATAAAAAAAATCTGATTTTCTTGTATTAGTTTTATCAACTTATTTTATTTAAAAAAAAAATCTTATTTTCATACATTAGTCACATCCTTCAGACATAAATAAAACTTAAACCCTAAAACCTAAAACTCTCTATGGCACGAAATACAAGATCGTCAGATGATTTGACAATTTCTAAACATGACATAAAAAATTCAGATGATTAAATGGAAAAAAAAATATAGCTAAGAAATTGGCCATTGATGGGCTGCTTTCTTATAATTAAAAAAAATAAAAAAAGAACATATCTGGAAATCATCCAATGAAATGACGATTTTCCAATTTAGCTAGAAAAATTTTTCAATTTTTTTGAGAAATTAGCATTTCATTCGTCAATTTCTCACAAATTGCTCTGAAAAATCAACATTTTATTGATCGATTTCACTTATGTAACTGAGAAAATATTTGCTCAAATGCCAATTTCTCAAAATAGATTTAAAAAATTAATCTCTTTTGATAAATAATCTCAAAATGGTCTAAAGCGATAAATTAAAAAATTTTAATATTGTTTTAATAAAATAACACTGATTCTGACGCTATAAGATCATAAAAGCAAGAATAATATGATTGATAATAAGATTTTTATTTTGGCTTTGACTTCCGAGTTAATTCCTAGGTTATCCGGATGAAAGATAAATATCAAGTACAAATACGTTTTCATTAATACATTGTCCAGATAAAAAGGAAATAAAATGAGCATAGCTTTTTTTTTCCCTTCTTTTCGTTACTATTTCTTACACACCTATAGCTTAAATATCCCCCAAACTAACCTCAAATCAAGTCATACAAAAAGAAGAAATTACTAATTTTCAATTAAATAATAGATTAGGAATAAGCGGCTTAAATTTGATTATGAGAGGCAAAGTCCTTCCATTTTAATCTTTCCAGTTATATGGCGCACGCTTGACAACTAAATAATCATCTTTGATATCCTTTACAACTCGAAGCTCGTCATCGAGGTGGACAGTTTCTAACCTATACAAAATCTTAAGATCAAGGAAACCCCTTTTCTGTTTTATCAAAAGAACAAGAAACTATATGAGAAAGAGATGAGCTCGATAACAAAGTGCCTTAAAATACTAGGAAATATTAAATTTAGATGAAATAATGTGTAATAAACATTGTTTCATCGCATTGCAATTCAAGAAAAGGCACTATGGAGACCTGCACCCAATTTACGAAGTATTGTCCGTTTTGGCCCAATCCCACATTGGGAATGTTTGAGGATTTGCAATGATATATATGTTAAGACTTAAGCCTATATTTGCGAAGCACCTTTTAAGGACAAAATCGTGAGGCCAATTGGGCCAAAGCGGACAATATCTCACAAGTTGGGTGCAGGTCTCTACAAATGGTATCAGAGCGCAAACACCAGCCGGTAGGAGCTAAGTGCTACACCATGGAAGCCACCTCTAGAATCCTGCAAGAGCTAAGTGCTACACGGTATGAGCCACCTCTAGAATCCCAACGCCTTGTGTGATCCTGGTTCTGTCTGCTCCGTATTGATTCTGTCTGTTTCGTATTGGGCTTGACGATGACATCAAGCTTTAAAACATTGGGAGTTTATAACACCCCAATCCCACATCGGAAATATTTGAGGATCTACCATGATATATATATTAAGACTTAAGCCTATACTTGTGAGGCCCCTTTTGAGTACAAAACCGTGAAGTTCAATAGGCCAAAGCTAACAATACCTCGTAGGTTGGGTGAGGGTCTCCACAGGCACCAAGGAGTAGACTTAATTAGCTAACGCTAAATTTGGAACCCAAAATTTCTAATGTAAATCAAGACCTACAAATATTTGTTATTGTAAAATAGATGAGAGCTTAATAATCAATGGTTTCAATCGTGCAGCATAAATATTTCACAAAAGATACAAGAACCCATCAATCCTGCCCAAACGGAGGCAACAGGATCTCCCAATTTTTTCCTCTGACCTAAAAATTCGAATCAAATTTTACTAAATACTTAAGCGAGAGGTAAAAGAGAAACAACTAAAATTAGATTCAGTTAAAGAATTAATTACTTGAAATTCAATCTCTGTGATAAAGCAATTATAATGCTAGATCAAGCGAAGAAAAATTCATCTGGTGAAAAACGTGATGACAGTATCCTGGCCGTGGCATTGATCGAATGGCGAGAGAGACAGAAAGTGAGTTTGATGTTCACAATTTAGGGTTTGATTACAATTCACGACATAAGGAATGGATTTGTATTGATTTGAGAGAGATTTGAACAAATTTTAAAGAAAATCTGAAAAATAAATAGTAGCATGAAAAATGAAAACTGCATTAACCTGAGAAAGATGCGAGGAAGAGAGTGTTTTCTGTTTCTGAAATGCGATAATGACTTTGGGTGAATCTCTTATTTAGATCCTTGGCTTCATAGTGCCTTAAAAGATTGAATAACGCAGGTGGTTCATTTGAGACGGTCAAAGTTCGTGTCAATTTTGAAAACTGGGCGGTTCTTAGAACCGCTGCAAAAAAATGTACCGCAGAAAGTCATGTTTCTTGCAGTAAGTTGAGTCCGAAATTCTTTTCCTCAAATAAAAAGGAAAAACTATTAGGTATGTGCGTGAATCCCTGTAGAACTATACCCCTAGCCTTTGTATCTTTTGACAACAGAGTTTATATAAACTGTCTTTTATCTTAATAGTTCAGTTATATTGACTCTAGTACTAGTAAACTTTTTATCTTGTGTTTATTCTTTTCGATTTCTAGAAATTCTAAGCCCCATAGCAATCTTTCTTTTTCCATTTTAGACAATTTTATAAAGTTTACAAAAGAACAATTGTCTAATGTCTATCATCTTCTCCTTGCTACTTAGTAGTGGAAGCCACTCAAAACAATACGATTGATATTACCAAACTAATTTTAGATTACAAGATATATGGAGGAGGATAAAAATGCCAATCCTAATCCCAAATCTAAGGTGTTGCATGCAGCAAGCGGTGGCCAAGTCTGAACAATGAATCAGTCATGCGAATGCCCACATCAGTTCTGTAATCATTACCAAATATCAAGCCAAAGATTCGACAGATTTCGGAGGGGATAAAGGAATGGAATTTAGTAACCAATGATGGGATGGTGGGGAGTGGAAAACATTGCAAGGCACCATGCCCTCAAGCTTATATATTGTTCACTATCTTATAACGGCAACTGGTTATGGGCGGTGGTGGCGCGCTCATTTCCAGCATGCTTTATGTTCTCAACTAATTTCCCCATTTATATTCAATTTCCCGAACTCTTTGTTTTACTTTTCTTTTTTGGCCTGAAAATACATTGTGGTTGGTGCATGGGTTGGTTGACTATGTCTCATTAGTCTAAAACGTCATGATTTTATGATGATTTATCAGTCCTTGACCTCGAAATTGCATTGAATTGAATTGCATATTTTGTCGGCGCCAAACCAAAAGCATCTTCACCTCTCTTTCTCTGTCTTTCGATCAATCCTTTTCTTTTCGCGTCCTTTCCATTCTCCTCAACTCATAATCCATGGTCTCTCAATGTCTGATTCTTGGCCATAAATTTTCCCTTTCTTTGGTACATCTCGATGGAGTTACCTTTCTTACAGAAAAAAAAAAGTCGCGGCTTAGGGATAATGATAATGGTTACGAATATTAATATTGAAATTTTAAATCTATTAGATATCATCTTTTAAGAATTATTATTTAAATCAAATATAGTAAACTCAAATTCAATAAAAAAATAATTTTTCATGCAAAAGGTAAAAATGTTTCATTCCACATAATAAATTATTTTCTATGTTTTTGTTGAAAACTTTTGATCAAATATGAAGCTTCAATGGATTTAGGCATGAATTGAATTGGTAGAATTAAACTTATAGGCAATCACACTTTTCCGTGAGCTTGCCGAGCCTCCCTTATTTTAACCTAAGTAGAATTTGGCTCCACTTAAACTATTTATAACTATTATATATTTTATTATTTATAATCTTGAAGATAATTGTATATAGTAATTTTTTAAAATTAAAGTATATTATTAATAGAATAATTTTATCATATCAATTTAAACCAACTTCTAACATAATAATTTATTACTCAATTAAACTTGAGTCGAATCAAATTAAATCTACGAGTCAAAACGGTTACTTTGAACAGCATTAAATCACACCCCTGCAAAATAACCCTCTAGAGGAATATTTTTCATTGCAATTAAGGTATTCATACTGTTAGTTCCAACCAGTACCATTTTGTTGTCATTTGTCTCAATACAAAGAGTTTTCTAAAAGTTTTATTCTTCTGTGCTTTGATTATATATATATATATATATATTTATATATATAAATGTGTGTGTGTTTTATTTTTCTTTTTAAAAAGGTTAAAACGAAATACTTTGATTATTATTATTATTATTATTAATGAAAATAAAGGTATGCGAACCTTTTTATCTTTTATTTTTTAAAGATAAGATTCAAATGTATTACTCTGCTTATATGAGTGTTTTAAATTTACCATTAACTTTTTAGTTGGTACAATTATGAATTATAGCGTCATACTTTTAAATTTGGAGTTGATTCACTGCCATACTTCTAATTTTAAAACAGCTTTTTTCGAGATATAGTAGTTGAGAAATATTCTCTGGAATATTCCATCACTATTTTTCTTTTATATTTAAGAAAATATTTTAAAATGACATGCGGGAGAAAAATAGCTATGAAGCTAAAATCTCCAAATAATGATATTTTTTTACAAAATTAGAAGTAAGATGGCCAATTTGCTCCAAAAATAAAAGTACGAGGTAAAATTATATTTGTAAAATGTATTTTTTGAGTTTTAAAATAGCATTCTGCGTAATATGTTTTTAGGTAAAATTATATTTTTAAAATATATTTTTTGAGTTTTAAAATAATATTCTGCGCAATATGTTTTTCGATTGTTACATCTTGATTAAATTGAGTTTAAATTAAAAGTATAGTGATAAATTTGATATAAAATAGAAGTATAATATTAAAATTGCATGATGGTTGTACAATGGTAACTTTGAAGTAGAGTAGATAAATTTAGGGAGAATATGAAAAATATGTCCTCTGCTCACAACTTTTACGAAATGGCCTAATAAAAAATAAAGATAATTAATCAAAAATATTGGATGGAGTTTTTTAATTTCACAAGTTACCACATATACTTTTTATTTATTTTTTATTTTTTAAAATATATAATAAGAACATGTTACTATCTTTTAGCCCTGTTTATGAAGTTAAAAAAACTCTATTGTCGGTGTATCTAACAATAATCTTAAAAAATAATAATTTTTAAAAAGGAAACAAGAAAGTTAAAAATTCTTAGAAAGAAAACAAAAATTATTCAATTGCCCCTAATAAAAAAAAAATTCAAAAACCACCCAAATCTTCCTTCTTCCTCTCAAACATTCAACATCTATTAGAGTTGTCTATACATCAGGTCATTGTTCGAATATTTTTTTACTTTTCTTGCCCAGACCCAAGTTGGACTTGGCTCAAAAGCTTGAAGTACTATTTAAAAATAATAAAAATTTTTAAATTTATTTTTATATTAATATTTATGTATGATATAATTAAATTCAAGCAAAAATAACTTTTTTTATTAAAGAGTAATTCAGTTTGGGCTAGGTCGGCTCAAATTAAAGAAAGTTGTGTCTAAAGATTACTAACCTTTTCACAAAGTGAACTAACCTATCCATTAAGAAAATTAACTCCTTCACAAAAAGAATGAGCCTTTATAATTTTGGAGTATATGTACATATCATTTTTACTATATGTACATATAGTTAAACTATATATACATATTGTTTCTACTATATGTACATATAGTTGTACTTCATAAACCTTTTCATTAAGTGAACCGACTTCCTATAGTATTTTTGGCTTAAAGAGTCAATTTTTTTATTGAAGCGGTCAATTCTCTTGCTTAAATTTGTTCATTTGTTTTAGCTTTTGTGGTGAACAAATCAAGAGGGGTGAATTGATTTTTAAAATTAAAACTTAATTATTGAATTAAAGCACAAATAATGATATTGAGAAATTTAAATAATATATTCAAAATAACAAGTAAATTAGCGTTTAAAAGATTGGCTTTATGCTTACATCCTCTCTCTTAGTCTCACTTGCCAAATAGTTTCCAATTCACTAACTCAAATTGCTTCCTTTCAAAGAAGACATATAACCTTTACTATCCCTATCTTTTATGTAGGCTTAAATAGTAACTTCTTCCACTTATCTTTTCAAGACTAAAATATAAACTTTCTACCTTTTAAGGCTTTGGTAGAAACCTTCCTCTTTTTACAAAGTTATTTGAGTAAACAAGAACTTCTAAAAGGATAAATGTTTACAACGTTTAAGCTCCACAATGAGTGACTAAACAAAGGTAGAAACAGCAAAGGAATACAAGAATGATAGGATATATAAACTTAGAACAATGATGAACTACTTGAAAGCTTGTAAGAGATGAAAACTATGATTTTAATCTTCTCTCTTACTGTCTCTTACTCTTAGAACGGTTGGACACTCTAATATGTGATTTATGACAATTTGTAATGGATTAGGATGGAAAAGAGCCATTGGAGCTTGAAAAGTCGAGCTTTACAAACTATCTAGCATTTAGGGGATTGATCCTTGCCCTTAAATATGAAATATTTGACCATTGGAACTTCAACGGATCATTCCTTTACTATAGGAAGTTGATCCTATACTACCTTGCAAAATGAAACTAGTTTCTGTTTTGAAGAAATTGATCCTTGCTTATAAATATTTCAAAATTTATTTACTTTGGATTTAAAAAGAGTTTAGCTTGTCTAAAAAATTACTTAATCATAAGTGTAAATTTAAAGGATGCAATTTTGAGAAAATTAGGAAGTCTAAAGCATTTATTATTTGCCAAAGTATTTTAAAAATAATTGAAAGAAATATACTAAATTGAAAATATTTACACTAAATCTAATTAAGTTTTTGTTGTATCAAAATTAATATCAATTCAAAACTAATATAACTAACATTTTTGTTGCTATAATTTTAGGGTATATGTACATATTGTTATACTATACTTACATAGAGTAAAAACAATATATATAATTATGTTATATATATATATATATATTGTTTTTACTATATATACATATAGTTGTGCAATATGTATATATAGTTTTTACTATATGTACATATGTATCATATGTACATATAAGAGGTGAAACCAACCCCTTCAAAGAAGTGAATCAACCCTTTCAAAACACTTAACATTGTTTTCATTCTATGTACATATAATTTTTAGTATCTATACATATAATAATGCATATATACATATAAGTGGTGAACCAACCCCTTGGGGAGGTGAACTAAACCCTTCAAAATCTTGCAAACATTCAAAGCAGCAAAAACTTCCTTCAATTTCTTCCTGAAATAAAATACTTACCCCCCAAAAAAAACTTTTGACTGCTACTTTTCACTGACCGATTTTAAGTATGCTCTTTTTTGCTTTTGTTTATGTCTATGCCTGTGATGATTGTGTGTTTTATAAGCTTGCTGGAGTTGGTATAGAGGTTTGGGTACAAAAATTTCTAGGTTGTCATTCAATAAGATAATGTTAATCCCATATCTTCCTAGGCTGATTCATTTTCGTTATTTGATTTTCAGGTTTTAGCGTTTTAATTTCTGATTTACATATGTTATAGAATTCTCAAATTCGGATTTCTTGAGGATTTTCGTTTTATTCCTTATTTCTTCATTAATTTTATGATTTTTTTTTTGGATTTTTCTATTTTTTTCCTTTATTTTTTATTTTTATAATAAAAAAAAGAAAGAACAAAACAGAAAATGAGTATGGGCAAACCCAAACTTGAGTTCTAAGGTACAATAAAAAAAAATTCATTCCAAATTTTACGAACAGATCATCTTAATTTAGTAATTTAGATGTCGCATTAGACATTTTTCTACTTCTATAGTTGAAAGGTCTACACTATGTAAGACCGTCCATTTCAGAAATAATATCTTGTTGAATAAAAGGAAACAATTGTTGGAAATGTAGCTGATGGCGACGATGCCAACCATAGCTATGTGACACGAGCCGAGACTCCATCTCTAATTGGTAGTCTCATGCACAGACCGACTCTCAGACCGTAACATATGGACCGAATCGGACCATGACATACGCACCCTGCTATGTTGTTTGCTATCTAAACTAAGGTACCTTAAGCTGTTGTTTTTTACTCATAAACCCTATCTTGACACGCCTTCTGTTTGGTAATTTTACTCCACCTTGTCGCTGAAACGTCTGCCACCAATGTAATTTCTTCACCTTCCTCCTTTTATGTCGGTTATTTCCTAGCCATCCGATCCCACCTTTGGAAGGCTTTGATTTCTTTGAGTGCCCGAGGTGCTTCATCAATCCTTGCACTAGTGCATGAAACTGCCCTACCTGACGCTTGACTGGCACGTTACTCGCCCTTGCTTTTCTTAATTTATCATCATCAACTTCGTTTCTATTTTTGGGATGAAAAAGTTTGTGCAAAGGCTTCCACATGGATTTGCTTGGCGCACCCCTGGAGCAATAACCACTGTCATAGTGATGGTGATGGTGATGGTGGTGATGATGATGATGAAAAATTAGCCCTAACTTATTCTTAAGCCTCCTCAGCCGTCCGAGCTTTGGACCCTCGGCTCTCTCAGGGTCAGAGTTTGCTTGATGGATTAATTTCTGTTTTCTGGTAGGATACACTCTACCTGATTCACCAACATCCCTGTAATCGCTTCTAGTTGACGAACTACTTTCTTCATATACTCCACGATCAAACTGACTGGATGTTGAAGTTGAACTGTCCTGACCTGTCAAAGAATAAGCCTCACTGTAACTGCTGCCACTGCCACCAGTAGAAGACTCCTCAGCTTCTTGCTGATGCAGTAGAATCTTATTTCGCAAAATCCCCATACCCTTTTTTTCCTGTTCTGGTAGAATATCATGTGCTAGGCTTTTCTTATGACTAAGAGCCTTAGATCCAGCAGACTGAGATGGTATTGAAGGTCTCAATTTTGTTGTAGTTGATTCTTTCCCCCTACTATGCATTGGGATTGGATAGGGCATTTTTAGAGGCATGGGAGGCCTCTTGGTGGTATCATCCTGCTTAATTGGAATCCTTAACTGGTGGGATGTTGAAGTTGAACTGTTCTGACTTGTCAAAGAATAAGCCTCACTGTCACTGCTGCCACTGCCACCCGTAGAAGACTCACCAGGTTTTTGGTGATGCAGTAGAATCTTATTCCGCAAATCCCCCATACCTCCTTTTTTCTTTTCCTGTAGAATATCAGGTGCTAGGCTTTTCTTATGACTAGGAGCCTTAGATCCAGCTGACTGAGATGGTATTGAAGGTCTCAATTTTGCTATGGTTGATTCTTTTCCCCCACTATCCATTGGGATTGGATAGGGCATTTGTACAGGCACGGGAGTCCTCGTGGTGATATCATCCTGCTTAATTGGAATCCTTAATCCATGAACATAGCAACTTGTAGTTTCACTTTGTTGATGACCATCGGCTTCTACCATGCCAATCACATTCCAATTACCTATCTCTTTATTCAGCCTACTATCACTCCTTACAATATGCTTGCAAGTTTGACCTATCTCATTGCGCTGAATCCTTCTCCTTTTGCTCGTTATATCATTCAACAAGTCATTCTTACTTTGACCTAATAAATGATGACTCCCGTTTGAGTCGTCTTTCTTTCCAATTCTTTGACTGACCAGTGCAATTAGCTGCAACTCATCCTTGTCTGAAAAAGGATCAGAAACATGGCTTAGTTCATTCTTTATAACCAAATGCTCTTTTGCTTGTGCCATGGGACACACTGATGAAGGCATCTTACAAAAACCATATGGCACAGCGGCTTTGGTAGCATCTGGCAACTTTGGACACAAACGCAAAGCTGAAATGTGGGATTCAATGTGCTCGACTATGTTATCTACGTCTCTGGAGAAATTATTTACTGCCTCCCCTTCCTTTTCATCCTGATTACGAAGACCATCTCCAGAAGCTACAGACTTCAGGGAGCCAGCAACTGATCCGACTACACTGGGAGTACCTTGCAATCCACAAATACTACTCTGCCTCATTGTTTCACTGCTTTCAAATAGCTTCATATTTTTTTCATTTCTCCCTAGTAATTTGTTGTCATCCCCATTGGCTTGGTTAAAACGTCCTAGAGGATCACAACACTGACCTTGTTGCTTAGTGTCTTTGCTTAAAATCCTGACTGCGCCATGCTGCTTCATACTGCTTTGTTTGTTTAACTCAAACCATTTCTTTGTGTTTCCTGTTTTGTCCAAGGAAAAGGTGAGTCCAGCTTGCAGTGAAATAACTTCATGAGTTGTTAGCTTGTCAGGAGAATCTTCATCTTTCGATGAAACGAATGCAGGGTGATTTGATTCTTTTGTGAAGTTGCGAATTTCATCTGGTGTAGCTTTTAAAATATTTGACGAAACAGAGGGCCAAAACTCTGGTAGAACCCTCCATTTTACAGATTCAGAAGAGCAGGAAGTGCCACAACCACCATGTTCTGCTGCTGCTATTATCTGTGACACAAATTAATTGACAACAAAGATTACAATCATGGAAAAAGAATTAGTTCATTTTCTTGAATGAAACGTATATCTAAAATCAAACTGAATTATAGAGTGGGGGCAAATTGTTAAACAGCATGGCACAATTGGAATAACGAACGCAGGGGAGCATCAATTATCAATAGTTTAGTTACTAAACTTTGAAGAAAATGATTGGAAAAGAACATACAAATAGCAAATAATCTGACACAAGTCTGCACGTTGATATGGTCTATATACCTTTTTATGTGTCTCCAAAACCCTCTTCGTAGCACCATCTAGAAGATTCTTTAGTAAGAACTTTGATCTTTCACCTAGCTGCTTACCATCAAAGGACAAATAAATATGTACATCAGATCAATTAAAAGGGAAAGTATATTTCTGAATTGCAACACTTCTAAGCAAATTTCTATTGCTTGAAAATAATGTAAAGACGGTTAAAATGGAAATGGACAGTCCACAACTCATTGCATCAACAGAACACTCTGCAGTAAAAATTTTCGAAATTAAACAATTAATTGTGAAATTAGGTTTCTTAAAAGCATAATCAGCGGAAATAGTATTTTACAGATTCTAATGTCAAAGATGGTAACAAAAAAGGTTAGGCCATTAGGTTAGAGCCCAAGAAATAAGGTCATAATCTCTAACAACCCTCCTCAAGCACAAGGTTATAGGTTCATGTCGTAAAATTCAATCATTCAAAAAGAAGCCCTCACAATTTGAATTTGAATTCTTGACTGCTAAGTCAAAAGGACTTTGAATAAAAAGTCTAAGCTATTATGCGAGATCCCAAGATAGGCTTTTAATCTAATACTACAGATAGACACCAAACATGAAACCAACGTCCTGTGAACTTTTAACTATAGAGAATGCAACTAACACTCACATTGTAAATATCTGTCTCTATTACCCAGAATCTTTATTTTCTCTAAAATACTTATCTCCGACACATAAATGAACATGGTATGGGGGTATAATCTAGGAATTTAAATTGCAGCTACAAATATAATAAATATTACCTTCATCAATTGTGATAAATATCGGCCATGAATATCAATGGTGGACAGAGAATTCACAAGATAAAGGTCTTAACATCGCATTGCAACCACTATTTAAATTTCTAGTATGATATCGGATGCATAACTGTATCCGAAACTCACCCAGAATTCAAGTAACATAGAAATTTGTTATACACTTGAAAATGGCCAAAGGTTGATGATAAAAATCTATTACGCATTTAATTCCTTAAAAAGGAAAGATTGTAAAATCAATTTAACTGAAAGAAACACAAGGCAAGAATTTTTCTACCTTCAGCTTTTGCATTGACTTTTCCATAGAGTTTAAAAAAAAAAAAAAAAAAAAAAGAAAGGCAAAGTAATGGTTAGTAGAAGGAAAATAACAATCAACAGTATGTCAAGAGTCGACCGCCATAACTGTCCATGAATAGCTACTATGATTATAAAGGAAAAGAAAATTAAGGTTTGTAAGAGAACTTACAACCACATTGCTTCCAACTTCTCCACCACATTGTAGAAGTCCATATAATTCTCTTAAAGCTTCAAGATCAGATTGCAAATCGTTCAGTTCCATCTAACTTATTCAAACTCTGGGAAGAATCATAAAAACCCAAAATCAAAAACAAATTTAAAGCCCCATATCCTAATTTGTCGGAGCAATTTTATCTTCAGGAACCCGTAAGACAAAGTTTCATTCCATTTATGGTTAACAGTATAACATTAAGCAAGGAGTATAAATTTTAAAAGTTACTAACATCTAAGTTATAGTAAAAATGGTATACTAAGAAAGCAATGAACAAAAAGTTTATGCATCAGAAGGGATAAAGAAATGAGTAGAAGTTACACCTATTTTAAATGAGGAATGGGAGTTCACAATCCTTAACGATTCTAGTAAATTTTGCTTTTTTAAAAAATTATCCCTTTTTAATGTTTAACTAATAAGTAATGAAACATTGAAATTTCTGAGAAAACAATCAAACAAAATCAAAAGGAAAGGATACTTACAGTTGTATTCAAAACAAAATAAAGATTATAAAGGGGTGATAATCAATCAGCAAAAGGCAGGCAGAGAGAGAAAGGACCTACTTCAGAAAACGGTTGCTGAAACAGTAAAAATTTCTATCGACGGTTTACACGCACGGTAAACATGGTGTGTAAAGAACAGAATTTGCAACAATAAATAAAAATATTCAGTAAATAACTAGGGAATATTGGTGAGGAGAAATGAAAATTTCAAATTTCACTAATCGAAAGCATTTTACAGGCGTTCGAAATTAACTAGAGTTGACATGGGTGAAAAAGGAAAAAAATAAAATAAAAATATATATACAATGGAAATTTTATTTGGTGGCTATTCATAAAAAAGGTATCAGTGGGTTTTTTTTTTCTTTTTAAATAATAAAAAAAACATAATTATCCTTATAAATGTATTTTTTTTATTTAATTTTTATGTATGAGTTGGTGTCACTTAAATTATAATATCAAATAATTTTATAAGAGAATAGATAAATTTAAGAAAAAAATATATTATTAAAATGATATTATTATTTTATTAAATAATAATTTATTATTTAAAATATTATTATATTTTTAAAATATAAATATGTATGTTTAATAATATTCAAAATATAAATATTTAAAATTATATTATTAAAATAATTTTATAATAATATTTTAATATTCTTTAAATTAAATATTAAATATTTTTATTAATAATAATGTTTGGCTTGAGTTAAGTTAAGTTTTAATATAAAAATTATGTTACTTAATGAGAAAATCTTTTCTGAAAAATGGCTTCTACTTCTAAAAGGGAAACACATTTTTCAAAAAAATACTTTATTTTTCGTTAACCTCTATGTCATTTTCCACTATTTTTCAAAAAACAAATACTTGAAAATGGGGAAAACATTTTTCAAAAATTATTTTCTGCGAAAGAAATGGACTTGATTAAAAAAAATAACTTTTGAACAATATCATTTTTCCCACTTAAGTACTTTATGAATTTTTTTTCTAGTTTGGTACTTATATAATATAATTTTATCAAATATTTTGGTAGCTCTACCTGATGCCCGTTAAGTTAATAATAACATGGCAAGTAGACTTGTCCAATGACTAAACAGCTCACTCAGGCAGGGCTTAGGCCTCACTTTTTATGTTGCAACTTGGGATAGTGTTTTTGATTAAAATAATATATTTTTTATTTAAAATTAATTATAAAATATATATTAATATAAAAATAGTTTTTAATAAAATAAATCTTGACTCGGACCTAAATGGATGGGTCGAGCTAGGCTTGAGTTCAAAATTTAAAATTTTTTTCAGTCACAACAACCAATTAGAGTGTAACACGTAATATATAATATTGATTTCAATGACATATGCGCAATATTATTGGTTAAAAAAAGTTAAAAATTATTTCTTTAACGTTGTTAGCATTAAATTGTGTGATGAGTGATAAAACATATACTAAATTGAGAATAAAAATTTATAAAATACTTAAATGAAAAAAATTTGGTATAATTAAGCCATCATTTTAGTAGTATCGGCTGAGGCAACAAAATATATTTTTTCTTTTTAAACAAACTTTGCCACAAAGCTACAATCGACAGGCTGTTTAATTTTAAAATTAAAGTAGCAATTATTAAAGGTCCTAAGGGAAGCAAAATGGTTAGCAATAGATTTGGTTATTGTGTATTCATATTATATTTATAAATTTTATTATGTCACAATCGTATATATTTATTTAAATTTTGATATATTAATAATTTATATTATATAAATTTTGATAAATATATTTATATCATATCATGTTTTAATTATTTTATTCATGTTATATTTATATCTAGATTTAGTTAATAACCATCATTCATATGTGAGGTGAGAAAAGGGAGGTAGGATGAAAATTTTTTTCTAATACTCTGTTCGTGGAAGTTCTCATCACCAATAGGTTGGTCAGAAGACTTGTTCATGGTTGGAATGAATCGAGTTTGGGTCATATCTAAGTTTATAAGGCAAATTTTGCTTAAACTCAATCCAATAATATAAAACACTATCTAGATTTGTACAGACTCGTTCAAATTTATATATAAAAAAATCAATGTCTCTTAAAATGATATCAATCCTTAAAAAAATGATCCCTCTTGAAAATATCAATCTTTCTTAAAAATTTAAATCACTAATACTAAAATGTTTCACGTGGGCAAAAAATATCATGCCAAAACTTAATCTATTTTTTAAATGAGTGTTATTTTCTTGATCAAGCTTGGTTTTCGATTTGTTCAAACCTCTACATCGACGAGCTTTCAAGATTAAAAAATGCTCAACCTTTAGACAAGTCTATTAACATTGATTTACCCTTAATTCGAATAAAAAAATGAAAGTTTTTATGAGGTTGGATATTTAAATTCTTTGTAAGTTGAAGGTTTTTTAATAGTATATAGAATTTTTCTTACAAAATATTATTATTTATGATCTGTGATCTATGATCAATGATCTATAATCTATAATCTGTCTATAATATAAAAGTACAAATGTAGAGAATCTTTTGAATTGATAAAATTGCTCTTTATTGTTTATCATATTACTAAAATGACATTAGAGTAATATTTAATTATTAATTATATAATAAGATTTAAACTAAGAATTAAAAGACATCTGATTTTATTTTAAAATATATATATGTTGATAATTATGAATTTTCCTTTTATGAGATATACTTTAAATGAAAGAGATGCTTTTATTTTCAATTATATATTGACAATTTTTATCAACCAAAACATTGATTAATTTTAATTATTCTAATTAATGTTTTTTAAACTTACTTGTTGTGGTAAATCATTTTATCAACATTGAGAGTTGATAACTAGAGATCTTAATTATTCTACCTCTAATAAATATTTTTATTAGAATTAAAAGTTGATTAATTGTTTATCTATTTTCAAATCCACATCAAATCCTTATTAAAGTAAAATATATAAAAAAAATGATTTTATTCTTTTTTATCATACCTTTATCAAGTTAGGATTATTATTTTATAAACCGATAGAGATTTTAAATGTTGAGTATTAATATTTTTATAAAAAAAATATGATTTTATAATTATTTTAAATTGATAAAATTAAGAGGAAATAATAAACGATTAAAAAAGAATATAATATTACTATAATTGAATAAGAAATTTTTTTATTAAGTAGTGTTGATGTCTTCTTTGCTGGCACTGAGGGTTGGACGGAATCCTGCAATATAAAAGGGTTGGAAGGGTGCCGGAGGTCAAGCTCCGGGGACCCTCTC
>JBBYHK010000013.1:4586850-4601709 GCA_038382065.1 Adansonia grandidieri
GACGAAAGCAGAAAAGTTGGAATTGCAGATGGCTTTCACTGAATCTCAAAAGCAACTTAAAACGATGCAGAATCAACTATGGGATGCAGAGACAAAGTTGGAAGATTTTGCACATTTAAATTAGCTCTTGCTGACAGCTCAAACAAGCTGCTAAGGATGGAGTAAAAGTTACAAACATGAATAGAAGTGGCAGAATCAAGACAGAGATGCTGAAATTGAAATAAAGACTTTAATGTTCATAGTTACTTCCTTAGAAGAAGAGGTTGGAAAGGAACAAGCGTTGTGTGCAGAAAACGTGACCAAAAGTGAAGAAATGGAGGATGAACTTTCCGAATTGAAATGTGAAGCCAAGTTCCAACATGAGGCAGAGCTCCAGCATGAGGCAAGTTATAATGAAGAGTTGAAGATACAGCTGGTCAGTTATTAGTGTGTCTATTTTAATCATATACAATGATTAGAGTGCATCAAATAAACAAATATATTCTTTTCAAACGCTCAAAACCTATATGCAAAAGCTAATTCATATGATTACTGCATCACTTTCAGTTTATTTTGTTAATTGGCTTGTTTCTGCGCAGAATGTAGGTCCATCCAGAATGTAGGTCCATGCATGGATGCAGTGAAAATAGATTTCTTTTCTTCTATATATAAACTGCCTGTCCTTTCAGTTGTAATCTTATAAGCATGTTATTGGTTATATGCAGGACAAGGAGCTAACAATTGCTGCCAGTAAACTTGCAGAGTGCCAGAAGACAGTTTCTTCTCTCGGCCAGCAGTTGAAATCTGTTGCTAGACTGGAAGATTTCCTGATTGACTCTGATAAGGAGCTTGCCTATGGACGATTAACGGTGTCCTAAAAATGGTGAGGAACAACTAAAATTGGGTTTTAGTGATATTTAAAAGAAAAAAAAAAAAAAGTGGCTCTGAACCTTCTAAAATATTTGGTATGTTAAATATTCGGCGAATGACACTGTGGCGTCAACCTTACCACTTCAACCAGCTGCCTCCGACAAAAGTCAAACTGGTTTCGGGAAAAATTTCTCATGAAGTAGGAGTGGAAACAGGTTTGTGTATCTATTGAGCATCATATGTTTTTTGACCAAAAATATGTACTTAAAATGAGTGAATCAACGGGGTGTATCCAAATACATGCTTATTTAGAATGAAAAGAAACTGCTGAAAGAAAATATAGTATACAAACATAGCATTTTTTTTCCAAGTTTTAATTGCCGTGCAATTCTAAATTTCATACTTGATGTTTGACTGAACTTTTGGCTCTGGTTACTTAGTGGCTTCCCTATTAGTATAAGTCAAATTTTACACCAATAGCTCTCAGTATGAGGAAGGATTGACGGAGTCTCATTAAAGTTTACATGGATAGCTTTTTGTAATGAGTTAATTAAGGAAGCAATTATGCTTAGTTTCCAATTAAATTGTTTGCTTGTGTAGATGCTAGGGATTGAGCAGCTTTGTCAGCATCCCCATTGGCATCATTATGCTGTCAAGCAAATCAACCTAAACACACGTTTGAAAGTCGTGGTTCCTTGGTTTTGGGTAAGTTGCCTGTTTTGTTTATATTTGCAAGCCTCTCTTGGATACGGGATAAACTTAAAAATAAACTAGAAGTCAAGTCCCGGCTTCGCCCAGAATAATTTATGTTAACATTTAATAAAAAAAATTAAAATATATAATAGTTTTAATAATTTAATATTAATTATATTATAATATTTTGTATAATTTTATTTATGTGTTGTGAGAGTATTTTTTTATAAATAATTTTTTTGAATCTTTGTTTTTTATATTTTAATATATTATAATATAAATATAATTGTATAACACAACGTGATAAATAAACGCGTCAAAATTTATATAAATATATAATACATTAGGTATGATTATGAAAATAAAAAGTAAATGAACACAAGCATGATTAAACTTGGTCGAAGGTCGGGCTATTTGCCCATGCCCCAGGGCTCGCTCGATATTTGAGAGGGTTTGAATAAAACTATTAAGCTTAAAAAATGAGCTTGGACAAAATCATTAGGCCCGATTAAAAAATAGGTCGAGCTTTGGGTTCAACTTTCAAAGTCAAAGTCTGGCTCATTTTATTATTACATTATATATTTATTTGATATTTTATATATTATGTAATTTTTATCATATAAACAATATATATATATTTCAGTGTTAACTTTAAAAACTAAGTTAAATTATTAATATTTATAAATTTTATCAAAGAAAATTATTAAATTAATAAATATTAAATTTAAAAAATATTTTTTTTAAAAATAAATTTTAAAAAAAATAATATGGACCGGTCTAAATGGGTCTGGACTGTCTATTTACAAATATGGACAGGCTTGGTTAAAATTTGAGACTTTAATACCATGCTCAAATTCAACTCGAATCCGACCGAACCCCGCTCATGAGTAAGTCTAAGCATGATTACGCATGACATTAACTTAAATTTGAATATTGGTAATTAAATTTTACAGTTTCGAATATAACGTGATATACATCACGAACAAAACATGAAAAACAATCAAAACATGACATGACACGAAAAATAATATGAACATGAAATGATTAAAAAATTGTGTAAAAATCTAAATTAAAGTAATTATTAAAGTGTTAAAAGTTATACAAATATATAATACTTTATACATTATTATGATATGCAAAAGTAACCCGAATACAATGACATGTAATATAAATTTAAAAGTTATTTGAATAGTACAATTAAACATGACAATTTTAGATACGATTTGATTAGATGATGCAAACACAACTAGACAAAATAATAAAATACAATACCATAAAAAAAAAATGAACATTACACGATTTCACAAATGTATCAAAATTTATATGAAATAAATTATTAATGTATTAAAATTTATATAAATATATAATATATTAAATTCAATCATGACATAAAAATAGAATAAATACGATACGTTTACACTAAAAATTGCATAGAGACAAAAATTTACACGAAGTAAAAAAAATTAAATAAAAATTAAAAGAAGTAATCTCTAGGGATTATTTTAATATAATGTATGCATATAGAATAACATGAATATGATTATGAATATTCTAAAAAATACACAAAGTAAAAAATAAATAAAAAAAATTAAAAAAAAAAGAATGGGCTGCCATTTGGCAACCATAGAGTAATCCCTTGAGATTACTTTAATATAATGTATATAGAAGTGCAGATAAAAATATACGCATAGTAAAATAAAACATATATATGATTAAATAATTTATTTAAATTATTTCATTATAATAATTGATAATATATATATATATATTGTTTTTTAAATAATATATTAATAATTTATTCGTTTGATGATAGTAACCAATAAAAAACTAATACCTTAAATTAATTTTAATTTTTATCTTTAAATAAAACCAAATATTTTTATTTAAAATTACTTGACTAAAAAAGAAAGACTTGAAAGTTGAAATCTTAAAATTTTTCACTTTGTTTTCAAGGAAAAAAAAAAATTCTTAAACTTAACGCAATTTCACAAAGAAAAAAGATGGATGGTGGAATGCTCCCAAAGGTTTAATATATATATATATATATATATACACACACACACACACACACACACACACACACACACACATACAGAGACATTTATATATATATATATGCGTGTGTGTGTGTATATATATAATATTTTCTTATATCCAATCAAAATTATAGAGTAATATTACTTGCATAATATAAAATAACATTATTTTATACTATGTAATACTAATATTAACTATTATCATTTAATCATAATATAGTTTAATGCAATGTAATAATATTTTAATTAAATATAATTATCACATAATAATAATAATAATACAAATTAATATGATTCTATTTATATATTCAAAAACAATATGAATTAATAAATTATAAATTATATTCAATAGTATTATTTAATTTAATTTTAATATTATTAAATATTAAATTATCAAGTATTAAATAATATATATTCAACTAAATAATATTAATAAATTATATAAGTTTATAATAAATATTATTATTAAAATACTTAATAATAAAATAATATTTAAATATCATTTAATCATAATATAGTTTAATGTAATGTAATGTAATGTAATAATATTTTAATTAAATGTAATTATTACATAATAATAATAATACAAATTAATATGATTCTAATTATATATTCAAAAACAATATGAATTAATAAATTATAAATTATATTCAATAGTATTATTTAATTTATTTTTAATATTATTAAATGATTAAATTATCAAGTATTAAATAATATATATTCACCTAAATAATATTCATAAATTATATAAGTTTATAAAAAAATATTATTATTAAAATACTTAACAATAAAATAATATAAATAAATATTAAATATTCCTATATTAATAATATTAAATTATTTCATAATACCATGAATATATTTTAAATTTATTTGAAGAGCAATATAATATTAAATAATATCATTTATTACAAATAATATTTAATTATGTTAAGTTATAGTACTTAGTAATAATATTAATTAATAACATATTAGAACTTTATTAAATTATATTGTCTAAAATATTTTGAATTAAGTAATGTTATACTATTCTATTTTTTGTGTAATTTATATTCAATTTTTCATATTTTTCAAATTTTTATATTCAAATGAACTTAAATATTAATTTTTTATTTTTATTTTTAATTAAATAAAATTTCGTTTTCATTAGTTCAGACTAAATTCGATGCATTATTTTATTAAAAACTAGTTAATTTCATATATAAATTTTATTATAAAATATATATCAATTGTGACACTTAGTGCCAGGAGCAAGAGCAAGTATGGTGCCATATAAGATTACTTGATTAATAAATCGTTATTGCACTAGTTCAACAATTACGGTTCTATGGTGTAGTGGTTAGCACTCTGGACTTTGAATCCAGCGACCTGGGTTCGACTCCCGGTAGGACCTCTTTTTTTAAAAAATTTTTTGACCTCTCTTTCTAGAGAAATGAATTGAGGATTGCTTCTTTTTCTGTTGTGATAAGTGCTGCTAATCAACACTTAGATATTGTTTTAGAATCCTCAATCCTGCTACAAACGAGTATAAAAACTAACAAGGAAACTGCAAATTATACTAAAAAAAAAAAAAAATTACCATTACTGATAACAGCCAACTTTCCTTTGATAACACCTGCAATTTGTTTAGATCCATTGAAGAAGAGGAAGAAGAAACTGGATGCTTGCCAAATATAATATGTATTGTTCCTTTCCTTCCATGTGCAAGTAAATAACAGCACTACATCTACATGTGAAGAAAACATTGATCTACCATTGCTAGTGGCATATAACAATTATTAATATTTCAATTTTTAAGATGAAACATTCATTCAGTTAAAAATGTTGTATTTCTGTTGAATTTACATGTTGACATATAATCTAAGAGCACTGAAAAGGTTGGTTGATTAGAGATCCAACTCCCCAGGAGATGCTATCTATTATGTCATTGTCAGTCCAAGATGACCTTAGATTAGAAGCATTAAAATTTAGCGCTGTTAATATTAGTTTCTACTATTAGATTCAAACTTAATAATAATTTCCCAATCCTAACCTAAACCGAACAAAAATTACTTCTCACCCTTTTCAAGTTGAAAACACTATCTTGGCTGGTGGATAGGTCAATAAATTTCTTGCTTTACTACCCCCTTAATTACGTCTACAAGTTAAATTAAGTTCTAAGATATATATATATATATATTTGTATATAAGTACATATATTTAGATAGCTTTCCTCTCCCTGCACCAGATATAGATAATATTAAATTAAGATGCATCAGCAAACAGCTCCACATAAACCCTGGCTACCCTCAACTCCACCTTCGCTTTTCTGTATCAGCAGAAGAATTAGATCCATTTATAGGCATAAAACAAGCAATTTAATATATATAAATATATATATATATATAATATAATTCTGAATCTATATGTCTGCTTATTGATATGAATGACCTGATACACACTTTCAGCTGCTAATGATTTTTGACATATCCATCTCAAGAAACGGCAACTCCTAAATAATTAAGCAATACGGTAACAAGATCATTTCATCAAGAGAAGAAGAAGCTATGCTGATCGCAATAATGTCGGTGACTGACTACCCTCCGAAGAATCCTGCTGCTTCCGGCCTGTTCTGCTCAATTCTTATGGAGTAGATTATAGAAAACCTTTGGCTTTTTATAGTCTGAGATGCACAAAGCCTGAAACCAAAATTGTTTTTCTACGTATCAGTCTTACTTTATGAGTTACACATATATACATGAAAGGGATACCAATTGAAGCTTTCTTCACAGGTAGAAGCAACAATAGTTGTTTCCAATTATTTTTATTACCAAGTTAATGATGCCTTGGAAAGGCTAATATAATCTTACCCAAAAAAAAAAAAGGGAGAATTTCCAGATTCGACATTTAGAACCTGAATCAGCCAGCATTTTCTGTGGTTTTGGATACATTCAATTCAATAATGTAGTGCAATTTATGATACATTCTCGAGAGTGATAAATACCCGAGAAAGGAACCAGAAATACAAGCAGATTTTAAACTGTCATGCCATTTGTCATCTTATGTGCCTACCTGCATTGCAAATGCTATATGCATTAAAGTGGGTTCTGACCATGGTTTCCCTATAAATTGAAGGCCAATTGGCAAACCTGCTTTATCATAACCAACCTATCAAGGAAACATGGAGAACTGATATTAGTAGAAATGTTACTGTTTGAGTGAAGCTAATGGCCACCACATAGCAACATAAATTTTTAATGATGAGAATCAGTAATAAGTTTGTACAGGAACAGTCACGGCAGGTAGTCCCAAAAAGTTTCCTGCTATCTGATATCGAACAAGGGCAGCTGAAATAAACCACAAAAAATAGTTAACTTCCGTTTCGCAATAGCTTCTCTTTATTAATTGATTTGACCCGAAAGCATGACAATTTTAACTCCATACATACTGGAAAAATCAGTCAAAATTCATACCTCCATTTATGTAGTCAAGCTCACCCGTCTTTTGAGCATCATCAAATATCGTGTATGCAGTCACACTGTTTTGAAAAAAAAAAAGAATCACTGAGACATAGTGAGACAATGTCTTGGAGAGGGGGAAGTTGAATTAAAAGACTAAAGTTGCTACCGGCAATCTTCCTTTAGATCCTTGGAGAAAAGAAAAAGTAATTTTTTTTTCTACAAAAATAAATGCAAGCTGTTGTAGTGAAAAAGAATCTACCCAGTTGTTGGGGCAACTATGACATCTGCCTTGGCAAATATACTGTTATGAATCCGCATCTGGCGGTTCCTGCATATGTGCAGTCAAGCAAAATGATCATAATACCAGGTTTGCAGAATCTAAAATCATAACAAACAATCTATTATACATCTTCTAATGCGAACTTTTTAATCCTCGAAACGGTTTGTATTTCACAAATGGACAAACTTCGAGCTATATCATATAAAGCTTTTGAGAAAATAGAAGAAAATGATTGAATTGAAACAATTGCATCATATCATTAACAATCATTTATTTATAAGTGACAACTTAATTAAAAAGTAAATATTGGCTGCAATTTACCTCATTTTCTGGGCCTTTATATACTCGTTGCTGTGGAAAGCACCATATACCCTAAGTGCTACTCTTGCATCCCATCCTAATTCTGCAAAATCCCTATTTTCAAAACAAGTTTATACTGTCAGCATCTGAGCTTTTAAATCCTGGACAAAGAAATGAAACATAAGAGGATAATATGGGGTTGAAGCTTGGAACATAGCATACAGCTTCTTGAGATGAGAACTCAGTGAAGTAGTGCATTCGGAGCCAATGGTCAGATAATGTGCCAGGCGCATCGCTTCTATCTCTGGTATAGTAACCTCTACAGTCTTGTGAATAATATACCCTTGCGGATTAGTGAGCAATCACTAGTGATGTGTTAATAACATTTTAGATATGCCATTTTTGAAATAGAAATGGTATCAATCATCATCTAGCATTAACATCATTGTATTTTATGCCAGTGCTTTTTATTACTGAGAAAGTTTATCATCTGATTAGGTTCTACCAA
This sequence comes from Adansonia grandidieri, assembly GCA_038382065.1. Taxonomy (NCBI): domain Eukaryota; kingdom Viridiplantae; phylum Streptophyta; class Magnoliopsida; order Malvales; family Malvaceae; genus Adansonia; species Adansonia grandidieri. The sequence goes on from JBBYHK010000013.1 coordinate 4,594,957, forward strand.
CAGGGAAGTTGATTGCTTCAATTAGTCTGTATACAAAAAATTAAAATATAGAACACGGGTAGTTATTGGTTAAAGAAAACATCCATGGCTAATAATACCTTCCACTTGTAAGTCTCACAAAGCAAGTGCAGAGCATTGGAGCAGCATATTCTGATTTCGTCGCTGCAATCATTGAACCACTAATTGAACCAATTAGTGGTTCAAAAATAGAATGAAAGGAATTAGAAATCTCATCTTCTTATGTTATAATTGATAATATAATTACAACACTAACCTCTCCATATCTTGCCAACTTGATGTTTGGTATTGGATTTGTTGAGCTCAGCAGCGGAAAATGTAGTTTGGGCTGGTAGGTTATCCATGTGCCAAAGAACAAAAGTAAAAGTTGTCGAAATTTTGTTTGGCTCGTAATAAAAAATGTTCTAGGTTCAGCAATGAAGATAAGAGAAGATATAGCAAGGCCATTATTAGGAATCAAACCAGCAAAGGCTATTGCTACTTTCCATCAGCTTCTTTCTAGCAAACTCAACCAAAGAACCTATGTTTCCAGTTTCAATATCTAAAATTTTATTTACTCTCGGTATCAACACGAGCAAAAAAAAAAAAAAGGGCTTGTGTGAGAAACCGGTTGGGTGTTGAATTTTATACGACAATCAGCTTTCTCTTAAAGGAAGATGATCGGCATTTAAAACAACAATAAATACCCGAAATTTTTAGTTATCTTAATAGAACTGGCACTTACAGGTAAAGTGGTTAGCTCATGTGATGGAAGTTGGCCATTGATAGCAGCATAGCTGAAAACAGAAAACTAATCTGAGTCATATATTGTCTAGAACTAACAAACTGAAACCTATAAAAGTCGAGGAAATGCATTGATAAAAGGAAGTGAGAGAAGAACATGCATACTTACACAATAAATGCATCCTCTAAGGTGCCTGCTAGTATTCCAACCATCCCCACTGTCCAGTTCAGAGGAAGAACACTGGAAAAAGCATAAGCATTTTCAGATATTGTCTAAATCTTACATCTGATGAAACTTATAGAATTATTTTATCCTAAACAACTTCTCACCCTGAATCAGGTATGCGCCCAAAAGTCGGTTTGAACCCAACAACACCACAAAGGGATGCAGGCATCCGTACAGATCCTACCCAGATACCATAGATGAAGCACATTGGTCCTTTGAACTTATTATTCACATGTTACAATGTTGTATAGAATAAGCCAGCACAATTTTTTCTTTCTTCTTTTGAAATGTTAATGATCATATAATTCCTTATAGGGTGATTATTTATGCTCTGTTTTGGTGGAACCAAAAAGATGACAAATTTTACCTCCCCCATCCACACCAAGTGCAGCAGGGCATAATCCTGCCGATACTACTGCAGCAGATCCACTAGAAGAACCGCCAGCAATTTTCTTGGGATCATAGGGATTTCTAGCAGTCCTGCAGCATTAAAAAAATGGACATACTACCATCTTTAATGTTTTTGATGGGAAAGAACCTAGACAATATAATATATAGTTAGTGTTAAATTTAGTGAAGTCATTTGAGTGTAATGTAATTCATAATTAAGATTTTTTATGGAAAGATAAATCCAAGCAGAATATCAATGTATTTTAAATATGACATTTTTGGTATTAGAAGAGGGAAAGACAACGGAAAATTCTCACCCATAGTGAGGATTTATCCCACTTGTTCCAGCTCCAAGCTCATGCATGTTAGTCTTTCCAACAATTATAGCACCACAGGATCTGAGGCGCATAACACAGCGTGCGTCGCCTGGGCAAGGTCTAACCTTGTGCAGCCACTTTGTAACTCCTAGAAGAATCAAGAGTAAGATAGGGACAAAGATTACCATTAAGAAAGAAAATTGATGTAAAAAATATAGCAAATGGAGAAATTAGGAGACCTGTAGTTGGATATGGAGAGCAATCTATTTCATCCTTGATAGCAATTGGGACTCCGTCTAGAGCCGACATTGGAATCCCTGGAGAAGAGAATGACGAGATCTATATGAATTATTTATCAATGTCGAGATGGTATTGACAAAGGGATATAATAAAATAAATAAAAAAGACTATACTTGAAAATAGAAGTTCACTCTTGCTAAGTTTGGAAATCAACCGAAAATTGGTTTTTCTCTTTGATATTAAACAATGGTCTAGAAACTGGAGCGTCGTGGAGAATGCTTATGTCCTTATGTTTCAGGAGAATGGCAACAACAATTTCCCAATAAAAAAGCACATTAGGATAAGTAAATAGTGATTTAATAACAGAAAAAATAAGTTACCTCTTTCGTACCGAAGGGTTGACTCTGTAGCTTGGCTTAGGATATCTTCAGCATCATAGTTAATGAAGAAGGACATTGGCAAAGGAGCACTAGAAGAATCACGCACGGTATCTATAAACTTCTCTGCAACCTGTGCAATTGAAAATTGATTTCCATGACTATAGTAAACTAAAAATTATCTATACGAGCCTGCTAGAAATTCTTAAATTCTTCAGGTGAAAATGTAATCACACATATAAATGGAAATCGACAGTTTGCCATAAATTAAATAGCCAAGAATGATACCTTCCGTGGAGTTATTTCTCCAGAACTGTAGGCTCTTGAATAATCTGCTATTGTCCAGCGTCGGAAGAAGCTCGGTTTTAAATCATCTGGTGACTTCTCTGAGGTAAAAGGGAGGCAATTTATAGCCTGTTGAACTCGCTCTGGTGGAGATGCATCAGAGTCAATTTGTTTGACCTGTTGTTCATTAAGGTCTGTGTTGATGCAATGAAATTAGAGACAAGAAAAGGAAGCACATATTGAAAAGGAGAATGCAATTTGATTTCTTGACATGAGGATGTGATGAATGTTTAACTGATTACGAATGAAAGAGAAACATTAATATTATGATCTGCACCAATCTCAAGACAACATCCCCTAAGCAAAGATGCTCTTTTCTTTTCCCCAGTTATTTTGATCTCCCTCTACCAGCAATTATGCAGCCCGAGCACATGACGGTGTTACAGACATTCTTATGGTTGCGTCTGATCGTCCACCAGGTGAAGCTTTACAAGTTCATTAAACACCTTTGGAACATAAGAAACTTCTTGCGTCTGGAATCCAATGTGATGTATGTAGTATAAAAAGTATAGTTGTCTTCCTTTCTCACATGTTGTTTTCACATATATGGAGGAAACAGGATAGAGTAATAGCCTCTGGCTTGTCATTTTGCAAATGGAAGTAATAAAAAATTCAGAGATATCTTAATGGCAGCAAATATTAGGATGCAATGTTTAACTGGTTTTAAAATGGTTCCAAAAATATGAATTTATTTAAGATGAACCATCTAGTTTATCCAAACTGTAATAATCTAAATCGCGAAAAGTAGTGTCTAGCGCATACATACCAACAAAAGGGTGCAAGGGAACAAACATAGGTGGCTCCTCCAGCGTTGCATTCGAAACAAGCTGCTCAAAGGGTTAAAAGACATACATTACATGTAAGAAATTAACAATAAATAGAAGAGAAGCAACCATGTCCATAATAAACCTAACGTCATTTGGTTTTTGGGAGCAAAGATAAAGCTTGCAAGTTCCCAAGATGACATGAATAAGGAATGAAATACTCCCAGCACTGTCTTTTGTGGCCGCATGTTTAATATTCTATTTGACAAAAGTTAGAATGATTTCTCTTGATATGAGTAGTTTACAAGTGTATATAAAGCATAAAATTCTGCCCTCCGGTTTCTAGCAGAGCCTAAATGTTCTAGGTCCAAAATGATAAGGTTTGTCTCTTGGACCCTTGTACATGGTTCTTGACTTGATCATACAAATTTCAATTTAAAGAAATTATTTAAAACGAATACTAACGTGACTTTGAGTATTAAGGTATTTAAATGATTTTTTTTGGGGTTTTATAGCAATAGAAAATAGAAGAAAATATATTTATAGAAGAAATTATATTTTTTAACATTTTTAAAATAATGTGCTGATCGTGTACTTATATTTTAATTTTTAAAATATTTTAAATAATTTTATTAGTTTAAATTCATACAAAAGATGAGTTTAACCCTTAAATATGTATTTCTATCTTATATCCATGACCGAGTCTTGTAACGTAGCCTATCATATATATGTATATGTACGTATTGTCCTAATTGGATGGTGAGTACCACTGTTTTCACTAGCAAGAATGATGGCCCCCTGGAATCGTAGTAAATTGAATATGAGGACGCCGTGGGTCACGGAGAAAAAGGGAACCTTGGAAGTCTAAGCAGAGACGTTTTAGTCGGAGCAAACATTTCAGTCAGTCCATGTCGGAAATTGTAGATTTTACATTAAATTAAATAAAAATATATTATTTACAATAATTATATTATAATTAATTAATATTTAAAGTTACATAAAATTTATAAAAAAATTATGTAATATTTTTTTTAGATCTTATATAATGTTAAATGTTAATTGATTAATTATGTTATAATTACCGTAAATAATATATTCTTTCATTCCGCGATATTTCTTCCCTTTCTAGGAAAAAAAATTATGCCTCATCAAACAATTTGATGCAATTAAAGAGAAAGAACAAAAATTAAAAATGATGATAAACAAGTCTTTTAACTCTCTTTGTGGAATCATTCTGAAATATTGGCCGATTATTCTTTGCACTTTCCCCCCGTGAAATCATAGGAAATATTTACCAAAAATGCCATCATATGGGTGTTAATGTTATTAAAAGATTTCAGATAAGTTTGCAGCTAGGAAAATTTTAGCTAAATCTTTACAGCTTTTAACGTATGTGCGTGCATATATATATATATATATATATATATATATATATATATAGTTTTCGCGACAGCTTTAATTTTAACCAAACATAAAGGTTTGGGAAATATAAACGAGAAATCATAGGTTACGCTATTGATGGCATTCCTTGAAGATTAAATGAAAATGAAGCTAATTAAGTGTGTAGTGTACCTTATGAATTAGATTGTTCCTCTTCAATATGTACAACAACAGCGCTCCAATAATCCTTGACTCCAGGAACCAAGCAAAGATTTTAACCAGAAATCCAGCCATCCGAGGAGCTGTTATACAACATGTACAACGAATTGATTAAAGATGGTAAACTTCGGCTGAGAGAGAGAGATGACAGGACTATGCAACCAAGACCATTGGTTTTGAAAGCTACTCCTGAATTCGTCTGCTTGAAATAAATTCCAAAAAAATTAAAACAGTTTACTCATATAAACCAAAAAGTCAACCACTGCTGTTTTTAAGTAACAAAAAGTAGAATCTGAAATCTGCAATTTGTCAGGAATTATCGATTCAGTTAGTACTAAAAAAAATCTTGAACAATTCGATGAGGATCAGACAAAAGACTTGTAAGCTGTTGTTGAAGCTAACAACATATTATATTATACTTATTTGAAACAATTTTTCTCATCTGAGTTCTTAGGAATTCATTTTCAGCAACAGCTTGAGACTTTGTTTCAGGAAGAGTTGAAATATGAAAAAAAAAAAAAAAAAAGAGGAGAAAAAAGAAGCAAGCATTAGTAATCTGATGTAAAATTAGAAAAAGTAGCAGCAGGCTGATGATGATGATGAATGCAGGAAAATGGGGTTTGATGAAATTGAAACCTTTAACATTAGCTTTGAGATAAAACTCATCACTGCCAGGACCAAGATCAATCTGCTCTACCGGCTTGTAAACGACGCCAGCAGCCCTGAACAATCCCATTTTTCAGGAAAAACTCGTGGACCTTCGGGTTGGAGGTGCTTGTGGTGGTTTAGGGACTTAGAGCAAATGCAACAAACCAGAGGTTCAACAATAAAAACAACAACGTTCAATCAATACGAACATATAATTATATTTATAATCAACTTCTAGAAGTGAGATTGGATATATAGAATAGAAAGAGACACGAGACAGGTAAATGGCAACAATATTTTACAGCTACTTAACACTTGTGGGCTTAATACATTAGTACACTAGTAAATTGCATTCTTAAATAAGCCTCATCATCAACCATGGAAGGCCAGTGGATGATGAAGTGCCTTTCTTTTCCAGCCAACCTAAAATAGAGGTACAACTTTCTTTCATTGGCCGATTTTATTGTTTATTCCCATTGCTTTTTGATCATTTTGTTCTGGTGTTGTATTGCACTCTGGTGCTTAAAAACAGTTTTGCTAACCTTTCTGGTTAGGTTGGAATTTTTATCTTTTTGATTTCTATTAATAATACTCTTTTAGCTTTGCAATGTATATAATTACAACCAAAAACTAAAATATTAGCCAACAGCCATATAATTTGTTAGACTGTTAAACTCTTAGTTTTAGTTATTAAAATTAAACTCTGATAATCTCTACCGTAAAATAAATTAAAATATTATAAAAGAATTTATTACTTATAATTGCAATACGAAAATTGTAAGCAATAAAGCTTTCACTCACTCTTTATTTTTTTTTCTTTTTATTTCTTTTTCACATTTAGATGAAAAAAGAAAAGTAGTAGTAATAAATCAATATATTAAACAATAAATTTTGGTTTAGTCCGAGTGTTTCAAAATGTTATAAAGGAGGTGGATTCCCAAAAAGCTAAGGGAAATCAATGGATCCATTCATGTGACACTTGCAATTTTTTTTCTTTCAAATTTCTCTTTAGATTTTGGGTATATATACATATATATATATATATGGAGGATCAATTTATATTGGCACAATACTAATTATTTCTATAAATTTTCATAACTTCATTT
>JBBYHK010000013.1:4603988-4625802 GCA_038382065.1 Adansonia grandidieri
TTAAAAACTAGTTCAATGTGAATTTACAAGTCAAAATAATTTCGATCTAGGAGTGAACCGACTCGAAGCCACTCGAATCCCTCCAATTAGATTCTCGACTCGACTCGAGGGAAAAGTATGAACAAATGACCGTCCGAAAACAAAACCAAAAGGAAAGTATAGTAAATGCGAAGCCCACAAAAGTAGTAAGACAGAAGAGCATTAGAGCTAGAGGAGGCAAGCAGCCCCACATTACCTTACCTTGCTCGCATCGCATCGCATCTACTCGACTCCAACTCTCCCCAATTCTCTATCCAACAACTCTCTCTTCGCCTCACTCTTTTTTGCACACCATTCCCTGATCCATCCCAATTTCCATTGGTTCGTTTTTTCTTTTCTTTGCTTACTTCCTCTTTCATGATCTAGGATTTCTGGGTTTTCTTGGCTTTTCCTATTTGCTCTTATTATTAGTATTATTATTAGTATTATTATTTCTCAACAGTTCTCTCTACGGACTTTGAATTGCGTGTTAAGTTTATGATTCAGTTGCTTTGCTTCTTGATTGAATTGCTGCTTTGGGTTTGACTGTGTTTGGACTTTGGATCATTTTCAATTATTAATGTTTCTTTCTATGCCTTTAATTATTCTTATATGTATATATATATATATTCTTGTATCTTAATCGGCCCTATTTCAAGTGTGAATAAGGTGTTTTTTTTTTTTAATTAAGATTTGACTATTTCAGTACTAGACTAATTGTGGAAATCTTGTGTTTTAAATTGATTCTATTTGAACATAAATATTTTCCTTTTATTAATTGTTTTTAACCTATCCATTCATCTGGTGAAGAAGGTAATCAATTTAAGAACTGCTATTGTTAGTTATAATTCTTCTTATGCATTTCTCATAATCGGTTAATGATAAATTCTTAGGGATTCTACTTTTCTTGTGCTTTTCCCTTTTTTTTATTTTTTGTTAAACAAGGTATGATTTTGTACTACTTTTGAAGCAGGAGCTTGACGTTTAGATAATTTTATCTGCTTTCCTGCTTGCAGTACTTGTTCTCTTTTTCTATCTTGCATTGAGGCTGTGGATCGTGCAAAAACAACTAAACACCATTTTTTCAATGAAGTGGAAGTGGTTGTGAACTGTCTTATCTTGGATGGAGATAATGTCACTTCTTTGCGATGCTTTAGCAACTTGCAATGGGGAGATTGGCTTCATGGAAGTTTAAGATGATGCATCAAAGTAATATGCTACTGTAATTGAAGTGATCCTATTTAATTCTATTTGATTCGTGATGGGTAAGGAAAACTTGCCTCAAGCAGTTAATGGAGGTGTCAGCAAGGATAGTTCCTCAGATGCTGACATTGATGATTCTGGGACTTACTCGCGACATAGTCTAGACAAAGAGGCAGGTTTGCCTACTTGTCGTGTGTGCCAGTGTTCAGAATCTGACAAAAGGGGGGATGCTGCTTTAGGATTTTTGGGCATCTCTCCTCCCTTATCAGAAGCAGTTAAAAGCAAACGAGAATCTAAGCCTAATGGCGAAGGAGTTCTAAAGGATGTTGAAAGTGATGAGTCTCATGCTAAGAGTCTTGGAAGAGAATCTGGGTTTGTTGAGTTCATAAGCCCTGAAGGAGAGGTTTTCATCTGTAGTACTGATTTAGAAATGGGCTCTTGTCATCATCAGGACGCATTAATTGAACTTGGTTGTTCTTGCAAAAATGATCTTGCTCTAGTGCATTATGCTTGCGCCCTTAAATGGTTTGTCAGTCACGGATCTACGGTTTGCGAGATCTGTGGGAATCCTGCAAAAAATATTAGGACTTCTGACTTTAAGAAAGTTGTGGTTTCTTTGAAAGACTATGAAGCATTGAGAGAAAGGACTGCTAGTGGAGATCCTAATCCTGCTCAAATTCATACAAGTTCAGGTGTAGACCCTGATGCTGTTGCTGCTATTCGAAGGCAACGGCTAAGTGAGATTTCGTTGTGGTTCAGTCCACATAGCAATAATAACAACAATAATAGTTCTTCTGCAGTTTCACAGGTTGTTTCGGAACAACCCTTGAATACTGTCACTGAAGAAGTTTCTCCATCTGAAAATCCTGCAACCAAATGGGCTGTGGAAGGCACAGGAATTCTGCTTGCTACGGGTCTACTTACTGTTACGCTTGCATGGCTCATTGCTCCTCGTGTTGGAAAGGTATTCTGTGATAAATGCCCATCTAACAAGCTAGGTACCTACTGCTATTAGTTTTCCCCATGGATAAAGAAATTCAATATATGAAAATATTGGCTTGCCTTAATTGGAAAAACTTTTAATTTTATGCTTGGGCATGAAAATTTACAGAAAATTTTATGTTTTTCAATTCTAAAGCAATGTGAGAAGTGATGATTATGCTAATTTATTGATGGAAAATACCTTATTAGAAACAAAATGTTTTTCCCTAAGAGAGGAAATATCTCTATCTAATGCGCTTCATCAATCTTTTCCCATACTGAGTTATTTATGAACCTTCTCCATACAAATCATGGTATTGCCAACTAATCTTGCTGTTAGACTGTATACTGTCTTATGTTGCTTCTGTTATGGTTCCTGTATTATCCCTTGTTCGAGTGAGAAGAATATCTGTCACATTGAGAGTGGTGGGTTTGATACATATCATTGAGCTCCTTTATATCTTTAAAAGTAGTTCAAAATAATCTGCATCTTATGGTATTCCTGATATATTAAATGTTGGAATAAATTTACTTGTATGTCTTTGTAATAAATGGTTTTGGACCTTTGAATGATGGTTTAGAGTTCTCATTATTGTGGCATTTTCTTTTGGACTATTTTAATTGGTGGGAGGCCTATGTTATTGTAATGATTAATTATAGACTGGTTTCCTAAGATTTTTATGCGTGAAGTTCTTAGGCCGGTTTTGAATATTTGATAATGTTGGTTTAGGTTCAGGATCCAGGGTGAATGTTTCACGGATATGAAGATATGGATATTGTTGATAGGACAGAGACATGTCTATAAAGAAGGGGAGGGAGGGAGGAAGCTGATTAGATTTCTTACAAAAATCTATTTCTTTCTCAATTAAGTTTAAGAATATCTTATATTATGCTGAATGGCTATTCATTTGTATAATTTAGACCAGGAAGAATGTGAATGTCAATTCAGGCCCCCATTAGTAAATACTAGTAGCTATTTACTGGTGGTACCCAAATGTTTTCAGATGTCTCACTTGTAAGCCATACTGGCATCCTTTGTTAGTTATGGCTGTGGTATGAAAACATAAATTGTGTTATTAGTGGGTTTTTTATGTCATTTTCTTCAAGTAAAACTATATGGAGCAGGTGGGATTTTGGCATGTTGGAAACAGTTCAAAGATATGTTGATCTAGGATCCTCCATCTCCCAATAGATATTGATGAACAATATTTTGTAACATAACTGTTGGACCGTGAGTACTTTGAGTGTTGGTTAGCAGAAGTCAATTATTATTTTCAACCTGACAGAAAGTTTCATGACTCATGAGCTTATAATGGCGTTTTTGGGGTCATTGTAGCTGTATATAGAAACCCAGTTGTTTTCTTGGTAACCGAAATCATTAATGAGGAGAACAACTCCATTTTGCTTATCCTTTCCTTTATCCATTGACTGAATGGAATTATAATACTATCTCTCTTATATGTTATATTCTATTACATGTGCATTTGTGCAGCACCATTATCCTCCTGGTGGCCACATATTCTTGTCCATGAAAATTTCATCAAGACATTAATATAGTTAAATATATAAGTTTTCTCAATTATTGTTATTACTAGTACTGCATTTACTCATCGACAATGATCGTGTGCTTTATTTTGTGTCACTCTTTATTTTGTAGAAAACGGCTAGGAGTGGTCTTCATATTCTCTTGGGAGGCATTTGTGCTTTAACAGTTGTGGTCTTCTTCCGCTTTGTAAGTAACTTGGACACTATATCTGTAGTTCTTTGTTTTCTAAACTCATGTGCATTTGACTTGAGTAAATATAGATATATTTGTAAGTTGTTGATACTAGATGGGTTCTTTATGTTTCTGTTCCTTGATAAACTTAATTATACTTTTACGAAATCTTCACCATTGGCATGCCATTTGTTTGATGCTTGTTTAGTCCCAAATCTGCATTTCAGTAATTTTTTTCATCCTTTGAAGTTATGGTAAGCGAATTGAGGATTTTTTGCTGATTGATATAGTTATATTGGTAAATTTAATTGTGCTTTTACTCAATCTTTGACATTCATATGATGCATGCAGTCTTATAATCATTACCTTAAATTTGGAATTAGATCTGAAATAATAATACGGAGCATCATAGTAGTAAGAGCAGGGAAACATTGCTCTTTTCAGGTTTCTTGTGTGGCAGGTTTGAGTATTTCTGTTGGTCATATGGTTCATTTGCTTGAGATTATTGGATGCATAGTCTCATCTTTTTATTTAAGTTTTGATAATCATTTGGTATTAATTTGGGTGGTATTTGCAATGCAGATTGTGCTAACTAGAATTAAGTATGGGCCTGCACGCTATTGGGCAATCTTGTTTGTCTTCTGGTTTCTTGTGTTTGGTATATGGGCGTCAAGAACGCACGGTGCTCATACAACATGATTTGTTGATATATGATTATGAAGCATATAAATTCACAATATTCTTTTTTGTTGCTAAATAGTAGATGATGTTGAAAATTTGGGATATTCATAAAAGACTTGAATGTACAATTCTGTTTGATATTTCATCAGTTTGGCAATGAGATGTGGATAGGGTATATTGTGTAGGGTAACATTATGTGTAGAATGATGTTAGCCTGATTGGGACTTAAGGGGATGTGATATTTGTCAGTTTAAACATTTTTTCATGGATGATCTAAGTTGTAACGCAGGTGAGTAGAAGTGAAAATTTAGAGTCTTGTTTCCTTGTGCTTGGATAAAGGATGAGTAAATGGAAGTGGGAACTGAAAGGGGGAGGTCGTGGAAGGGAAGGATATGTGCCGGATGTGGATGTGGATGTGGATGTGGATGCAGCATAGCCCTTTGGAATAATTCCCATAATAATCCCTGATTGCTGAATTCAGAATTGCCACTTATTCGTTATACGTTCCATCTTTAATATAGACAATATGCTTAGCAATGCCGTTTTCTAGTACTCTTGTTTGGCAAGGGCCCATTCGGAGCTTCTAGGATCAGCGAGCTTCCTCCAAGTTCCTGGCGTCATGTCACTTTATTCGCCAAATCACGTATAAGTTTTCACGTTATTTGCTAAATTACATAAGAGTCTTTTCAAAGAAGTGATACCAATTTTTTTATATTTGCATAAAATTTCCCTTAGTTACATAATTATTTTCTAATAGCATTTTTTTTCTATTTTTGGAGAGTACTATGACGAAGGTGCGAGATAATTTTTCCTTTTTAATTTTTTTTTTCTCTCTTTTTGAGTTTCTACAAGTTTGCAAATAGTATTCATGAAAAGCATAGAGCAAGCATTCTTTAGTCCTGAATTGTGCTTTTCGAACTGGGCAAAATATTGGGGATTATTAACAATGTTGTAATTCTTGATGGTATTTCGATTATTCTTATATTGAGGAAAATATTGGTGGAATTCTTTAGTCTAAGGTTTTGATTGCTAAATAAAAATAATGAATTGGAGAAGAAAGGGGAATGAGGGAATGGAGGAAAAGGAATCATTCGAGATGAGCCTAACCGGGGAAGGAGAAAATAGTGATCTCATTGGTGATTCTCGGTCATGGGGAAGATGATCTTGACTAACAAAACCCTAATCAAGTAGTTCTTAACATCTTGCGAACCCTATGGCCATTGAAGTTGCGTCAATGATCAGACATGTGAGCAATAATGTGTCCTGCATTTCCTTTGGTAGAGAATTTCTGATGAAAAAGCTCTGACATAAGGCCCTCAGTCCATGATGGGAAATTGTTTGACTCTACGCAGATGGATACCTGTTGAGAAGGTCTAATACATGGACTTCACCACTGTACAATACTAATCTAGGTACATAATATTCTACTTGAATGGCTAACAAAGTAAAAGCAATGATTATAGGAAAAAAGTTTGGAAAGAGTGTGGCATTAGAAAATCTAGGCGGGAGTTGGCAAAGGTTTCTTGAGAATAAAGGTTGAAATAGCTACAAATCTACCCTTGGTATATAGTTTTTGGATGCCGAGAAAGGATAGAGAAAGAATATGGGCAAAGGTTAAATATGAACACTTGGCTGATTACTACTTGTGGAAAGCTAGGACAGATGGCAAAGAACTGTGCTCAAGAAACAAAAATGGCAAGTTATAATCCAACCGTACCGAGATACGAGAACCATCTGCACGTAGTGCCAATCAAAGAAATGGGAAAAATCATCTTTGAAGAAACACAGCAAGAAAACACAATTAAATAAGAAGATACCCATAAGAATGGCTCAAGCAAGGAGAAAAATAAAGAAAATAATGAGTCTAGAAAGGAGAGACTTGGGTTAGAGATGATATGGAAGGCAACAAAGGTGCTGCAACGACCAATGATTTTGACAAAAAACAAGATGCTAGAAAGGAGGATTTAAGAATATCATATGGTCAGCCTATTGGTTCAGTGTAAATAGCACGGGCAAAGGACTGCGTTTTCAACAGATAGTCAACCCTACAAGTTATTTTACTTCACTCAACTCAGATAATAGAAATGTTAATGACTCAAATGCTAGTACATCTTATTTTATTAAGTTCCCTTCTGAGAATATAGAGCTCAGTAATTCACTAAACAAGCCCCTAATTACAAACATAAAATGTGACAAACCTTATTGCACATTTTGTGAACATGTAAGTTAAAAAGAAAATAGTTAAAACTGAACTTTGTCAATAGACTAAGAAAAAATGTCGAAGGAAATCAAGGAAACTTTTGTCTTGAATAATCTAGCTCTATCCCACATAATGAATATACAGAACTTGAACCATCAACAGTGAATGAAAAAGATGGAGCTCGAACATTCATTAAAGTTAAGAGAGGAGGAAAAGAGCACTTAACTCCTGACGAGTATCATACGATGAATAGTAAAGCTAAGGAAAAGGAAATAGCAAAGGGCTCAGCTGGTTGGCCTGTAACAACCACCAAGCAGCCATGAAAACACTGGCGTGGAAATATAAGGATGAGGATCTGCTCTGGTAGTTCAAGCTCCTAAAGGGTTTTAAAAAGAACATGATCCTAACATAATATTCATAACAAAAACTAGGAATAAGGGTAATTATGTAAAAAAATGATTCGGAAAAAAAAAACTAAAATATGGAGGATATCACTGGGTTGAACCAGAAGGCCTTAGTAGTGGTTTAGCACTTTGGTTGAAAGACAAGATTTCTAGTTAGTATTTTAGAATCCTTAAAGAATTTAATTGATACTAATATCTGGGAGATGGCAAGGATCAGTACAATAGATTTTCAAGGATTTATGGAAATCCTGATTTTAAGATTATGAAAATGAACTGGGAATATTTAGCGTCGAAGGCTGGATTTATAAGGATGCCTGCATGTGCTATGGAGATTTCACTGACATTAAAGAAGCTAAGGAGAAAAATGGGGGATTACAAAATGCAAGAAGCAAAATGGCTAGTTTCCGAGTATTCATCAATGAAAGTAACTTGTTAATTTGCCTTTGGAAGGACAAATGTTTACCTGGTTTAATAATAGGGAAGGACAGTTGACTAAGGAAAGACTGGATAGAGTACCAGTAAATGTAGAATGAGAGGGACTCTGTCCTAGAACATTGGTCCTTAACTTACCATTAATAGGATATGAACATTCCCTGGTTGTTATGAATTTTAAACCTTAGAATAAAAGGACCCATGGAAGATTCAAATTTGAAACCTTATGGGCTGAAATGAAGGTGAGACTACTATGAAAGAAGGTTGGGAGGGACATATATGGAGGTTTTTATGCCTACATGTTAGCATAAAAATTAAAAAGGTGCAGACAATTACTCAAAAACTGGAGGAAAAAGGCTTATGTTGTTAGAAAGAGATTGATAATCTTAAGAAGGAAATGGCAGAAATATAAAATGGAAGAAGTATGGAGAAGGCTCTCCCTAGATTAAGAGAAGTTAAAATTGAAGGAGGCTTGGAGAAGAGAAGAGCAATACGGTTATCAATGATCAAGGATTAAATGGTTGCTCTATCGAGAGAACAATACCAAGTACTTTCACCAAGTTACAAGGATGCATAGGCAGCGAAACAAAGTTTTAAAGATCAAGGATATGCAAGGAAAATTACTGGATAAAGGAGAGGATATTCAGAAATATTTTCAAACTTTTTATCAAAATCTATTTGAATCTGGTGTTAATGTGAAGTGGGATGTGCCATAATGGATTACATCCCCCTTCGGTAAATACTGAGATGAACAATAATCTGCTTGAAGAAATCACAAAAGAACAGGTAAAAGAAGTTGTATTCCTGCTAGAAGCTACAAAAGCACTTGGGCGTGATGGTTTTGGTGGTTACTTTGTGAAGGAGGACATTATTAAGGCGATAAAAGGCTTTTTATTTAATAGGGGTAACCTTTTAAGATAACTCAATCATACTAATATTGTGCTAATCCCTAAGGTTAAAGCCCCAAAAAATGTGTCCCAATATAGACCCCTTAGTTTATTTAATTTTATGTATAAATTTAATACAAAAATAATGGTTAATAGGCTGTATTCTTGTCCTAGCCACTTGATTACGGAAAATCAAAGTGCCTTTGTGGATAGGAGACAAATCCATGGTAATATGGTAGTAGCCCAAGAAGTTTTTCACCATTTAAAAATTGAAAAAGAAAGGGAAAAGAGTTGAGGTTGCTTTGAAAAAGAAAGGGAATAAAGCTTACGATAGAGTGGAGTGGAATTTCTTAGAAGCTATACAATTAAAATTGGGATTTAACCAGGAATGGGTAGATCTTATCATGGAACGTGTCAAAACAATATCTTACTCCTTAGTAATAAATAGTAAATCCTCTGATAAACTCACCGCATCTAGATGTATACAACAAGGTGATCCTCTTTCTCCTTATCTTTTCCCTTTTTTTTTTTTTTTTGTTATTGGTGTTAGATCTAGAATAATAATTAAGGAGATCCAATTATGTAATCTCTAAGGTTTAGTGCTAAATAGACACTGCCCTATGCTTACTCATTTATTATTTGCAAATGATTCTTTATTTTTCATTGAAGCTAACAAAGATAACTGTTAGAGGATGCTTACCATTTTTCAAACATACTGCAGAGCATCAGGACAAAGTATGAACATGGGAAAAATCAAGCATGGTCTTTAGTAGCAATACCCTTTCAAGTATTAGATAGGAAGTTGTGGCTTGTTTTAATATTCCGGAAGCGAAAAGTCCTGGCACTTAGGTATATATTCATTATGGTGTGGCCAAAAACTACTAATGGAAAGTATAGTGTAAAATCAAGATTTATACTAGCTTGATCTAGTCAGACCATAAATCAAGACTAGGCACCATCTACATCCTATCGTGTTGACAAACAGCTATGAACTGAAATTAGGAATATTCAAGCCCCCACTAAATTAAGAAACTTCATGTGGTGATTGTGCTCCAATAGTCTAGCTACAAATACAAATATGTTCAAGAGGAGATTACTACCAAATTAACTATGTCTTATATGCAAGATAGAACAAGAGAGTCTTGAACTTATGAAAGATGTGTGGCTATGGATTTAAGAAAGATTTTATGGCCAAGAAATTACTGGTGAGATGAAAGTCCACATTGCATGCACATGTTGGTATATTTCGAAGGCGAGATGTGCAGTTGTTGTAAGACAAGAAGAGCTGGATCTACATGGCACAATTTCCATAGCTAAAAGGCTGTAGGAAAGTTGGCTATTGCTTAATCCACCACAAGGGTTGAAGCTCCTCATAAAGAATCTGCAAGAACTAGAATAACAGAAAAATGGTAACCTCTAGAGGAAGGATGGGTTGAAATTAACTGTGATGGAATAACAATATGGAAGAGTGGCCAACTTGGGATAGGAGTAGTGCTAAGAGACCACTCTGCCAACCTCATTTTAGGCATTGGAAATATGGTTCACACTTTGAGGCTCTTTGTTCTAGAACAATGGCAATACGAGACAGGATAAATCTATGCATTGAGCAAGGTTTTTCAAGAATAATTCTCAAGACTGACTCCAAATCAATTTATACTAGCCTGTCAATCGAGTGATGTGGTGAGAAATGGACTATTAAACCAATTCTAGATTGATATTAGAATCATGGGAATGCTTATACCAAAAGCCATAATTATATATGTAAACAAAAAAAAAACTAATCGAGTGGCTAATTGTCGTAAAAGAGTTTTAAGAGAAGATATGCCTTGAAAGATGGGGGAGATAACCCCATTTTCTTTTGTCCATATACTTGATAAGGATGGTCTCCTTGCACCTAATAAGAGTTAAAACCAGAATTGATATGGAATAACTCGGGAACTATTGTGATGTATTATTGAATTTTCAAAATTCAATTATCAATAATAAAAAAAATTTTCATTTGGCCAATAAAAAGAAAATAAGTTAATACAAAATAATATTACAATTTTTATTATGCTTACATTTTTTCTTCAAAAAAGTCTTTTTTTGGAAATTTTATTGTAGTGTGTGAAGACTAAATGTTATTTTAATTACTTGTTTTGATTATTAATAACCTAAACATTTTAAGTTATATAAAAGGTGATAATAAACTTTTCTCATTACATAAATATATTATATGCTACCATCACAGTTTACTTAAAGGTAGTATAAGTTGTAATTTTTTAATAAAATACTTCAAGTAAATTACAACAAATATTCTTTTTTTAATAATATATTTTATAATTTACAATGAAAAACTGTAATTACGATAAAATATTTTAAGTGGGATTACATAGTTTTATCATTCGATATTATAATGATTTTTGTAATATCTAATAAATTCCTATAATATTATGATAACGATACTTATAACTCTTTGAAAGTGTTTACTAAAAATATTATTTTTGTACATAATGTATGTTGTAG
Organism: Adansonia grandidieri; assembly: GCA_038382065.1. Classification (NCBI taxonomy): domain Eukaryota; kingdom Viridiplantae; phylum Streptophyta; class Magnoliopsida; order Malvales; family Malvaceae; genus Adansonia; species Adansonia grandidieri. The sequence goes on from JBBYHK010000013.1 coordinate 4,615,017, forward strand.
TTCTTCAATGAACTAAATAAAATGAAAGAATAATAAATTGTGCTTTCATTGGATAAATATATCATATGCTACTCTAAAATATTACGTAAAAGTAATAAATTTATGTAACGTAGATTATATAAATTGTAATTTTTAGAAAGTTCAAGTAAATTTTAATAACTATTATTTCTTTACATAATATGCTGTGTAATTTTTAGTAAACACTTGTGTTTATAATAGAAAGTATCGAATTAAATTACATAATTTTGTTATCCAATATTGTAATAATTTTAAGTAATTCAAAAAATAAAAATTATACTTCTCCCAAAATCATAAAAAACAAATATATGTTGTAACATCTAAGAATAATGATTGAAGTGTTCAATACATAAATATGCTATAGGCTACTTTAATAATTTACGTATAAAAATAATATAAGTTGTAATTCTTCCTAACGAAGAATTTCAAGTAAACTACAACATATATTTCCTTTATACGTAATAATTTTGTAATATGTAATAATTCGAAGGATTTTGTAGCAAAAATTGTAATTCTCCTAGAAGCAAAAGAAAAGTACACAAACTATTAAAGTTGCACATAATATCTGTTGTAATTCTTCAACAATATAATCTATAGCACAAGATAAGAAAAAAAAAACAACTCCAAATTCTTACATATGTCTTACGAAATTATTTTATTTCGTTACAAAATACTGAAACTATTACAGTACATGATAATAGAATTATATAATTTGACTTTATTACTAAAAATAAAATCTATATATAATATATTTTAAGCTCCAACCTAGAGGAAATAGGGGCAATGTAATCTTTCAGTCACTACTAAATTTGGATTTTAGTTCTCCAATTTTGCCTCTCCCTCATTTTGCACTTTATCCCTTGGCTCTCTATTAAACCCCTATTAGTTATTCACTATAAACACACGTTTAATGTCGTTTCATACTTATTATTTTTTATTTATATTGAATTAAATTTTTTTATTGTCTTTTAATTTTTATTTTGTAAGTTACTTTGGTATCTTTAAATTGAGATTGACGTTACAATTTATATGTATACAGTCATTCTCTTACTTCCCTAAACCTCTGTAGATGTTAACTTTACTATCCTAAAACACATGCGGACATCTCTTTCAATTTTAGACGTTTTATTCGCTTTCTATATAGCTTAGCTTGCTCTTCAATGCCAGGGTAAGTATTTTGTGGTATTAATCTTTATGATTTTGAGATTATATGACCTTTCATTTTTAGATGATTTCTCCTTTCTATTGTATTCATTGTGTTTTATTTTATTTTATTTTTTCGTTTGCCGAAGGATTCTTTATTCCAATTGCAAAAATGAAGCAGGTGCAGAACCAAAAGTTCCAGCAGCCATTAACAATGGAATGAAATAAGCTTTATGGGTTCGCTTTCTAATCGAACTTTAACTTTATCAAGCCATACTACTAATATTGAAGAATGTTTATATTAATCGTAAATCTTTTTATGCTGTAATGATTTCCCTTTTTTGATATAATTCTGATCATGGCACAGGCGTATTTTGTTGGAATAAAAGACTAAACCATATAATTTGAGCGGTGAGTTGTGGTACTAATTTTCAACTACGCCCTAATGTTTATGTTTCATTCCATAATTTAATTAATTGCTGAAGTTGCTTTATATTCCTCACATCAATACTTTATTTTATCTGTTTTTTTGTCACATTTTCCTCTTTCTCCATTCCAATTTTTTATTTTTTTTCCCTTTTAAATTCCATTGGAGTTAATCTTGACTCAATGCTGGTGCATAGCTAGAGATAAGTACAACATTATGTATACTTATAGTATCATCTAAATTAATCCAAAATATTAACTTTCTTTCTTAATTCATACATATGTTATAATTATCGGAAAGTGAAAGTTAAAATAAAGTAAATCCAATAAATAACGCATTCATCATAGTTAGAAGCTTCAGCTCCGTATCAAATATCAAAACTATCATCAATAGCTTCACTAGCATCAATATCGTCACTATCATCAATATCGATATCATTAATTTTCAGGTAATGTTATTCTTCTTTTGTTTTTATTGCACTCAAACGAAATTGAAATCCTAGAATTTTAATTGGAGTTTAAATTGTAGGACAGAGACTTTAAATCTCTTTTTTCGATATTTCATAGTTAAAACTTGCTCCATTCTAATAAAACTTAATTCGACTCATTCATGTTGGAATAACGTTTTTTCTTTTAATAAATATATAAATTGAAAATTCAAGTAAATGGGATAATAGATATATAACATTTATGGAATGACAATTTCGACTTTGAAATCATTCTTTTTACAATAATATTTTTATACATTTAATTTAATAATTAATTATATTTTAAACGTTATTGATTATCATAACCAACCTAGTTAAACGTTATATTATGATTAAATTATTTAAATCATTTGTCACTTTATCATTCATTTATATGGATTTAAACTAAAACGTGTTCTAATTGGATTTTAACTGAAAATTCATGACTATAATTTAATTATCATTTATATCGTATTAATTTTTTTCAGAAACTTATTACACAAGATGTTAATTATATTAAGCTGTATTTGATTGTTATTTTTATATACAATTAATTACTATAATTTAATTATAATTTATTGTCTTAATTATCATTTTATGTGCATATTTAAATAAATTTATGGTGATTAACAACTTTCAAATCATTTTATCTTTGAATGAAATAATAGATATGAAATGGCAACTTCTTCTTTATGTATCTATATATAACCTAAACAATAAGATATTAAAATATTAAATATTAGATATTAATTAATAAATAAAAAAGTAGTCACGCATCTGAAAATATAAAAATTAAAAAATACCTTTATTTTCAAACATTACAAAGTCGATCCCGCAATGCAGAAACATATTCCTATAATGTGTATGTATATATGGCTATTCCAATAGCATATCTTTTATTCGAATATCCATCTAATAAAAGGCCAAATATGTATTAAACCTATCTAAAGATCATGCTTGAGTTTTTGGAAACTGAGTTGACCCAAATTATTATTTATTTAATAAAATATTTTTTATTTAAATTTAATTATAAAATAAATATCGATATAAAAATAATATTTGATATTATAATATTTTCTAAATAATAATAAAAGCCCAATGGTGAGCAAACTGAAAAAAAAAATTAAAAAAAAAAAACACCAACCTAACCCATGTAAAGGTCCAATGTGCTTATTTGAATAATATTAAGAAATTACAATATATATTATACATAACATAATATACATTAAAATTTAGTAACACATGTGAAATAATTATAACTTTTCTATGAAATTTCTTAATTTCATTAAAGATTACTAGAATTATTATACATAATAACAAAATTATTTAATTAAAATTATATAAGAAAAATCAACAAAAACTAATATTTTAATTTTGATATTAAAAATAAAAATATTTAAAAATACGTTTTAAAATAAAAATAACTTATAATTGTTTTTAAAATATAAAAAATAAAATAAAATTTGTACCAAACCTTAACTGATTTAGAAGAATGAATTTATCCCCACCAAATGAAGGAGCATATTAATAGCTAAACGGAGAGTGCTTGCCTTAGGATTCTGCCCCAGCTTTTTGCTATTTTGTTGCCTCACGGAAATGAAAAACTTGTTTAGATTACCGCTTTTGGGTTGACATATTTCTTGTAGGTTATCCTCCCCTTCCTTCAATAGCCATAGGGACGGGAAGAGGAAGAGGACGATAAAGACAGACAATCTGAGTTAAAGGTAACAAGCATTAGTGGTTACCCACCGACTGAAAGTCGGTCCGAGAAACTTTTTAAACCTCCAAACTAAAGTTTCATCTAAATCACAATGCATATGAGCTAATATGCATGGGCCAAAGCATTTTGATTAGCTTTATCCTAACAAGAGAAGATGGAACAAGACCTATACGTTGGACTATATCCTACACATCATCTATCAGGCTGTCACTACCCTGCAAATGCAGAAATAAATACCTCTGGACTCCTAGCAGCAGTTATGGCTTGTAAAGACACCAGAAAAATACCTATTGCCCTTGTTTTTAGGGCACAAAAGACACCAGATAATACCACAACTACACAAGCAAGGAGAAAAAATGTATTCCACATTAGCATCCACTAAAATGTCAAATGCTTAATTCCTGAGAAAGGGTCATCCAAAATAGAGAGTCAGTGACTTCATTGTCGGTAAGCTGATCAAAATTTTCCAAACAAGTCCAAGCAGAAAACCAAATTCCTTTTACCCGTTTCAACAATATAAGCAGGCTATGAAGAGTACTAAGAAACAATTGGCTCTCATTAGAGTATGGCTCGGCTTGAGGTTGAGGAGCATAAACAAAAATGAACTATTAATTAAAAAAAAAAGGAAGGCAGACATTCCATGGATGTTATACTTACTATTGTAGAGAATGATAAACTTACAGCGACCAAAGGAACTTGCTTGCAAGTATCTTGATCACTAATCCTAGAATGCTACAATTACAACACAGTCAATCCTTTGATCAAATCAGTAACAGTCTCCTTGAAATTAATATGTCAAATAGACATTGTATTCATACTTTTGATTGCATTATTTGAAAAGCATGATGTCCCAAGGGGTTTATAAATATACAAAAAACAGAGAGTATGAAAGTGAACCTTGTTGGTCTTCATAAAAGGAATGTAGTATAGACTCCAGCGGCCTCCCCAAAAGTTCAGCCCAGTCATTTCGATATGTCAACTTTTATCTTGAAAATTTTAGCATGTGTAAATTATGTCTAACTTCATAGTAGAGTCAATATGAAAAATGAAGATTAAATATAACAGCTAAACTAAAGTGGTAATGCCACCTAAAAAGTCAAATTTCATGAGGAACTTTCATATTAGTAGGCAGATGCAAATGTGTATGACATGTAATACATGCATGCTTGTCTACATGCAATAAGCAAACTAGTGCATAACTTGTGGTTGTGTCCAATGATTTAAACTTATATTCCCATTACAAGATTTAAGCATTCCACAATTTCATCTTTCTCTAAAGCTTGTGGTTACAAAAGGAGCTCATGGTGGTCACACACGCACACACAAAAAGGACCCTTAAAAAGAGAAATATATCAAACATATCCTCCATGATCCTCTTAAAGTCTTTAGAGATGCAATGATCCACACATTCTAAATTACGAAACAAAGAAACTAACATGGCATTTCCCACATGATGCTAGAATTCCTCCTGCAGAACAGCGTACATGCCATGGCAGGTGCAGAATTAGGCGTATAAAGAAACGATTTCTAGCCTCAAGCTGTGCTGTTTGCTAGGTTAAAGTTCCAAGTTCATGACATATACAAGTATCTCTTAACTCTTTCATGTACTTATATTTCAATTATTAATAATGATCTTTTTGGGTTCACATCCCCCATATTTCAAGTCCATGCCACTTTCTTCAACAAGGGCATAATTGAGTCCCCCCCCCCCCTCTCAATTTAGCAGCAATTTTGAGAAATTTTCCCTATTTGATTGCCTCTTATTTCCCTCCGTTAAAATCAGCAGCTATTCCTTTTCATGCTCATCATTCCATATGAAGTCCTACTACTCTAGTTCACCAAACCCTTTAATCCTTATTACGTAAGTTTTTAGTGACAGTAAAAGACAGCTTCACATCCCCCCACCAATACAAACACCTAGCAGACCCACAAATTAAGTTATGCAAAGAAAAGAACTTGCAATTTAAGTTCGAAAAGCACCGACCTCAAAATTATATCTAATAAGTTTCCAAGCCATAGCAAACAAGCTGGTCTCAAATTAAAGCTGCCACTGCTTCTTTTGTCACTTCCAGCATATGCTTCTACTGTGACTACAAACGGCATCTTATTATATATCTTACCAATGGTAGGCATGCCAACCATTTCCATTAATATTACTGTTCAAAAGATCAAGTTTCCATTAAGATTTCTGCACAAAATTTAGCTTCTTCCTAGATATGTTGCCACAGAACATATCGACATATTTTCCTCACTCTTTAGTGTCACTTTTTGGTAGAATGTATCCTACATAAGAAATTCATAAACACTTTTTTTTTTTTTTTTCAAGAATTGAATTTTACCTCGAAAGAGGTAATAGCAAGAACTTCACTCGCTACCCTGATCTAGGCCAGATTATAGTCTATCATTTTCAATTGTGCATTGCAGCCATGTAATAAGCAATTTATGAACTTCAGTTCATTATTTCCAAATTAACTCATTAAATTTTTACTTGAAACAAGAGGATTAACCACAAGAATCATTGTACAAACAAGATCTTAATCAGTGATCAAAGGCAGTTGTGAACATTTTCTTTACCTATAAAAGAAGTCATGGTGTAAATTCTATGAAATTGTTTTAACATTCTAGTAATTTAATAAATTCTGGACAAGTACGAACAGCATTTACATAAATTAGCAAAATCATAAGAGAAAATAAACAAAAAGACATACCATTTCAAAATTTATATTTTAACCAAGATAAAAAACATCATCCGTCATCAAAACAACATACTGCAAGATCTTCAATGGGGCATTCCTGAAATCCAGTGAAGGCAACCTCAGCTCTCTTATCCTACGCTCCCCATTCCCTCTCCCACCCCGAACCCGACCCCAATCCACTTTCCTGAACAAGTAAACCGATTTGGCAGTGGTATTAGCAGAATTTAGAGATGGGCTTTTCCTTGTATTGAAGAGGGTCCATCCCATTCCAGCCAAGGCCCTTGAAAATGCCTGCATGGACTCGATCCTATCGCCCGTCCGCCTTGAATAAAGAGAAATGGAGCAGCAATCCCAGTTGCGGGCATCATCAAATTTGGCATCATAATCTGAGTCGGTAGTGATAAAGACCAGCTTAAAAAGGCCTTTAGAGAGGGAAATGAAGGATCGAAGATGGGAAAGGGAAGAGGAGGAGAGTGAAGGGAAGGAAATCAAAACTGCGCCACTGGGTAAAGGCATGGAAAAAGAAGAAGAGAGAGACAAGGCAGAGGAAGAAGCAGAAGAAGAAGCAGACGAAGAGGAAGAAGTAGAGGAAGAGGAAGAGGCAGAAGAGAAAGAGAAAATGATGTGAGAAAGAGAAGGAGTAGGGTACAAATCCATGCCCATTTTTCTAGCTATGGTGGCTAACCTGTATGTGTCGCTGATGACTTCTCCCGTAGGGAGAAAGAGAAGCAATGGGTTTTTGGTTTTGGATTTGGGTTTTGATGGCTTTGAGGAATAGTAATAAAAATTGTAAAAGCTGGGTTTGGAGTTGCAGACATCATTTTGATCTTCTTCTTCTTCTTCTTCTTCTTCTTCTTCAAGATGACGGAGGTGGTGGTGGCGTCGGCGGCGGTGGTGGGTTTTTTGGGAAAAGAGAGGGTTATGGGTAATGGCTTCTCGTACCAGCTTTAGTGGGAGAGGGAGCATCTTTTCTTTTCTTTTGGTTTCGTTTCTTTTCTTTTCTTTAGAGTTTTGCATCTGTATCTATCTGCCTGTAATAAATGGGGCATCAAATTCAATTCATATTTATTCATTCGTTTTGAAATCTTGACTTGACTGCTAAACAAAAACAAGATCCAGTTTGATACTTACTTTGGTTACATGTCTTTGACTACTACAAACTGTCTATTCTCATCAAATGGGTCCCCTGTCGGCTTTCATCTTTCTCCTTTTAACTTGCTCCATCTCCATTACTGTAGCTACACAATGCTACCTTCAAGCATGGTCTTAGAAACGATGGGCTTTCCTCTCCACAAAAGATTTTATAACTCTTCAATGATTGAGCCGGGCGCCTGCACTGCTCAAAACAAGATTAGGTTAAGGCCCCCACGCCTACCTACACGGCCTTCCATCCCATTGGTATTTAAAAGATCAAATATGCTGACCTTCATGATTACTAGCAAATTACGCGTGCTTCGCATCAGCTATGTTAAAACTCATCAATTAATTTTGATAATATTAGTGTTTATTTTAAATTATTAATTTTTTAGACTATATTTAATCAGATAATGATTAATTTATCTACACTTAATCTTATAAAATCTTTCGTAGAATTTGATTTCATGAATTAAATTACCTAAACTCAATCAAAAAAATTAGATAACAAACAAAAATATACAATTGAGAATATATATTTGTAACCTTTCTTTCATTAACAATATTATCATTAAAAAATAAATAATTTAAGTTATTAATTTTTTAGAGTAAAAATTAATGACCAATAATTACTAATATTACTATTTTAAATTGGATATTAGATAAGTATGAAAAATACACAGTTAAGAGCATATATCGATAAATTTTTTTATCTTCCTTTACCACAAGGTGTGTGTGTCAATTATAGTTTTCTTTTAAACGATTAGACGCTGAGACTTCACGGAATAGCCAGATATTTAAGGCTATATACATGTTGTTTATGTTTATAACCCAGTTCATTTATGTTTCATTTCAAACTCATTTACTAGGCTGTTTAGAGTTTGTTTATCAGTTTATTTATATTTAATTATAGTTTAATAATATTAATATTTTATGTTTTATATATATATATATATTTTTTAATAATATTTTTATTTTATTATTAAGAAAAATTAAAAACCAAACATTACCCTACAAATTACCCTATTTTTTTTTCTTTTCACCTAGTTCTCATCAAGCCTCACCAATTTGCTCTCTTCCTTTCTCAATTCTTATTCTCACCGAACAGACAAACTAGACTTGTCAATTGGGCAGGCTGGGTCAATATGAGCTTTTAAATTTTGAGTTATTTTCAAGTTCAGATCATTTTAGATTCGAATCATTTTAGATTCGAATTTAGGTCCAGCAAGTTTAAAACTCCGGTTTATTATGTTTGATCATTTTAGGTTTAGCTCAATCAAGTTTAACACTAGAATTATACTAGTTTAGATCATTTGGGTTAATTTATCAATATTAAAATCGAAAATTAGATCAAATTTAACCAAATTACTTGCTCAAACCTTATTAAATAATTTTTTTTAAATATAAAAATCAATAATAAATAAAATTTAAAAATAAATATAGAAAATTTAATTTTTAATAAAAATAAATTTTTATCGAACTCGATTTTTGGATTTTTGCATAATCAAGTAATTTTTCAAATTCAAGTATCTATTTTACTTAAAGGAGTATTATCACTTAACAATTTTTTAGTAAATATCACTAACAAAATTTGTCTTATCTATTTCAAATGTCTTTGATAATAAATTTTATATATTGAAATATGAATGATTGAAAATATAAACTTTAAAAAATTAATTAAAAAAATAAAAAATGTGATGAATTCTTAATAGTACTTAATAATTATAATTATAAAATTTAAAATTTTCATTATTACCGTTACTCTATGAAAAATTAAAAATTGAATTCTATAAATAATTTCTTTTTTCATTTATTTCCTAAGTTTTTTCTTTTTTCAAATTAACTAAACTTTTAGATGAGAGTTCATCATGCCTTAGCATTAGATTTGGCAATTTTAAGTATAACACTCGAATGACATGCTTTAACCATGTGTGAATTTTATATAATTATGTTTCATATCGTAATTGTGTCGACACATTCAAGACATAAAATTTATCGAGTCTTAAAAATGTGTTAAACACACATAACATGCTTAAAAAAGTTTAAGACATGATTAATTAATTGTGTCACAAACATGTTAACGTGTCAAGAAGTATCCATTAAAAAGTTTGAAACGTGATACTTTAATCTATAGATATGTCTTAATTAATATCTTTATGACACAATTATTTAATTTAAAATAACTTTTTAATATTAAAAACATAAATTTAATAATCTTTATTTTATGAAAACCAAAAATCTAAAATTTAATAAATGTAAAATTGTAAAATCTGAGTGATAAAAATTAAGAGCCTAAACTAAATAAATGCAATACAATTATGCAAGTCTTACAAACAAAAGAGTATACTTTTATTAAACTAGGTAAATACTTGTGTTCTATTTTCATAGTAATAGATGGATTAATGTCTTGATCCGCAGACTATAAAATAAAAAGTTCATTAAACGCATAAAAGTGAGATAAAAATGTAAAATATATATAAATAAAGCAAATTAAGAAAATATAAAACAAAAAAAAAACCCTAAAATTATGTTTGCATTAGGCTCTTCCTTCTAACAAAAACAATAGTTGCCTCTTCCTCACCAAAAGAAAAACAAAAGTAGCCACCGCCTCTTTCTCAAGTTTTTCTTCTTTTCAGATCCATCAAGCTTTTTTAATCTCTCTGACTCTTCTTGCTAGTTGCTAAGGGTAGCTTCCTATTTTGAAAAACTAAAAAAATAAAAGAAAAATCATAAAATTCTTCCTTATCGATTACCCAAAATCCATTTTTTAACACTTTCCCTTTTGCTTTTCAGTAAATCAAATTATAAAAGAAGTTTTTTAATCTTTTTTTTCCACTTTGTTTTCATGAACACATTCGAAGTTCACTTTTTTGTCGTAGAAAGTTATTTTGATCGGCTTTTTGAAACATATAAGTCTTTTTATTTTTGTTATAAATATGGTTTTTTGTTCGTTTTCATTTTTAGTTTTAATTTTGAATTGAAGTTCTAAGACAAAGAAAGCAAAAGAATTAAAAATTATAACTAGATTAAAGAAGACCATCTGCCACCATTGGAAACCTTAACTGGTTAACATAATTCATATTAAAGGCTTAGATTTTTATAGTATGAATTCTAGGTATTTAAAAAGTTTGATACTGATTTTTAAGGCAAAGACAAGAAGTATTTTCAATTAACTCAAAAAA
>JBBYHK010000013.1:4640490-4667085 GCA_038382065.1 Adansonia grandidieri
TGATATCTATACTGTATCAATTTTATAGATAATGGATTCAAAATTTTAATTCATTATCGATTTATTTGTAAAATGTAAAAATTTATACTTATTGAAAAGATCAAACTTTAGCTTCCAAGGATAGCTATTTAATGAATTTGAATTTTTAATTATTCAACGAATAATGTTATTTAATTCATATTCAGATAATAATGAGTAGATTAAAGCACTTATGCATATTCATATACTACAGAAAAATATAGATATTGAATAAAAATATAAATATCTAATTTACTATCTCACTAATTTGATATATTTTTAGTTCTCTCAGCTGACGAGTTCAGAAAATTTGCTAAAAATTGACTGAACTGAACTTATTAATCATAAAAACGAGGAAACTGCCGAAATTTAATTTTAGCCAAACTAAATGAAGGAACATGTGAAAGACTTCTTAGCCACTTGCAGTTGCAGCCCTCTTCTCTTATAATATGCTTCCTTAAATTGATGTCATCTGGATCTCTGAAGAACCAAGTTAATTAGAATGTACGCTTAACAGCCGAGTTACCGCCCCTTTACCGAAGTTTTTCTCCCATTTTATTTTTTTCTGTGATATGAGCTGAGCAGACATATTAATGCAAGACAGATGCATGCATGCTTGTTTTCACTCATGGAAAGTAATGAAAAATGCAGTTTGGAACATATTAACTATATATATTATTATATCTGGATCTGGTTTCAAAACATTAAAGATCTGTGTTTTTTTTTTTTTTTAATTCCTGATTTTGGTGTCCCCAAAGAGAATCAGAAATTCAGTCAAATTGTCAAACATGCATGGACACTGCAGTCCAGTCCCCAGAGTTGGGCTGCTGCAACAGAAATTAAGGAGGGATTGCAGAAATTTCAACTTTGTAAGGCAGAAAATGTTGAGTGCCAACTGTCTACCAACCCCAACGCCAATTATATTCTTAATTTCTGTGGTTGAGATTTCTTTCTCTCGGCTGCACCAGAATTTGGAATACAGGCTTAGGCTAGTATGTTCTTTTCTCTCTCTCTCTTTTTTTTTTTTTTTTTTACAAATATTTTTCTCCAGGTTAATCCCCCTACAAAATTGAATCCATTTCCATCCCATCAGTAAGTCATTTTGGCTCCTTTTCCATATTCATATTTTTGAGGGAAAAAGGAATATTCCTTACAAAAATTTACAGCTAACAATTTCATATAATTTAGACTTGAATGTCTGATTTCAATGGCAAGTATATGTGTGTTCCTGCCCAAATGAGCTGGATTTGAATCACATTCTCAAATAAATAAATAACAATATCAGCAACCAAATCCACAGCTACCAGAAGATCTAATCAACTTATGATTCTAATTAAACATCCTCACAATATTCATATACGTAAGATCTACTTATAAATTAAAAAAATAATACTTAAAAATAATCATTAAAATTATATCTAATAATAATGGATCGAAAATAATAGAAGAGATCTTAATGCAACCAACGCTACATTTCCAATCCATATTAGCGATTCTAATTCTAAATTCTATGGCGAAGTGTTAAATCCTTTGACTTAGGAGAATATGTATATATTGCTGGTGCTCGCAAGAATTTTCAATTTTATATACTGGCAACCAAATTTGAACTATGAATCCAATTCCAATTCAAAATTCAATCCATCGCATCAAACATGGCATTGGAATGGATATTCTTGAATTGCAGCATTAGTATATTACATTTTCTCTTTTTTTTTTTTTCTTTTGAAAAAATATTCTTCTACAAATCTTACATATATAAGAATCTCCTACTATTTCATTAACAATTCAGATGAGGAGAATTTAATATTACCCAACCAGTCAAGATGGATCCAATCCGTCAACGTTTCACCACCCAAATTATGCTACACCCACGTCTAATCCAATCTCTTTGGTCAAGCCTCTGCTCTGCTCTAGCACAGGTTAGCCACCCACCCCCATTGAATTTGACAAATTGTTTGTTTGGTTCCTAGGAATGTCATTTCCATTTGTATTTTACATGTGCATGAATCAATACCATCTGACATAAATCTAATAAAAATGTTTTTGGCCCACATTAGGGACCTTTTTTGTTTTGTTTTTTTTTTTTTTGGGTTTACGTTGATTAAAATGGCTTTGGTAGATACATGAACATATCCTGCAAAGGTGAGAGCTGATCCATCTGGTACTGAACTTGACTTGCAAATGGGTTATCTTGGAATCCATCATCCATGAAATTGAACTGAAAATCCAGGGCATTATTACTTAGCTTAAGCTCATTCCATTTGGGTTCACTCTGAACCTCTTTCTCCCAAGTTATTTCAGGGGATAGCACCTGCTCCGAGGAACTTGAGCCTGTATGCAACCTCGTGGCGGAGTCTGAAGCATCGGTTTGTATGGGATCATTCATCATGGATATTGACGACTGTTGTTGTGAAGCTGCTGTCATATTTTGACCATTCATTAAAATGTCTGGTTTCTGATCTTCCATCTCTGGGTAACTTAACGATTTTTGTTCACTAGGGAAATGCTTCTCGATGCATCCTTTTTTGTTGTATATTCTACATAGTACCCAATCATCAAGCTGCAAAGAAAAAAAAAGGCAAACCACCATTTAGAAAAAGAAAAAAAAAAGGGCTAAAAATTCAAATGAACAGCTAAAACAATGGACTGTTGGTCAAAATCAAAATGGGTTTAGCTCCTGCCAACTGAAAAAAAGCAGTGCAGCCACTGTAAATTGGCTATTAAATCGACAAAATCCATTGTTGGTGGCCATTTGCCTATTTGGGCTTCACATCCCAAATATTCAAAAACCCCCATAGAAATTCAAAGCTGTTAAGCTGTCAACCGTCAAAGTTGGCAACTTTCACCCAAGTGCGAAATACCCCTTTTACCCCTTAAAAGAAAGCTTTTTTTAATAAAATATTATGTTCAAGAAAATGAGGAAAGATCATCGAAACAACTGACCCTCGAGTTGTGGCTCTTCTTGCCAGCGGATCTGTCAACATTGGCGAGGCGGTACTCGTGCATGATCCAATTGGTTTTGACACCGTGTGGAGCTTTGCCAGCGTAGAAAACGAGAGCTTTTTTTATGCCCAGTGTCTTGGGCTTCCCGATGGGCTTATCGGCCCCGGTCGCCTTCCAATATCCGCTCCCAGCCGCCCTGTTCGGCCGACATCCATTAGGATATTTTCGATCTCTTGGAGAAAAGAAATACCACTCTTTTTCACCGTACAACGCCATATCTATACGCCAAATATAAATCAAATTAAATTACATCACTCTCCCAAAATTTAAGACCCCACAAAACAGCAACCCAATTTCCGTTGGGGTAAAAAAAATATATATTTGAAAATCATTTGTTCGTTTCAAGTTTAGGAAACTAGGAAAATAACTTGAACCGATGAATCGCTCCAGAAGTAGTTTCATTTTTTTCAAAATTAGGAAAAAATATGCTTCTTTTGTTGAATAAATGAAAAACCCAATAATCATGAAATCAAAACAAACCCATGTAAATTATAATCAAATCCCACATATCCACTAGTAAAAAAGCAAACAAATCAAACATATCCACTATGTAAAGTAAAAGGTACCTGGAAGCTGCCATGGATCAAACTTGTAGAGATCTATCTCAGCAATGATAGGCACAGCAATAGGCTGAGATGCGCACTTCCTACACAAATAATGATTCACCAACTCGTCATCTGTAGGATGGAATCTGAAACCTGGCGGCAACTCTAACTCCCCCTTCATTCTCTAGGAAAAACAAAAAGCTTTCTCTTTTCTTTTTTTAGACTAACTTCCTGGAGTCGAGCTTCTCTTGAAAAACCGTAATAATCTTCTTCTTTCCCTGTTAGTATTGTATCTTTGGTTGCTTCAACTGGTGCGTTGTTGGAGGATGGAAGTTGGATTGAACCGAAGAGAACAACTACGAGAGCAAATATTTTATAGGGAAAAAAGACACGTGCGGTTGTCTTTAGAAACCCGAGTTGAGCCTGCACTGCAGCGACCGTTTTCATTTGGTCGCTGACGCAGCCCTTTAGACAGAAAGAAAAAAAAAAAAAAAGGAAAGAGAAAGTGGTGCCACGTGGATGTGGTCTCCACTCTCCCTATCTATGGGTGTACGAATGCTTCTTGTGTCATCGCTTCCGTCACGGATTTTGGGAGATTTCCAAAAGTCTTCAACATCGTTGACTGTAGTTTGATATCAATATAAGGAACGGAAGGAGCGCATCTTATTCCTACCTGGTGCTCGACCTTGTTTGACCCACACTTTTAAGAGGCAATGCGGTAACTATACTAACACTATGCGTTAGAAGCCTGAGGTTAAATTAAATGGAAGATTCGCTTAACCCAGGTTTACGGCATTGATAACAATTAAAAATTATTAAGAAAAATATTAATATATCTTTGATGATATTATTAACGTAATATTTATAAAAAGAATACAATTAATTAAATTTAAAAAGTAATACATTACTTTTGTAAATTAAAAATAGACATTAATTAGATGAATTCGTTTACTTTTAATTTATTATTTTATTAAAATGCATTAATTATAATTTTTTATATATTAAATCAATGCAATGTGATTAGACATAAGTACTCATTTTCGTTAAAGTAATCACTCATTGAATAAAAAAAATTGTTTGATTTACTTCGCACCATGCATAGGACACTGACGTAATGTGAAGCCCTCTCTAATTGTCCGTCATCTTTAATTATTTTTTTACCAGTTAGCTTAATTGACATCTACGGCGATAAGTTAAACATTATTTATTTGTTATTTTAAAATAATTTTTATATTTAATATAATATTTTATTTTCAGAAATGAGACACTGAGATTATCCACTCACATGTTCCGTTTGGTTACTGTTTTTATTTTTGCCTTTTAACTTTCTACCAATAACAAAAAAATTATCCAAAATAAAAAAAAAATAAAAATAAAACAAACGAACCTAAATTAAACATATTTTCAAAAAAAAGAAAATAATGTAAATGTTTTCTTCCTCAAAATAAAGCCTTCCCCTGACCTTTCATAAAGCTGAATCCATCAGCGGCTATATAAAATATTATACTGGTAAATTTTGCTGGCGCTTCGCTGCGGGCAATAGTTCCTTATTCAAATACCTTTTTATTTTTTTTAAATATGATTTTATGATTAATCAAAATTTATGGAGAGTTTACTTTAATAAAACGAAATGTCAGGTAAAAGATTAAATTAGTACTTAAATACTTTGTTTGACTATAAGAGTACTAATGTCCTTGTCGAAATGTTTGTTTTCAATTTCATCCTTAAAAATTTGTTATACTTAAAAATATATAAGATTAAGCATGAATATAATTTTCATGTGTTATATTATTTCATATAATGTAAGTGTATTACATATAAAATAAGTAAATATTTCACGTATATTATTTAATTGATTAAGATGTCATTTTTATACTTCTATTTTTTTTCTTTTATGAAATTATAAAATAAAAGTGTGAAATAAAATGTTTTTAATAAAATATACAATTTATTGAAATAATATATAAGTATTATATCAAAAATAAATTTTAGCATGTACATTATAATCAACTCATATAATTATGTATTCTAGAGTAAAATGCACTGATAATCTATTACCTTTTATTAAAATTTTATTTTCATTTGCAATCTTAAAAAATAATATTTATTATCCACAACCTTTCAAAAAATTTTCACCATCCATCATCCTATTAGCCAAAAATTAAAAAAATTAATAGTAATGACCACATATGCACCACTTGTTAGTACATATGGCTTGATTTAAACATCGCATGACTTACCAAAATGTGAATAAAAATGTCGGCAACATCCCTGCCTCTTCACGAAGGAAGTGCACGTGACTTAAAAATAATTTTTCTTGTCGAATAAGTATCTACTCGACTGAGACTCTTCCTTTCTGACATGATGGGAGAGAGAAAGTACGGATTCTCGACTCATGATCATGATGACAGGACCATTGGACGAATCACTTGTCCAACTAGTCTTGGATAGCCACCACAAAGAGGCCAACGCTTAGAGTCACCATCGATCATTTGAGCTAGGCGTGATCGAAAATATATCAAAATCGAATATTCTGAGTTAAGAAACTCAAAACATCGATTCCATGCTCTGCGTGGTCCAAAGATTCAACGATTGGGTTCACTGGTTAAGTTTGCGAGTTGGTCACTAGCGAAGAAGAATTAACATCCCCACGACGCCTAAAATCGGGACCTTCTAGCTGTGTCTTAACTTAGTTTTAGTTTTCTTGGTTTTGACTTGTCATTATTTCGAAATAATCATCATTTTATGCATGAATTTGTAAAAAAAAAAAAAATATAGTAAACATGGGTTTTAAGGAAAATTTTTAATCCCATATTTGTCTTAAAGATGTGGGAAAAATAGAGGCTTTTACAAAATGAACTCCGAATCTAATTTTGAAAAAAGGATATTTCATATCAAGCACTAGAGGGATACTGACACAAAATATTACCTTCATAATTTTTTAAAACGATTTAAAAGTATGAATGCAAAGTAAACACCATAAAAAGAAACATATTAGTAAGACAAAATAATGAGATAATATCGCATAAAATAAATCACATAAAAAAAAAGAGGAGGGACGATCGGAATATATCTCGTAATTGTCACCAGTTATCCAGAAATAATTAAGTTAATGATTTTTTAGACACATTTGTATCCATTGACTGATTTAGGCATGAAAATTGAGTTTGAATTTTGAAAAGTCCAGAGAAAATTTGGGAAAAAAAAAATTGATTTTTTGACAATTTTTGAAAAGGTGAGATTGAAAAACTTAAATTTATGAAAATTAATTATTTCTAGACAAAAATGAGATTATTGATATTTCTTGACAAAACCAAGATTTTTGATTTTTTGAAATGAGAATTGATACAAAAATGGAAATTGATAAAATTCAGAAAAATATTTGTGCCCCAATTCAGGTCTAAAGGGGTTGACACAAATATTTTTGCACTCAACGGGATGGGCCGGACTCAATTAGAGGCATGCGAATGCCTTAAAGAAGGATTTAAAAAAATCAATTAATTTGGACTAATACTAAAAACAAGGATAGCTCGCACTAGTCCCCTTTTCGATTTTATTTTAGGCTGATCTAAAGGTTTTAGGAGTCAGGTGAGGTACTTTTAGAAAGATAACTCGATGAGGACTAATATAAAAGTATTCCAAAAATCCAAAGAAAAAAATCCTTTCTAGGTGGAAATAATTATTAGAGTCAGGATTAGTCTAACGTTGGCAACATCTTCAAAAAAAACTAATGTAACATATTTTGAAAAATCATTCCGGACCCATTTGGAATCATTGAGTCACAAACGATACCTCTCCAAAAAGAAAATTTCTTCAAATATTTGGAAAAAATATTTTAAAAATCCAAAAAAAAATCTGGTGGGCCAAAATGGCCCAAACAGAATGCCAATCACTGATTCTAGAAGTTCCAAATAGTGTTGGTTTAAAAAATTATAACTCCCTCTCTGAAATAATTTAAGGACAAACAAGGCATTGTTGGAATAGTAATTGGATTCCATTTATTGGAAAACTATCAAAAAATTTGTGAAAAATTCTTTAAGTTTCAAAAATGATTTTTCAAGTCATGACTATAGTGTTGCCAACATGAAATAGGGGAAATTTTTGGTTTTTGGGTTTCTTATAACTAGATTGGGTTAAGGACAATTGAACATTTATGACAATAAGGGAATCAATGATAGTGGCTTCATAAGCTAATTCGCATAATCCCGAAGTAGTTTGGGATAATGGAGCAGCCCATTAACTACATCACTAGTAAGGAACATTAAACAACAAGAATAAGGCGCAAACAACTTGGAAAAAAAATAGAAAGGACATTTTATTTTCAAAATCAAAGTATTTAGCCTCATTTAACCTTAAATCTTGACATGGAAAGCTTGATTTTTCCCTAAGATTAGAAGAACTAGACATGGAAAGTTTGATTTTTTCCCCAGGATTTGAGGACCAATAACAAGAAAACCTTAAATCCACGTTAATTTCCATTTATTGAAGTTAACATAATCTTAATTTGGGGGGGGTTTAGAAAATAGATTTTTGACAAGCATCAAGCAAGCATTTTGACAAGCATGTGATGAACTAAATATGTTATTCATGACAATAAACATGGAAAACTGTTCAAATAAGTAAAAATGACATTTAGATGTAAAAATGATAACCAAAATGCAAAAAGATGAGTAAAGAAATACATGAAAGTATTAGCTTCATGAATGACATCAAGAATCATGTCATGGAAATGATATGAACACGTTCAAACAAGAAAGAAAATCTTTTTAGAATTTTTAGGACAGTATTAAACATGTTTTCAAGATAAACCAAGTACATGAACATAAGAAAATATGGTGAGGGGGTCAACAAATCATCAACATCGTAAGTCTACCATAACTAAGGCCATAAGATGCATAAGAATCTTAAGAATGGAGTCATGGTTACATGATATGGCTTACTAGAATCATGAAAATGGTAATTATAAGTAAATGAATGGAGAATGAATAGGAAATGTACCTAAAAGATTGAGAACCTTGTTGGTGATGTTGAGCAGAAAAGTAACACACTTATAGGTCACGTTTTTCCCTATCTTTGTTATGAATTAGCAAAAAAAGGTGGCCAAGAATAAGCTTGATGGTTGCAATATCAATAGAGGGGAGTTTTTGTTAGTGTATGCCGTTGAACCAATCAGAATGGGACATGGGATAAATAGATAGTTGACTATATATCATGTTACTATTTTATAATGACAAAGGTTTTCCTTCATGTTAATGGCATGATTGACTATCATGCGTATATTAATTGGATGAAGCCCTTAAAACGTAATAGTCTTGCAAAGGAATTGTAAAAAGTTACAATTATGAGATCCTTATGCATCAAAATCGTGTTTTTTAAAATATTCTTCGTTATCGTATTGTCAAAACAAGGCATTAATAATACACAAAGACTAGCATATGTTAAGCCTCCATACATATGATGTATGCAACTAATCTCATGAGTTGAAGTATATAGGATAGTTGGGGATAGCATATGGGTGCTTGTTTTGTTGAAATAGGCTCACTGAACATGGCCCGTATGAGAACTCCATTTGGTATTAGTCATTCATGTGTCTATGGAATATGTTCACATGTGTCATTCATGTAACTAGTCCTCAAACTTTAGATACCAAGTCATCTCCTATAAGGAATGTCAAACTTAGATTTACTACGAATAGGTCCACAAATGGATACCAAATAAAGGTACATTGGGTATGGCATGATCTATATAGTAGATGGATGAGTGATCTAGAGAGGATTTACCACTCCGAGTGACATTGGAGACATATCTCAAATTATCTTGATTATAGTTAATCAAATTAAAGTCTCTAGCTAGAGCATAGTAAATTATGAGAAATCATTCCTTATAGATTCATGATCATTAACTTTGAGTTGCAAGATCAAACATGGATTGAAATGAGTAGTCACTATACCATGCTCATGCTTATTCTGTGGTACATGGTAAAAGGACAATATTACGCTAATAGGTTGGTTACTAGAAGGTTTCAATAAGGTCACATCGACTTTTTAACATTTAGGTGGTCATGATGGGTTGCTATATCACTCTTGATCTATGAATGTAACTAATCTTATTAATTGTATTCATTGCCAACATGTTGGGAACGTAATGGGTCACACACAATATAATGAAATTGTTAGATTAAAATCGAGATTTAATTAAGTTTGATATAATTAAATAAAAGATGATTAAACGGAAGAGTTAATTGACAAGTTCAAGTAAAAATTAATTTAAGACAAAAATTTTAGATTTTGTGAAATCTAAGATTCTATTGTCTTTTTAAGATATAGTAGATAAGATTGTCTTATCTGGATACTGTCTAAATTAAAACATTCCATGTCTAGATAGATAATGTCTAATTTGAGACATTCTATATCTAGGAGGATAATGTCTAAATTAAGACGTTATATGGTGGAATTATCCTAGCCGAAATCCTTAGATAATCTTATTAAAATATTAAGTATTTATATAATTAATATTAATAAGATTACTAAATTAAAATTGTTTGAATTTAATTTATAAATTTTATATGGAAAAAATTTATAAAAGGATTATTTAATTTAGCTAAATGATTTTTAATTATTTGTCCTATATTAATTATATGATAATTATATGAGATAAATAAAATTTATTTATATAATAAATAAAAGAGATTAATTCAGATTAAATCTCTAATAGAAACCACCAAGCTAGAATTGTGTCCAGATTCATGGTGGCTTGACCAAATTCCCTTGAGCACATTTTATGAGCTAGGTTAGACCACCGTGGAGTAGAGGAGTTGCAATCAAATTAACTTGCTTAAGGTGAGAGAGTTTCACCTAAATAAAGAGTTTAACTTTGATCATAAGTCTCCTAGATAATTCTTGTTAAATTCGGCTAAAGCAACAAAAAGGCGTGGGTTTGGTTAAGGGTTGAGTAGAACTGAAACATATGTGAAGTGAGTTTAGTTTTGAGAAGAAATTGTTCTCTCTAGCTTTCCTAAGCACCCCACTTTAAAAGAAGAGAAACTACCATTGCCGCCACCTATACTTCCTCCTCACTTGAGCATTTTTCCCTTTCCTTTAAAGATAACACCATCCACAAGTGTTCTTAGATCAGATGAAGGAAGAAACACGCCACAGTCGTCTTTTGGTTGAGACTCTTTAAGTCTTCTAGCTAGCACCAGAGAACAGCTGATCCTTGAAAAGGCTCCCATTATCATCTGTGTGGATTACTATTGGAGGCAATTCAAGTGTGTTACTCATGACCTCGTTGATCTGATCAAACACCAAGCCGCGCAACCTAAAGTTTTCTCAAATTAGATACTCTTCAGATTATGATATCTAAGACATAAGTAATCCCTTTTACAGATGTATGATTTAGTTTTGTTAAATATGTTTATTTTAATATACTACACATTTATATCCCTCCTAAAGATCCACAAGGAAAGTATAACTTTTTTTGCATTTATTATTTCTACTGCATATTTATGATATTTTTTAAATTCTAAATGCTATTATTCTAAGAGGTCGGATTTCACCAGGAATACATATTCCCTTCAAGTGGTATTAGAGCCTATAGGTTGCGGATTGTGTGTAGTACGTGTAGCCTAATTCATGGTAATTGATGTTGTAATGTTGTATGCATTGATCTCTAGGATTCAGTCATGTAATCTTTGTAAAATAATTTTTATAAATTTTTTCTTAATTTTGGACAACACACTAAATATGTATTTTAATCACTATTAAATTGTTTAGATTGATAAAAATTGTTTTAAATTGATTCAGATTAAATACATATCAAAACATTGAAAACCATTATTGTCTAGCCCACCTAATAAGTCTTCACTAGGCTGACCTTTTTGAATTTTTCTTTGCTGTAAAAATTTAATTTCTATGTGTTTTGTATTCTATTTTTTAATATATTATTTATAAAAATTTATTTTAAATTATTTATATTTGTTTTGACCCAAAGAAAGCTAATTTCACCCTAAATGTGTAGAATCTCAAAGCTGGAATTTTTGGCCAACTTTGGAGGATCTATTGTGCCTAAGGCACTTAGAAATCCTTGTGGAAATGTTCCACAGATTTGCTGCATCTTAGGACAACAAATAAGCAGAATGAGATTCAATTTTTGGATTGATTTAATTGCTGGAATTTATGGCAAATGTTGTTACACTTACTTCTCTAGGCAATCTTGCCTTTGAATGGCAATTTGTTATCATTTTGGTTGCTGCTATGGATTGGTATTTTGGCAGCACCGAATACATGTTTCCAGAACCTAAAAATAGTTGCTAATCATCCTCCAAAGGTGAAAATCAAAGGCAATTCACATGGCCAAGAAGATCGCCTATATCGTGGACACTAAATGTTAGAGTCCGACTTCCGTTGGAACTAGTTTTCTAGTGGGAGTCAAATACCTAAAAATTTGGAATCTGATTCCTAAAACTTAGGAGTTAATTCTAGCTGAATTAGATAACCATTATCTAATAGATGAGATTCCTAAAAGTTAGGAGTCGCTTAACAAAATTTGAAAGATTTTAAAACAATTTAGTTTCCCAAAATAAACATTTTGTAATGAATTAAAATTTGGAAATGAATTTTTAGAAATTGTTTATCAAAATAAATTACCATGATTAATTCTTAAAACTATCAATTTAGGAAACATTAAGGCATGCAATGAAGTATTTGTCCATGTTGAGATAAAACACAAAAAAGTTAGGCAAATGTCCATTTTAAGACAAGTATCCTAAAAGTTAGGAATTAGGTTAAATGTGTTTAATCTTTTGGCTTATTCTTATAAGTGCTTTGTAAAATGTTATAAATTTGTTTATATACATTTATACATTGAATGCATATGATTACCATGTGACATTAGCTATACAATATTATGCTATAAATTGTTAAAGCATGATGGATGGTTATGGACTTAAACCTTAGTATGACTAGGTGAATGTCTGATTAATTCTTTCTTTATGGTATTTATTTTTTAAATAGGATCTAAACCTTAACTTTATTTACACTTCATTCTAGAGTTGTAAAATTTTTTTTCTCACCTAACTCCCCTCAAATATAACTTAATGTTTCTTCCAAGCATATGTAAAAGTTACATAGTTTTAGATTTAGGATTAGGTTAGTTTAGGGAATTTTATTTTTTTCAAAAATATAAATGGAAGATGACACCATGAAAAATTGTCTAAGGAGAACACTATCGAGGCTTATGAAGACTTGGTAAGGTATAGGGGGTTTTGACCAACTAGTTTCCAAATGGCTCTGGAAACTAGACTTAGATAAAAGTCAATAATCATCCATGTAGGATTGCATTATTAGATTAATTTTATGGTAATAGATATATATGATATGTATGCGTCTAAGATAAATATGAATGTAATGCGATCCAAATTCAAATAAATGAAACCTAATCAATTAATTAAAAGAAATCCCTTGTAAAATATTAAGTCTAGTCTATGCCTAAGTATGACAAGGCACATCCCATTGTTCATAACAAGATACCCAAAGGTTGCTCAAGGTCTCTTCCGCCCGAGCTGCTTAAGTTATGAATAGTCGATCGTACTCAACTAATGATGCATGGTTTGGATGTGTTGCACTTGACCATGAGACATTAAAGGTGATGGTTAATATATAAGATGTATTTAGGCAAAAAGTTACCACCTACCTGATCTAGGAGTTGCATAGAGATGCAATTGGTAAACTAAGTTACCTACTCAATTAGTTTTTACATAATTTTGTTGAGTTGATCAAGGTTATGTAAGAATGAAAGAGGTGTCCAGCTCATTAAGAAGATTCAAACATTGTACTTCTCATATTTTATTTAAGGGTTATAATTATGCAAAAATAGTGAGGAATAATATTTCTAGTTTTAAAATCTGACTGAATGATTATCATATATATGTTATTGACAAATAAATATGTTCCAAATGCATATAGGATATAAACAAGTAAAATGACTATGAACTTGTCACTATGTAGCATACTTAATGCTAACAAACTAACCGGGCCAAACTCCATTATCTAGTCCCACAATATTAAGATTGTCTTAATACAAGAATCAAATGGCATATCCAAAAAAACCCTACTAGGTTAGAGATAGCTTATCAAGTTCATAGAGATGACCTTGATCTAGCCACATTATGATGATGACTAGTAGGGCACCTAAACTCTAGAAGGAGTAAGTGGCAGTCAACACTCTTAAAATCATTTAAAGCTTTATTGAATAGTTTAATAAGGACAATCACGATGAGAGGTTTGAAGTCCCTAAGGACTTGCTCCTATGCAAAATGTTAGAAGGTAGCCTAATCAGGCCTTATACGATATGATGTATTTCAAGACTTAAGCACATTAGATACGTCATGGATTATGATCCATGTATTATCATTATACTTTCTTATGAAGAGAGAAAAATGATATAACATACAAACATGCCATGGAGAGCTAGACTAATAGAGTAGAGATTGCAAAGAATACTTTGATATTATTAAAGTAGAAAACTTACAAAAGTTACATAGATAGACATGTTTTGAGATTTATTCAATTCTCTTAGTATATGATACCCAGAGTTGGCACTTAAATATATCTGACATATTTTGAGAACCAAATGAAAGGAGTAATGAAGAAATACTATATAAATTGCAATCCTATAGACATTGATCAAATATTGCCTTCTTAATGTTTATGAAACATTGGCAAAACATAGAATTTTTATCTTTTAAAAATAATAATTAAATATTAAATATTAAATAAAATATAATATAAAATTTTTATATTTGAAAAATAAAAATATACTTATGTCTTAAAATTATATTAAATCTATTAAAATATAAATTATAAAATTTAATTAATAGGTTATACTATTTCATAAATATTTCTAAATTAAATTTTAATATTTTAAAATTTTATATATATTATATAATATAAAAATTAAATATTTTATATTTAGTAATATATTAAAAATGTAAAAATACCCACTTTCTCTCTTTTTTATTTTTTCCCCTCTTCTAGTGCCGTTCATACCCATAACCTAAAAAATTATGTTTTTACAGATATTAGCGCTGGCATCATCACAGCTGGCCACCATTGGCAATCAGGCATCAACATCGGAATCAACCCAAAATACATCCACCGCTTCATTTCGATCTTCTCTTTCACATTATATTCTAGTTTTCTTTTTCAAAACACCTTCGAAAGAGCCTAGATCTACAAAGTTTGGCGACAACTTCACCCTTCTTTTTGCCATCCTTTGACCACTCCATATGCCTTTATATCTTGATATATTCTTCCCCTTTGTATCCTCTTCTTTCTCCCTAAATTTGAAACAAAAACATCTATAAATTATCAAACTCAAAGAGAGAAAATTCTCTTCTTATTTTTTTTATATTTTTTGAATGAGTTCTTTAGAAATGTTTGAGGATGAAAGTGAGTTTTTTCATCTTAGATAAAAAGGAAATTTTTTGCTATTCCTAGATGCATCAGTGCATGTGAGGAATTAGGTTATAAAGAGATATTCTGAATTAGGTCATAATAGGTTTACTATTCATAATTATCATAATAGATTTGCTATTCATGCCAAATCAGATCATAATAAATTTCCTACTCATGCTGTTGTGTAAAGAAACGCAACAAAATAAGGAGATTAAAACAAGAAAAATAAAACACACAAGATTTACGTGGTTTAATCAATGTGACCTACGTTCACGGGTAATGAGATAGATTTCTTATTTCTTTGAGAAAAATTGATATAGAGAGAACAAAAAAAAATTAGTGCATCATCTATATAATCACCAAATCCTAACTAAACAAGGACAATCCTAATCAATAAGGATAAATTATATTCCTTATCCTAATTTGATTAGGACTTATCTAAACACAATCCTAATCAATAAGAATTAAAGTCTACTCCTTATTATAATCTGATTGGGAATAATCTAATCAAAAT
Source organism: Adansonia grandidieri (assembly GCA_038382065.1). Taxonomy (NCBI): domain Eukaryota; kingdom Viridiplantae; phylum Streptophyta; class Magnoliopsida; order Malvales; family Malvaceae; genus Adansonia; species Adansonia grandidieri. Next base: position 4,656,024 of record JBBYHK010000013.1, read on the forward strand.
TCAGAGCACTCAACAATTCTCAACCTTGACTTGAATTTCCAAGCCTTCAGAACCAAAAATATCTCCTTGCCATCATGCCCCAAAGAGCTTTATGCTATGCGAACATTTACCAAGTCCAAGCTATGCTTGAACTTCTCTACAGGCAATAACTTTGTCAACATATCTGCTAGATTATCTACTAGATTATCTGCTGTGGCTAACTTCTCTATAGAGAATAACTTTTCTTAAATTACAACTTGAGTGAAATTCAACCCGACATCAATATGCCTTGATCTTTCCTAACAAACCACTCTTAGCTAAGTTCAATACACTCTGACTATCACAACAAATGACGGGCCTTTGAACTTTCAAACCCAAACTATCAAGAAGACCATGCAACCATATACCTTCCTTGACCCTTTATGTCAATGACATATATTTTGCTTTAGTGGTAGACAAAGCAACTATAGACTGAGGTGTTGTTTTCCAGCTGATGGCACATCCATACAAAGTGAAGATATAACATGTCAATGATCTCTTTTTTATATGATCTTTACCATAGTCAGAATCTGTATAGCTAACAAGACCACTAGTAAAACCATTAGTACCATAAACCAAGCAAATATCAGTCGTACCTTTCAGGTATCGCATAATCCATTTAACTGCCTCCCAGTGGGCTTTCCTAGGATTACAAATAAACCTGCTCACCACACTAATAAAATGAGCTAAATTTGGCCTAGTACAAATCATGGCATACAGCAAGCTCTTGACTGTGCTCGAATAAGGAACTTTACTTATGTAATCTCTTTCTTCATTTGTACTAGGTAGTGCACTAGCATCAAGTTTAAAATGTGCTGCCAAAAGAGTACAAACCAACTTGGAATGATCCATTTATAAAGATTGAAGTACCTTTCCAATGTACTTTTACTGAGATACATACAACAGTCCTGCTTTTCTGTCTCTCCAAATCTCTATGCCTAGAATTCTTTAGCTGCACCTAAATCCTTCATTTTAAATTCTTTGCTCGACAAAATCTTCAAATTATCAATTTCAGCCTTGTTCTTAGCTACAACCATGTCATCCACATATAGCAACAAATATATGAAGGAACCATCTGTCAACTTTCTAGAGTAAACACAATTATCAAATTGATTGCACATAAAATCATAAGAAACCATAAATGCATCAAACCTTTTGTATCACTGCTTGGAGATGGTTTAATTGATACAAGGATTTATTCAGCAAACACAAATGGACTTTCTTTCTAGAATTAAGAAAGCCTTTTGCTATGACATATAAATCTATTCCTCTAGATTACCATGTAAGAATGTAGTTTTCACATCAAGTTGTTCTAACTCCAAATCCAATGCACTTACCATGACTAGAAGAACTTGAATTGTCTTATGCTTCACAATTGGTGAGAATACTTCGTGATAATCAATTCCTTCATTTTGTGAAAAACCCTTTTCCCATAAGCCTTGCCTTAAACTTGGCTGGTTCAACCCCGAGATACCTTCTTTCTTTTTGAATACCCATTTGTGTCTACTGGTTTCACATCCCTTGGTAATGATACTAGGTCCAATGTATTATTTTTTGCTAGAGACTACATCTCCTCATTCATGGCAATCAACCATTCTGATGCTTCTTTACTCTTAACTGCCTCTTTATATAACCTTGGTTCATCAGTAACAATGTTCTCTGTGACTGCTAAGGCATAAGCAATAGGATTACTATCAATAACCTTAGCAAAGTCTGCATACCTTAGAGGTTTTTTGATTTCCTTTCTTGGTCTCCTTGCTGCTATACTTTGTGATTCTTCTTTTTGTTTAGGTTGTTCTCCAGGATCTATTGTCATACTCTTTGAAGCTTCAATTTCAAACTCCATCTTCTAGTTTGCACCATGATCTTTGTTACCTGTAAGATTATCAAGCTCCTCTCTGGCCAAACACAGCAGTTTCATCAAAAGTAACATCTCTGCTAATAATAAATTTTGGAGTTCTATCTTTCTTAGTACACCACAATCTATATCCTTTAACTCCAGTTGCATACCCTAGAAATATGCATTTCATTGCCCTAGGCTCCAGTTTACCATCATTAACATGAGCATAAGCAAGACAACTAAATATGCGCAGGCCAGAATAATCAAAAGGTTTACTGGACCATACCTCTTGAGGAGTCTTTAAATTAATTATTGTTGATGGAGAGCTATTCACCAGATAGTAAGCAATATTAACTGCTTCAGCCCAAAATTGGTTTGAAAGACCAGTATTTAATCACATGCATCGAGCACGCTGCAATAATGTTTGGTTCATGCATTCTGCAACCCTATTTTGTTGTGGTGCATGTCTAACAGTGTGGTGTCTAACTATACCTTCTTTCTTACAGAACTCATCAAAAAGTGCATTACAGAATTCCAAACCATTGTCTATTCTAAGGATCTCGACTTGTTTTCTAGTCCATTTTTCAATCATAGTCTTCCACTCTTTGAACCGTCCAAACACATCATCCTTTGCTTTCAGAAAATATACCCAAACTTTTCTAGAGTAATCATTAATGAAAGTAACAAAGTACTTGCATCCACAATGAGATTCAATCAGAGAGGGACCCCACAAATTTGAATGAATATACTCAAGGATCTTAGTAGAATTATGCATGCTAGAACTGAATTTTACCCTACGTTGCTTGCCCATAACACAAGACTCACAAATTTTAGTTTTTCTGTTTTAGCTCCACTTAACAATCCTTGTTTACTCAATACTGCAAGCCCTTTCTCACTCATGTGACCCAATATATGATGCTATAACTCTGTATAATTATCATGTTGCTCTATGGAACGAGATACTGCCATTATTCCTATCACTAAACTGCCCATTAAGATGTAAATTCCATGCTGCAATTTACCTTTCATCACGATCGGAACACCCTTTGAGACCTTATTTTGTCATCTTCACCAGAAAAATTATACCTTTGTTTTGCTAAGGTTCCTATAGAGATTAAATTCTTGCAAAGATTAGGAACTTACCAAGATCAAATGTTTTGACTATCCCATCATACATCTTAATATGCATAGAAGCACAACCCTTAACACTAAGTTGCTCATCATCACCCAACTTAACACTGCTATTCCACTCCTTAAAAGAAGTAAATAGTTCTTTTGAGAAAGTCATGTGATAAGATACACTAGTGTCCAATACCTAAGTATTTGCAGAACTTGAAGTAGTAACAGTTAAAACATCACTCCCTTCTCTTTCATCAGAACTATCCTTAATCAAAGCTGAGCTATCTTGTACTTTAGCAGCTTTACTATTGCTAGTTGATTTTTTTTTCGTTTCCCTTCTTTTACTGTGGATAGTCCTTCCTTAAGTGCCATTTTTCTTTGCAATGATAACATCGAAGTCTACCAGGCCTCGATTTTGAAAGTGACTTACCTCTGCTGCCACCATCCATTTCCTTGTTCCTGCCTCTGCTAACAATCAGTCCAACTTTTGCACTGTCTTCATTAAAATCAGAGACTTTTTTCTTCAATTCTTTAGATTGCTTAGCATCCTTCACATTGCTAATAGAAATACTATCTCTACTATATAGCATAGTGTCAACAAAATTCTCATATGAACTCGGCAAAGAACATAAAAGAATGATAGCTTGATCCTTATCTTATATTTCAACCGCAACACCTTGTAGGTCTAAAATAATTTGGTTAAAACTCTCAAGATGATCTTTTACTTGCATATTTTTCGTCATCCGAAAGGTATACAGACGTTGCTTCTGATATAATCTATTGGTTAGGGATTTTTTTTTATACTTGCTTTCCAGCTTGTTCCATAGCTCTGCAGCAGTCATTTTTGCAACCAGCTCTCTCAAAACTTCATTAGCTAGACTTAATAGAATCGTGTTATGCGCCTTTGCTAGAATCTCATTCTTCTCCTCTACTTTCAGATTTATAGGTAGTTTTTCTTCTCTTTCCAGCATTGCTGCACATCCTTGTTGAACAAGAACAACCTTCATCTTTACCTTTCACAAAGTGAAATTATTCGATCCATTGAATTTTTTAATTTTGAATTTTTGAGACGACATCTTGAATACCAAAACAGAATTACCCCTAGATACCCAGATTTAAATAGAAAGCTTAGATAACTTAGCTCTGATACCATTTGTTGTGCAAAGAAATGCAATAAAATAAGGAGAATAAAGCAAGAAAAACAAAAGCACACAAGATTTACATGGTTCAATCAATATGCCTACACCCATGAGTAGGGAAAGATATTCGTTATTTCTTTGATAAAAACTGATACAAAAAGAACAAAAAAAACTTTAGTGTCTCATATATATAATCACCAAATCCTAACTAAATAAGGACAATACTAATCAATAAGAATAAATTCTATTCTTTATCCTAATTTGATTAAGACTTATCTAAACACAATAATAATCAATAAGGATTAAAGTATACTTCTTATTATAATCTAATTAGGAATTATCTAATAAAAATTCAAGGCACTCAACACATGCTAATCCTAATAGGTTTGCTATTCATGCCGAATCAGATCACAATAGCTATTCATTCAAATCATGATAAGTTTGCTATCCATGCCTATTAAACACGCTATTAAAGCTTCCCTCAAGCTTTTTTTTTGAATGGTAGAGTTAAAAAGTGAAAAATGAAAGATGACAATGAAATAGTCAAAATAAATAAATACAATTGATAGGAAAAAAAAGTGAAAGGAATTAATTTTCAATGAATGCATAAAAATAAATTATTCCAAATTGAATGTCCGTATATAAAATTTTACCTATAATGTTTTAAAATTTACATTTTTATCTTAATTTAAAATAATATAGCTTTTATCTTTTTCCATCCTTTTTCAATCGGAAAGGAAAAATTTTCCTTTAATTTTTTATCTACCTACTAAGCAAACCAAAAAATTCATTTTCTTTATTGACTTGAGGCTGTATACTTTCGAGGCTTTTTTATTTTCTAAAATAGGTTAATTACAAAATATTTTTGAAAATGTTTTTTTTTTTACGATTTCGATAGCAAATTGCTAATTGAATAGGGGATTTCCCATCCGAGCCATTTTTTTGGCTTGATGGGCAATTCCCTATGAAAATGGGTAGGAATTCCCCTTATGTGGCGATTCCCTTCAAGCAAATATATATATATATATATATATATCTTGGGTTGAAAATAGTCTATTCAATCAACAATTTTCCACTTAGAATGAAAAAAACACATTTTGAAAAATATTTTGTAATTAATCAATTTTAAAAGATAAAAAATAATTATTATTTTAATAAAAAAAGTTTTATTTTTTTACTCTTCTCTTAAGTTGAGACATCTTGGTTATATCAATTTAATTTACCACCTTATTTGAAGAGCTTTCTCCACATTGGTGTAATTAAGAGGAAGAAAAAACAAAAAGTAATTGTTAGTGTTGATCCAATATTAGCATTTTACCTGTAACTTTTTTTTTTTTCTTTCTTTTTCACCTTTATTTTGTATTACAAATATGATAGTCGTATACTTAAGTGCATAATTTTCTAATTGCAAGAGTTAAAATTTAATATTTTCATTCACAATTGTCCTTCAATAAAACGTTCCTATAATGAATCTATAGAAAATATTTTTAAATACAATTTAAGTTCCATTTGATAAACATTTTTGCTTTTAGTTTTTTATTTATAAAATAAAAAATATATTAAACAAATATTATTTTTTTTAAAAAATGAATTTAATAAGTTTTTCAAAATAAGAAAATTTACAAGGAATTATTGTGTTTTAATATTTCAAAATCTTTTAATCATAGCATAATTATTATGTTGTGAGTGAAGTGAAGTTTACAAGGAAATTTTTTATGCATCAAACCTCCATTTGTGTTGAAGAAATAAATAGTACTTGTTAAGAGTAAATAAATTAATGGAGAAGATCGTGAGGTGAATTTTTTGGATTTAAACAAGATAATTCATGTATTTATATTTAATTTATTTATTTTTATATGTTAAAATCTTGTGTTAAGACATTTTGTATTTATATAAATTTTGAATGTTAATAATTTATGTTTTATAAATTTTTACATATTTATACATTTATATTTTATCATGCTGTATCATATTTATTATATTTTAATTATTTTTTTATATCATATTCATGCCATATAATTTAAAATGATGTTATCTACTTGATGGCAAGCATTTGATGCCGCAGCTGTGTCTGTGGAGAGAGATGAGGTTAGGTGATTAGCCGCAAACTTAGGCTTCATTTGGATGTACGAACCGATCTATCTCCATTAGGGGTGCTGAGTGCATCCTCTCATCCATGACTGGAGTTTAGGGCCAAAATGTCCAGCCATGGTTTTTTTATCTAAATTTGATAATTTTAAATATGATTATATAAATATAATACGAATATAATAATTAAAACACAATATAACACAAAAATATGTCTCAAAATTTATATAATATGAATTACCTAATATATCAAAATTTATCTAAATATAAAATACTACAAATATTATTATAATATGACAAAACACACAAACATGTCACAAATACACGAATTGTTAAGTTTGCTTTTATCCCTCTACACTAGACCTGTTAATTGAGCGAGTCGAGTTGGTTTCGAGTCAGGTCATTTCGGGTTTTAAAATTTTTTGGTTTAGGTCATTTTAGGTTCGGGTCAATCAAGTTTAACACTCGGGTTAATCGGATTTGAGTCATTTTGGATTCAGGTCAATTAAGTTTAACACTCGGGTTAAACTAGGTTTGAGTCATTTTAGATTTGGATTTGAGTTAAGCAGGTTTAACAGTTGGATTCATCAAGTTTGGGTCAATTAACTTTGATTCTAGATTTACATAAGTTCGGATAATTTGTATTAATTTATCAATTTTAAGATCAAATCAGATTAAATTTAAATAAATTATTTGCTCAAGTGAGCTTTAATTAAAATTTTATTCAAATATAAAAATAAATATATTTTAAATATATATTTTAATTTTTAATAAAATAAATATATTTCTAGCTCGATTTTTAGATTCTTTATAATCGGATTATTTTTCAAATTTAAGTATCAATTTTACTTTAATAATTATTATCATTTAATAATTTTTTTATTAAATATCAGTATCAAAATTTTTGTTATCTATTTATTTAGTAAATACCACTAACAAATTTTTTAACAAGTAAGTATTATCATCTAAAAGGCTATAAAATTAAAAAAAAAAAAAAACTTATTATGGCCAAAATGTGGTTGTTACCTAACAAAATTTTAACCAAACTAACCTCAGATCTAATAAACTAATAAAAGTTAACTCATTAACCCATTACCCATACACTATTTCAACCTAATTAAACTTAAAAAAATCAATTAAAAAAATCAATAAAAGTTAACCCATTAGCCCGTTGTCCTTGCCAATAAAAGGATGCTTTTTATTTCTTTCCATTAAATATAGTTTTATCTACTATTGAGATCATATGATATTTTGAGTTGTAATAATAAAAGTAGAAATGTTTCTAAAGTACCCCTCTCAAATATTTGCTTGCTAAAAAGATCTTTTTGTAAAGAATATTTAAAAATTTTATATGAAATTTTAGTCTTACATTTTGATTCGACCAACAAGGTTATGACTTATACCTTTTATTGCAAATTTTTTATGTTTATAAATAGAAAGATGGAAAAGTATATAAGTGTATTTTAGTATTGTATTTTCAAGGATTATCGAATTGAACTATCAATTCCAAATATCTTTGAAAACCATACAGGAGTTTTTTTAAAAATTTACTTAGTTGAATATTAAATTTTCAATTGATTACGATTTGAATTTTTGTTAATTCCCTTATTTAGGTCCGGCCAAAGAAAAAAAATATCTTCGATCTTTGATAAGGATAATTACGAATGTATTTATTATACCTAAGTGAGAAGTAAAAAATTATAAATAAAAAGAATGATGGTCATATAAAGTTTTACCCAACAATATTTTTGCAAGTTATAAATAGAACAATGAAAATTATTTCTTTCCTTTAGAATAACAATTTAAAATATTTAAATTAATCAAATATTAAAAATTATTATAATAAGCACATATATAATTGTTGCATTATATCACGTAAAGATAAGAGAATAAAAATAGGAACATAATCACTTTATACATACCAAATGGTATTTGCATACTTTATCACAATCAAATATAATTACAAGTTATGAAATAAAATAATAAAATAAATTAATAATTAATGTAATAAGTATTATATGTAAGAACTTAATGTTTTTGAAATAAATTTATACTTAATTTAAGTTGGGATCATTTTAGGTTAATTGTTCAGATCATTTTAGATTCGGAACATTTCGAATTCGGGTTATTTTGGGTTTTGGTCATTTCGGGTTCAGATCATTCTAGATAAGGGTTATTTCATGTTCGAGTTATTCTAGATAGGGGTTATTTCGGGTTCGGGTCATTTTCGAATGGGTTAGTCGGTTTCAGGTTGTTGACTTTTTTTGGTCAAATCGGATTGGATCGAGTTCGAGTTTGAGTTGACTAGTTGAGTTTTTTGAGTTCGGGTCAGAATTGACAGGCCTACTATCCACTTTTTAAATTTTATTTTTAATTATTTATTTATTCTAGAATATTTTATATTTATGCATTAATTTATTTTTAAATTTAAATATAGTTTTTATCGTTTTTAATTATTATTTAATATAGATATATTTTATCATATTTTAATATTTATTATAAATATAAAATAAATACTTTTAATTATTTATTTTAATAAAATTTTTAATTTTTAATTATTATTTAATGCAAATATAATTTTTAATTATATTTTATTATTTAATGTAGATATAATTTTAATAATTTTAATTTATTTATTATATATATATATATATGTACATTTTAGTTTAATATCTTTAAATCTTTAATAATTTTTAATATAATTTATATTTAAATTTACAACTTAAATATATATTAGAAAACTAAATTTAATAATTGATGTTATCTTTATTTTGAATTTCCCGACGGATGCGGAGTCTTAGAAAGTTCAACGCTGGCTGGCTTTGGCTGGCAATGGAATCGTAAAAGACGTCATTGGGTCAAACATTCGTAATAAAATGAACGTCATTCGTTTGAAATCCGAAATCTGAAGTCTGAACCAACCACAGACTTTATCTATATGCGGTGACATGTGGGCCTTAACTGTCTCCTTCTTGTTCTTCGCTGGGGCATCATGAATTCATATCCTTTTTCTTTTACCATATAAAATGTTAATCAGTGTCCCTGCATAAATATTTTTCTTTAAACAGAATTGATGTTTAACTATATTCATTAACAAAATGCATTTAATATATTTTTAAATCTAAATAAAATGTAATTTTTACATATTAAATTTAATTAATCCTTATTATTTGAAATATAATATTATAAATAAAGTGAATAAAAAAGATCTATTTATATTAATATAAATATTTTAGTTTTATATTTTTTAATTATTTATTAATATTTATCTAACGATTAATTTTAAAAATTAACCAATTATTAAATTTTAATTTTTTAATTTTTTTAATCATTAGATGAATATTAATTAATAATTAAAAATAATATAAAATTTTTTAATTTTACTATAGTGTAAGGGAATTTCTATTTGGATGGATATAATGACGCATACTTGGGGCTGAATATCAGTCAAACTATTGAAACCTTCCCAGGCAGCAGCAAATGGTATGAACGCTTTGTCTTGTAACAAGTATGAATGTTTGTTGGCCTTAAGGATAAGGATTGACTTCCGTGCATGGCCTACAAATATTTTAAAGAAATAAATGTCTATTTTGGAATTCTAGAAAGAAAATAAATATTTTCCAAATATATTAGGGAAAAAGTGCAGATTTAAACAAAGGAAAAAAGAACTTCACCTGCCCAATATTCAACTTGATCAAACTTTCTACTCATCAAAGAAAATGAACTGAAAAGATTTGAATGTGAATCAATATTAAAAATATTTATAAGTCGAATTGTAATTTAAAAATATTTTTTTGTTTAAACATAGGTTAGAAACATGAAAAGTTTATTTTATTATTTAAAGTAATATTAAAAATTTAAAATATATTTATATTATTTTTATAATTAAATTTAAATAAAAATATAATTTATTATTTAAATAGTAATTCAAGTTATATCAACCCAAATTAAAAAAATTTATACCTTGACTTGATCCAATGCGAACCTAGACTCTAACCAATACAAATCCAAATTGATTGACACCCCTGACGATAAACCAATTATAAATTTAAATTGAATCTTTTTCTTATTTTCAATTTGAATTTAAAATGACAATACTTAGAGACATAAGAATTTTTTATTTATGGAAACAAAATTTATTAATAAAAAGGAAAAAATTAACAAGATTGAAATATAATTTATCTTATAAATTTTTTAAAAAAAAAAACCCTACACTTTACTATATATAAAATTGAAATCCAAATCTCACTCTAAATTATATATATATATATATATGAAGGTCAACCTACATTTGAAGTAATTCAAACTCAGGATGATTGAAATTCATAATAATCTAGACTTGAATAAGCCATCCATATACAATTAGAGAAAGAGAGAGATAAAGACTAAGAGTCTACGATGCATTTGCTCATTTTATTTTTGTTATGTTTCTTTTTGTTTATGAGTTTCCGTATAAAGTTTTTTGGTTTTGATTTTCTTGTTTAAAAATACAAAAGCTAAGAACACAGAGGCACGTACTAGGTATCCAATTTCAAACAAAAATAGCGCGTCCATGCACGAAATATCTAAACCTTTGTTTCGTACGATACTACTCTTATAAAGGCTATTTATGAAAATATATATATATATATATATTCAATCTTTAATTAAATATTTTTATTTATTTTATGATTTAAAATTATTTTTATTTGAAGATACGTGATTTTGTTTTTAAAGATACTAACACCGATTTAAATTTAAATTTTTTTTTTATAAATATAAGTGTAATCGGTTACTCGTATTATTTATATGATCAACAATGTTACTTTTAATTGTTTATCTACTTTAAGTTAATTGTGATATATATTGACTTTTTTAT
>JBBYHK010000013.1:4708430-4724566 GCA_038382065.1 Adansonia grandidieri
AAATTTGAAATATGATATTTTATTATAACTTACTTGAGTAGTTTTTTGTTTTTAAAATTATTAATATTTATCTTTTATGATTTTTCTTCTATTATTTGATAAGAAAAATAAAAATGAAATATTTTATGTACGATGTATAATTATAAAAATTAAATTTACCTAAAATAACATAACGAATTTTGTACCCTTCTGTTTAATCACAACAAAAATCAGATATTAGGCTAAAGTTATATATAAGTAGAATAACAGCGAAAAGAGATTCTATATTTTTTATTATTTTTAAAGTTTTGATAAATTACTATTTTGTTTATTGTGTATTCTTTTAAATCAAATTAATACTTATAAAAAGAATAAAATTATAAGTTATTTATGTTAAGGTGGTATTATCTTACATCAATTAAATCATGAATTGCTGGTGATCTTATATTCAAATTAGTTCTCTCTGCTTATATATAATTGGTTTCTGAATTAGATGCTTAAGATAGTATCAAAACTCAAGTAACGGAATAAGTTCTTTGTCCTTGTTTATACCTGATGGGATCCATTAAAGCGCTGTTTAAAAATGAATTACGTATGATCTTATATTCAAGTCAGATATCTCCACGTATAGCCAATTGATTTAGGTTGAATGCTTAAACAATTTGAATTTGAATAATTTTAGATCTCCTTGTGAAGTTTTGAATTGATCTCGTAAAATTATTAGTTTTTCCATCTTAATCTCCAGAAAACACCTTTTATTTTTATTTTTTTATTTTTGGTTCTAAAATTAATTGGATTCAAGTTGCATTGAATGATATCCCACGTAACTAAAGTTAATATGATATGGTGATGCAGATTGCGGCGTTAATGGGAAAAGTGAAGTCAATAGTGATAACAGGTCAGTCCATAGGAGGGACAACAGCCTCACTTTCAGCTCTATGGCTCCTCTGTCATCTGCAATCCATGTCCATGTCTTCTCCAATATCGGTGCTATGCATCACATTTGGGTCTCCATTGCTCGGCAATGAAGCCCTCCATCGATCAATTCTCCGCCAAAGATGGGGTGGAAACTTTTGCCATGTTGTGTCCAAGCATGATATCATGCCAAGGCTACTTTTTGCTGAGATTGTTCACTACATTCCTCATATACAAACCCTGCTGCAGTTCTGGCACTGGTGCATGGCTTCTCCACACGTCATTGTCACAGGCCTTTCTTCTCAGTTACCCACTGATCTAAAAGATACTATTTTTCAGTGCGTTTTAAAGGACTTGGAACTATTAGCTGAAGACCCATCAGAGAGTTTGTTTTGGCCTTTTGGAAGCTATGTTTTCTGCTGTCAAGAGGGTGCCATTTGTGTAGAAAATGCTGCATTAGTTATTAAGATGATGTATTTGATGCTGGCTACCGGCTCATCCAGTTTTAGCATCGAGGATCATCTCAAGTATGGAGATTATGTTGCCACGGTTTCTAAACAGTTTTTGAAGGCTAGAAACTTTCATGAAGAGGGGCTACCTGATTCTAGCTATGAAGCTGGTGTGGCCTTGGCATTGCAGTCGTCGGAACTGACTGACAAGGTAGTCTTTTTTTTTTATTTTTTAATAAGAATGTCGATTTACGTTGTAACTTGATTTTTTTTTTCTTTTGGCTTTTACTAAAATCAACTCACAGGAACCAGTTCAAGACCTTTGTTTTTCCATGCAAAACTCAGACCTGAGGAAAGACGTTGCAATTAAGGCCAAGGACTGCCTACAAATGGCTCAACACAGTCATAAACCAAACCTGATTGCCGCCAATCTAGCAATAAAGTTGTCCAAGATTGTGCCTTATAGAGCTGAAATTGAGTGGTACAAAGCCTGTTGCGATGAGGCTGATGATCAAATGGGTTATTATGATTCCTTCAAGCTTAAGGGGCGCTCAAGAAGAGAGGCTAGAGTCAATTTGAACCGCCATAGGCTTGCTCAGTTCTGGAATAGTGTTATCCACATGTTGGAAAACAACAGGCTACCTCATGATTTTGACAGAAGGGAGAAGTGGGTAAATGCTTCTCATTTCTATAAGCTTCTGGTTGAACCATTGGACATTGCGGATTACTACCGAACAGGGAGGCACCGCGAACGTGGCCACTACATTGAGCATGGAAGGGAAAGGAGGTACGAAATTTTTGATAAGTGGTGGAGGGCCAGAAGCGTTGCAAAGGAAGAAAACAAGAGGAGCAAATTTGCCAGCTTGACACAAGATTCATGCTTTTGGGCTAGGGTTGAAGAAGCCTGGGAGTGGCTAGATAATGTCAGAAGTGAGAGCGAAGTAACGAAAAGACATCAGTTGTGGCACAAGATTGACATATTTGAAAAATATGCGAGAAAGTTGATTGAGAATAAAGAGGTGTCGAAAGATGTGTTGGCAAGAAATTCGAGCTTTAGTCGATGGATGGAAGAATGGAGAGAATTAAAATCACAGGTTCAGCCATTCCCTCCTTGGTTTCCAGGTTACGTGGATGGGGAGAGAGTTCCTTAGTCTGCTAAGATATGCTATTCGTATCCAAGGTTTAATTTGTAAAATATGTACAAAAAGACTGCCTTTTGTAGCTTTGGATGGTTCATGAATTTGCTTTTATGAACCCTGTTCACCTGGAACACTTATTTCTGTCCTTGGTTATCAAGATGGGCTACTCAAATTTCTGATGGATCAGACAATAGCACATGGCAGATACACAAAGGAATATTAAACAAGGATTTCGATCTATTCTTTTATATATATATATATATATATATTTTTGAACTAAAAGCTTTCCGCACGTTCTGAATTTCTAAATTCCTAATAGGTCCCCTAAACCATGTCCTTGCATCCACCACCCACTAAAGCATCATCAGAGACAAACCCACAACCAAAGTTGCATCGATCGCAGTGTCCCAAATAATTGGGTAGTAATAAGTTAGTAAAAGAAAGACTGATCAAGAGTGTAACAAATGCACATAAGGGCAACCAGGCAGGCCCAAATAAAATGGTCTAGCGTTATATTTCTTCTCTGCCATTACCATTCATGCAAAGATTGGAACGGCGTTTAAAGCCACTAACCCACCCAAGATTTAAATGAAATGTTTGGAATTAAACAAATTAGGTCAATTTCAATAGTTTGACATTTAAAAGCAATCTGTTTGAAATTTAACTTGGACATCCGAACGCGTTAACAAGAAGTCCGTAATTTTAAAAACTTTGTAGGGCGTTAGAATGCTTTTGGTCAAATATCCAAATGCCTTGACACAACTTTACAGATCTTTAAAAAAAAAATTAGGAAGGCACTCCAATGCTTTCGGTGGAGCATTTGAGCACCCTATCAAAATCTACCAACTTTCTCGGAAAATGCTAGACACATTCGAATGCCTAAGGTTAGGTATCAATATGCCCTACCGCAAAAATTCGTTTTTGCTTTTTCTAAAGGCTCAAAATTTACAGTTTCGAATTTGGTTTTTCACAAAAATACAACTTCCATTGATTCAAATTATCCAAAATTCACATATAATGCATTTAACATTGTTTTATACACATTTATAATAAAACTTTCACGGCTTTCGAATGTTTTTGCATGGTTGAAAAAAACGGACTGATTCAATCAGGAGCTGATTTGTTGTTCAATGCTACATAAGAAACTGAGAATTGGTCAAACTGGCTTAAAACTAGATCAATTGATTAAAAACGGGAAAAAACAAAGAAAAGATCATTTTTTTATTTTTTTTATAATTAATGAGATTTGAATCCATAATTTCTTAAAATTAAACAAAAAACTAAATCTGTTTTTTATTTTTGAATTTGGTTTGTCGTTTGAAGAATGAAAAATAAGAAGTTTTTGGATCCCAAAACTATCATTCGATGTTTTTTCTACAATGCATTTGGACGTTTGATTTTATCCATTCGAATGCTCTAGGCATTTTTTTTTCTCAAATAGAATGTGCAAATTTGGTTAGGCATTTGAGTGCTTTTCAAGGCATTCAAATGCCCTAAGTTGTTTTGACGAAAATTTGAAATCACAGAAGACATTTGTGGGAACAGACAATGACCTTACTTGATTCTGACACAAAGCCAAGTGTTTAAAACGTCTTGATTTGAAACATTTCTTCTAAAATTGATCAAATTGAGTTCGTTTAAAAAAAAAAAATCGTTTTTACTCGAAACCAAATTGGTTTTTCATTCAAAAGAAGATGTAGGTTTGTCCTCCAACATTGTAATCACAATATGATTATGGAGTTGTCCCCGTTCTATGGTTGAGAATTTCGGTTCTCTCTCAGTCAATGCTCTAAAGAGAATTTAGAATAACTCTGATAGCTATACAAGTAAGCTTAACAAACAGGAAGGTTGGAGTAATCAAGAACAACCTTTGAGTATGGAAAGCAATGAATCAAAAGAGAAAATAAGGAAACAGAGAACAGAGAATTAAGAGAAGAAGAAGCCGATTGTATTGTACCATAAAAAACAGTTTGTTAGTAGTTTGCTACATATATGGTTTACAAGTGTAACGAACTATCTGTAACAGATCCAACAGCTTTTAACTACCTTAGTTGTTGCCAACAGACTCCAATGGTCATAACTATCGTCTTAATATTTTTACACATATCACTCTCTCCCCCATATGAGAACCTTGTCCTCAAGGTTGAAAATCGGTGAATCTCTTCTGCAGATCATACAAGTACTCCCACGTGGCATCCTCCAAAAAAGAATTTGTCCAATGAACCAGTACTTGAGTTGCCGCTGTTTGAGCTCTTTTCACCATCCTTCTGTCCAGAATTGCTAGGGGTTCTATTGTTGGTGTCTGATTGGGTGTTAGAAGTTGAGAGTGCACATTCTGTGTGTTGCCCGCTTTTTTCTTCAGCTGGGATACATGGAAGACAGGATGAAGCTTCGCACTGGCAGGGAGCGAGAGTTTATATGCTACAGGGCCTATCTTGTCAATGACCTGATATGGCCCAAAGTATCTGGATGCCAGCTTATGGAACTGTCTATCAACTAAAGACTGTTGGCGATATGGTTGGAGCTTCAAGTATTACCCAATCCCCTATTTAAAACTATTTATCACTTCTATGTTTATTAGCTTGCATGTTCATCTCCCGCTGAGCACGTTCTAAATGGTGTTTCAGAAGCTGCATCATGGCCTCTCGTGCTTGCAAGCTGGTATCAATAGTATGCTCATTAGAATCACCAAGAAAATAGGGAACATGCAAAGGTGGAGTGTACCCATACAGGGCCTCAAAGGGAGTGATATTGGTAGCTAAATTGTGATTAGTGTTGTACCACCATTCAACTAAAGACGACCACTTACTCCATGACTTCGGCTAATCTCTGGAAATGCATCTTAGATAAGTTTCAAGGCATCTATTCAAAACCTCCGTTTGGCCATCAGTTTGGGTGTGATATGCAGTTAACATATGTAGTGAAACCCCTTGCGGTCAAAAAAGATCTTAGCAAAACTAACTTAAAAAAAGTTCGATCTCTGTCACTCACAATAGTAGCTGGAAGACCGTAGAGCTTGAACACAAAATCCATATAACATTGCGCCATAGTCAAGGCTGTATACAGATTTAACAAGCTAATGAAATGTTCATATTTTGTCCAATGATCAACCACCACCAAAATTACATTTTTACCAAAGGAATTAGGCAGCCCTTCACTGAAATCTAATCTCACTTGTGACCATGCCTCTGTGGGAATAAGATGAGGTTGGAGGAGGCCTGGTGAAGCACTAGTCTTATATTTAAAACATTGGCATATGTCACATTCTTTTATCAACTGCCTTAGCCAACCTTTTCCAATAAAACATTATAATGAGTCTTTTAGTTGTAGCTTGTACCCCTGAGTATCCTCCTAAACCTCTATTGTGATACATCTCTATAATCTTGGTACATATGACATCATCTTTACCGATTACCATTCTTCCTTTTTTTCTTAATAGGCCTTCCCTCCATGTATAACTGTATCTGGTGGTTGTTAAAGGTGTAGTTGTCAAATAAGCTCCTATAGTTCCTTATCATTAGCCTAGCTGTTTTGTATCATACGCCACAACTCTGTCGAAATTCCTGTGACTACCATCAGAAATAATTCATGATTGCATCCGTGACAAGGCATCTATTATTGTGTTTTCCCTTCCTTTCTTGTAACTAATATCATAACCATACCCCATCAGTTTGGTAAGCCAAGCATGTTAACCCGGATGGGAGACACACTGTTATAAGAAGTGTTTGAGACTTTGGTGATCTGTTTTAATGCTGAAATGGCTTCCCACCAAGTAATGATGCCATTTGGTAACAGCATTGACTATTGCTAGCAGCTCTTTCTCATACATCGAAAGTCCTTGATGTCTACGAGAAAGAGGTTTGCTGATGTAAGCTATGGCATGACCTCCCTGCACAAGAACAGCCCCTATACCAGTACTCAAAGCATCAGTTTCAATGACAAAAGGTTGCTTGAAGTTCGGTAGGGTTAAGACAGGTGTAGAAGTCAAAACATCTTTGAGTTCTTAACATGCTTTTCCAGCCTGTTCATTCTATTCAAGTATGTCCTTTAGTAATTCTGTGAGGGATTTACAAATAAGGCCAAAGTTCTTCACAAACCTTCTATAATACCCTACCAGACCAAAGAATCTTCTTAGTTGTTTCACATTTTTAGGAATTGGCCATTCTTCCACTGCTTTAATCTTCTTTGAATCTATAACACCCGGGTGGCCGAAATGATGTGGCCCAAATATTCTACCTGAGGCTGAGCAAAATAGCATATGCACCTATTAGCAAACAAATAAAGTTGTTGTAGTATTTGAAATGCCAGTTCTAGGTGATGTTTGTGCTTTTCAAGCCTGCAACTATACACTAGAATATCATTAAAGAAGACTAATGTGAATTTTTCCAAATAAGGTCTAAAAATGTCATTCATCATACTTTGAAAAGTGGTGGGAGCATTTGTGATGTGCCACATCATGGTTAGCCCAAGTTAGAAGGCCTAAAAGAGGAAGAGTTCAAGTACACAGGCCCAATCACACGATCAAGGGCTAAAACAGTCAACTTGGTGTATTATGTGCTAGATAAGGAAGATCCTTGAAACTTCTAGAAGTCTTCTTGACCAAGAAAGTCAGCAGCATCCAAATTAGAAAAGTTTTAGTGTGTAGATTATTACTTAATCTCCAAGGCTTTCAAATTTTTTTAGGATGGCTTTAATTCCTTAGCTTGCAAGGAAACTAATTCCATTGACTATTTTATTTTCTTTGTGAGCAAGCAACACCTTAATTAATTATTTAGGATATAGTTTTTTTTTCTTGTAAAGGCCTTTGGCCAAATCCTCTACTATAAATAAGGGACCTTTGTATGTTTTTGGGACATTTAGACTTTATCAATAAAGTAGTTGATTATTTTCAGTGCTTTTCTCTTATCCAAGTCTTCTTGGTGGTGAATTTGTGAGACTTATCTTTTATGTTTCTTATCCCTAAAAGTGGCATCCAACCCTTGTATTAATTGTGGCGAGGAGTCTTATTAATCAATCAATCAAGGTTTATTCCTTCTATTCTTCCAACTTTTAGATTTCAAATTTTATTTTCTTCTATTTTCATTTTGAACCATAAAGATATATTTCCATTGAGTTCTATTTTGATAAGTCTCATCATTATAGCATCAAAGCTTTTGAGATTTAGAGTCATAAACACCATGTCAGAAGGTAGCAAGACCCATACACTACCAAATTCGAGATTGCAAAAGGAATGAGTTTTGAACAAGCTTGTCTTGTAGCCCTTGAATGCAATAACAAAGAGCTTCATACACGCATGGATCAATTTGCATGTATGGTGGAAAGATTGGTTGTGAATCAACCGCAATGATGAAGGGTTGATCATGCTAAGGGTGATGAGTATGACGATCCTGGCATAAAAGATGAACCTAAAGAAGCACCAAGGCAACGTTGGCAACCAAAAACCTTTGAATGATATTAAGATGAAGATTCCACCTTTTCGTGGAACAAGCTCTCTCGAAGAGTACTTGGAGTGGGTACAACAGGCTGAGAAAGTTTTTGAGTGTCAAGAATACACCAAGGATAAAAAGGGGGAAAACTCGCGGCTTTAAAGTTTACTGATTATGCTAATTTATGGTGGGAGAATCTGAAGGCACAAAGAAGGCGTGAAAGAGAAAATCCAGTCTCGACATGGAGGCTTATGGAAAAAAGGTTTGTACCTCAATACTACAAGCAGGAGTTATTCCTCTAGTTGCAAACTTTGCAACAATAAGCCTATTGTGCTGAGGATTATGTGAAAAAGTTTGAGATGTTAATGATGCAGTGTAATTTGCAAGATGCTCAAGAACAAACCATTGCAAGATTCATTAGTGGGTTGCATAAGGAGATTACAAATTTAGTGGAGTTACAACTATATGCCACATTGGATGATATAATTATATTGGCTGTGAAGATTGAAAAACAACGCAAAAGAGGCTCGTTTAGGGTAAGTAAACCTTACACCTCATCTTTTTCTTCATCTTATATCTCTAAAACAATCACAAAAGTAGAAAAAAAAGATCCTACTAATATGATCGTGATTGAAAAAGGGAGAAAGAAAGTTAAAAATTCCCAACCTTCAACAAGAAGTCATGACATCAAGTGTTTTAAGTGCTAGAGCTTGGACACATAGCTTCTCGATGTCCTAAAAAAATGTAATTATCATTTGTGAATCAGTTAAAGAAGTTGTTAGTGAAGATGAATTAGATTTGGACGTAGAAGTGGAAGAAGAGCAAGTCGTACCTCTTGAGGAAGGAGAATTGCTTGTTATTCATCGCAATCTGGCCATACAATCAAAGAAAGAGGAGGAAAAGCAAGAGAATATCTTTCACACCCATTGCAACACCAATGGCAAGGTATGTTATTTAATCATTGATGGAGGGAGTTGCACTAATGTAGCCTCTACTACATTGGCTAATAAATTAAACCTCACTACTACTAAGCATTCACGTCCTATCATTTGCAATGGCTAAACAATGAGGGAAACTTGAAGGTTACAGAACAAGTGAAGGTGCCATTTACCATAAAAAGGTACAAGGATGAAGTAACATGTGATGTGGTACCAACGAATGCTAGCCATGTGCTTCTTGGAAGACCTTGGCAGTTTGATCGAGATGTTGTGCATCATGGGTGTGCAAACACCTATTCTATTTCTAAGGATGGTAAACGTGTGCTATTGACCCCTCTTAGTCCTTCCCAGTTAATGTAAGACCAGTTGGCAATCTCAAAAGTAACGAAAAAGAGCTTATTTGCTAACAAAAGAGAGGTAAAACATGCTTTAATATCTAATAAGATTGTTTACTTATTGGTGATTAAGGAGATTTCAGGGGAAAACAAAGCTGTTTATCCAAAATTAGATAAGATATTAAAGAAATTTTTGGATGTTTGCCTAAAAGAACTTTTAAAGGAGTTACCACCAATTAGTGGAATAAAGCATCAGATTGATCTCATACATGGTTCGACTTTGGCCAATAGACCAGCATTTCGATACAACCCGGAAAAAGTTAAGAAGCTCCAACGACAAATAATAGAGTTGATGGAGAAGGGCCTTGTTAAAGAGTCCATGAGTCCATGTGTAGTTCCAACACTTTTGGTGCCCAAGAAGCATGGATTGGTGCACATGTGCATAGATAGCCAAGCTATTAACAAGATTATAGTCAAATATCATTATCCTATTCCATAACTTGATGACATGTTAAATGAGTTACATGGCTTCTCTATCTTTTCGAAGATTGATCTCAAGAATGGATACCATTAAATTCGAATGAAGGTGATGAATGGAAAATAGCTTTAAAGACTAAGTTTGGGTTGCATGAATGGATGATCACACCCTTTGGCTTGTCTAATGCTCTTAGCAAATATATGCTACTAATGAACCATGTTCTACGTAAATTCATTGGTCATTTTGTTGTTGTTTATTTTGATGACATACTTGTCAATAGCAAGAGCTTTGATGAACATATAAAGCATCTAACAAAGGTATTTAAAGTGCTTAGAGAAGAGAAGCTATTTGCCAACCTCAAGAAATGCTTTGTGCAAGGATTATCTAGTTTTTCTTGGCTATGTCATTTCCCAAAATAGAGTGGAGATTGATGAAGAGAAGGTTAAAGCTAGCAAGGAGAGGCCAATTCCCATTAACATTACTGAAGTTCAAAGTTTTCATGGTTTGACATCTTTCTATAGATGCTTTGTGAAAAATTTCAGCACCATTGTAGCTCCTTTGACTAAGTGCATGAAGAAGGAAATGGAATTTAAGTGGACTGAAGCAACATAGCGAAGTTTTGACTTGATTAAGGAAAAGTTAAGTTTGACTCGCATACTAGCATTACCTAATTTCTCTAAAACCTTTGAAGTGGAGTGTGATGTGTTAGGAATTGGGATTGAAGCTATTTTTAAGCAATATGGGCATCCAATTACCTATTTTGGTGAGAAGTTGAGTGGTTCTCATTTTAACTACTCAACCTATGATAAAGAGTTTTATTAACTAAATCGGGCGTTGAAACTTGGCAACACTACTTATTGCCCAAGGAGTTCGTGATCATACGGATCACAATTCATTGAAACATTTGAAAGGAAAAAGGAAGCTGAATAGAAGACATGCCAAATGGAGTTTTTGGAAACATTTCCCTACGTAATTAAGTACAAGAAAGTGAATGTCAACATTGTAGCTGATGCACTTTCATAAAGGAATGCATTAATCTATATGCTTAAAACAAGATTAATGGGGTTTGATTTGACGATAGAGTTGCATAAAGAAGACTTCACTTCACAAAGATCTATGAAGAGTGCACGAAAGGAGCAAAAGAGGGTTTTTTTTGGCATGAAGGATTTCTCTTCAAGTCTGGCTAATTATGCATTCTTATTTGTTCAATTTGAGAGCTTTTGGTGCATGAAGCTCATAGTGGAGGTCTTGCTCGACACTTTGGTGAAAAAAAAGACATTAGAAGCATTGAAAGCACACTTCTATTAGCTAGCAATGAATCGAGATGTTCATAGGATTGTAGAAAGATGTGTCACGTGTAAAAAGGCGAAGATCAAGGAGATAGCAGAAGGGTTATACATGCCTTTGCCCGAACCTAAACATCTCTGGGAACATGTAAGCATGGATTTTGTTTTAGGTTTACCTGAGACATCACGGGGAAAAGATTCGGTAATAGTTGTAGTAGATCGTTTTTTAAGATGTCACACTTTATTCTATGCCATAGAATTGATGATGCAAGCCATGTAGCTAATTTGTTCTTCAAGAAAATAGCTCAATTGCATGGGATTCCTACGAGCATTATTTCTAATCGTGATGCTAAGTTTCTAAGCTATATGTGAAAGACTTTATGGAAGAAGCTTGAAACCAAGTTACTATTTAGCACAGCTTATCATCCACAAACTGATGGGCAAATTGAGGTGGTGAATAGAACACTTTCAGCTTTGCTTACGACGGTGGTGAACAAGAATCTAAAGAATTAGGATGAGTGTTTCGCATATGTAGAGTTTGCTTACAATCATAGTGTACATAACGCTACTAAGCATTCTCCTTTTGAGGTGGTCTATGTTTTCAACCCAACTATACCTCTTGATTTAGCACCAATACCAATTAGTGAAAGGAGTTGCATAGATAGAGCTAAGAAGGCTCAAATGGTGAAGTATATGCACAAGAAAGTTAAAGAATAGATCAAGAAGATGAACAAAGCTTATGAAAGATTGACAAACAAAAGGAGAAAGCAGTTCTATTCAAACTCAAAGATTTTGTGTGGATTCATCTTCGTAAGGAAAGGTTTTTTAATAAAAAAAAGTCTAAGTTGATGCCGTGGGCTGATGGTCCTTTTAGGGTCATTGAGAAGGCAAATGACAATGCTTACAAGCTTGATTTACTCGAAGAATATAATGTGAGCACTACGTTCAATGTTCGAGAACTTACATCCTATTTGAAGGACACATTGGATGATTGAGATAGTGTGGATTTGAGGGCAAATCTTTCTCAATGAGGGGGATATGATGTGTCACATCATGGTTGGCCTAAGTTAGAAGGCCTAAAAAAGGAGGAGTTCGAGTACACAGGCCCAATCACAAGATCAAGGGCTAAAACAGTCAACTTGGTGTATTACGTGCTAGATAAAGAGGATCCTTGAAGATTCTAGAAGTCTTCTTAAGTAAAAAAGTTAGCAGCATCCAAATTAGAAAAGTTTTGGTGTGCAGATTATTCCTTAATCTCCAAGGCTTTTAGTTTTTTTAAGAAAGGCTTTAATTCATTAGCTTGCAAGGAAATTAATTTCATTGACTATTTTATTTTCTTTGTGAGCAAGCAATGCTTTAATTAATTATTAAAAATTTAGTTTCTTTGCTTGTAAAGCCTTTGGCCAAATCCTCTACTATAAATAAGGGACTTTACGCATGTTTTTGAGACATTCAAAGTTGATAAATAAAGTAGCTTATTATTTTCTGTTCTTTTTCTTATCTAAGTCTTCTTGGTGGCGAGTTTGTGAGACTTATCTTTTAGGTTTCTCATCCCTAAAAATGGTGTCTAACCCTTGTATTGATTGTGGCAAGGAATCTTATCAATCAATCAAGGTTTATTCCTTTCATCCTCCTAACTTTCAAAATTTATTTTCTTTTATTTTCATTTTGAACCATAGAGATATATTTCCATTGAGTTCTATTTTGATAAGGCTCATCAGTTTATCAGGCCAAAAGGCATAACCAAAAATTAATAGTGCCCAGCATGTGTCCTGAAAACTATTTTGTGTACATCTGGAGGTGCATTCTGATTTGGTGATAGCTTGATCTCAAATCTATTTTGGATAACCAAGCTAAACCATGCAGCTTTTCCAACAACTCTTCAATAACTGGTATAAGATACTTGTGCTTCACATTACCCTTATTTAATTCTCTAAATCAATGCAAATTCTCTATGTGTCGTCTTTTTTTTTTTACCAAGACCATTAGTGACGAAAATAGGTTGTTGCTATGTTGAATTAACCCTGCTGCCAACATTTCTTTTGTTAACTACTCCACTACATCTTTCTGAAGTGATGAATGTCTGTATGGTCTCACATTAATAGTAAACCTGCCTTCTTTAAGTATAATCTTGTGATCATGCCCTCGATATAGGGGTAACCCTTTAGGCTTATCAAATAACTACTATTATTTTGAGAGCAGCTGCTAAACTTCCATGGGAATTAGAATCACCTCCTCTAAGTTGAGATTGAGCGTATGAAATGTAGGTGCATCCTTTTGGTCCAGCTGCAGGCAATAATGCCAAATTAAGGAGCATTGTGATGACTGTGGTAAGATTTTAGCTATCTGTTTACTGGATACATATTTAACAATTGGCATTGTTTATCCTCCTCTGAGTATGTGTCTTTTTCCATTGATAGTGAACTCCATTCAAAGTTGTTTAAAGTCCCATTGTATCACTCCCAATGTTTTTAACCACTGGACCCCTAATACCATATCAAAGTTACTCAATGGTAGAAGCAGCACATTTATGGAAAAAGAAGTTCCTTGTAGTGTCCATACCAATTCCTTACACACAGCATTACATATCACCGTGTTGCCATCAGCCATACCCACTTTTAAAAGTCTTACGCTCATAATCTTACATCCTAACTTTCTAGCAAGTCTTTTATCTAGAAAATTATGAGTGCTTTCAGAATCAATAAGCATGTGAGGGGGTTTCTTTTTCACATACACAGTGACTCTCATGGTTTGGTACCCTTGATCACCATCAGCATTCATGGCCTGCACAGATATTTGGGAGTTTTCCTCAATTTCTTCATTTTCTTGACTAATCTCATCTTAAGAGTTCTAATGAATTTCACTGAGCTCAATCCAGTACAACTGATTGTGGCTGCATTTGTGTCAGCTCATACTTTTCATCACACCAGAAAGAAAGACCTTTGGCTCTCCTATCATCAAAATCTATACTAGTTCTAAGCCTGTTAGGTTTGTGTGGTTTCTTACGAGGATTATAGGTTGGTTTAGGGAATATAGGAGGCAAGGATTGTGTTCATGGAAGATTCTTTTGGTTTTGTTGTGGCTTAACTATGGAAGGTACTGTTTTAAGGATTGGTGCAAGGTTGGGTACAGGTTTCTTGTGCTAGTTGGGTGTAAATTCTTGGTGTAAGGTCTAAAGAGTGGATTCGTATAGCTGAGCAAAGGTAAAAGCATGCTAGAGGGTCTTGGGCATGAACATTCTAACAGGTTTTTGTATGGATTCTTTTAGGCCTTCTAAGTAAAAACCAATTGCACACTCTTCAGACATTTGGACTCTCCCAAGCAAAAATTAAAATTGATAATGAAATTTAGAAACGGTACTTGTTTGTTTGCACCTGAGAAGTTCAATCATTAGATTCATGTGAACATTCTCGCTAAATCTTACTTCCAGGGCCTTGAAATACTCATCCCATGAAATAAGACCCTCATCATCTTTGTACTTGATCCAGTTTTGATGCCATTGCAAAGCTCTACCTTCCAAGTTAATAACTGTTGGTTTCACCTTAGTAGTTTCCAGGGTGCCATCAACCTCAAAGAATTGCTAACATTTAAAGAGCCACCTAGGTAAATCATCACCATTAAATCTTGGAAAGTCTACCTTAGTTTGCCTAGTCGCAAAGTATTTTCCCCTCCCTATATGACCTGCCTAAGCTGCTGCCGAGATCTCCGTATTATGAATCTGATCTATAAGTAGATTCTATTACAACTTAAGGGCAGATATATCTTACTTTAGTGCCACAAACGTCCGTTCTTGTTAAAGTTCCTGGCTATGAATCTTGTTTAGCATTTCTTTCAAGGACTCTTTAATAGATTCCTCATATTTCTTAAAATCATGGGACCTTCTACCTTCTGCCATGGCCAAGAAGGGCCACTGATACCAAGTAAGCTTAACAAATAGAAGGTTGGAGTAATCAAGAATAACCTTCGAGCATGGAAAGCAATGAATCAAAAGAGAAAATAAGGAAATAAAGAACAGAGAATTAAGAGAAGAAGAAGCTAATTGTATTGTACCATAAAAAATAGTTTGTTAGTAGTTTGCTACATATATGGCTTACTAGTGTAACTAACTATCTGTAACAGATCTAACAGCTTCTGACTACCTTAGTTGTTGCCAACAAACTCCAACTGTCAGAATTGTCATCTTGGTATTTTTACACATATCAAACTTAAACATATTGCTTTGTCTTTTATCTAGATGGTTTGTTTTGAGTTTTTTGCA
This sequence comes from Adansonia grandidieri, assembly GCA_038382065.1. Classification (NCBI taxonomy): domain Eukaryota; kingdom Viridiplantae; phylum Streptophyta; class Magnoliopsida; order Malvales; family Malvaceae; genus Adansonia; species Adansonia grandidieri. The sequence goes on from JBBYHK010000013.1 coordinate 4,723,634, forward strand.
GAACAATCATACTTAACTTTTGCCTAGATCGCCCTGAATTTTTAATCTAGCATGCCTTTCCTTTTCCTTTTTTTTTTTAGAGGGGGTCTTGTGCAAGAAAAATTTTTTCCCAACCAATCATTACCTCATAAATGATTTATAAAAGGAGATATTTTTTACTTGGATCGAGTTAAGCTTTCAGGTCACTTTGAACGAATTTTTTAGTTCAATTAAAATTTGCTACGTCCATAAGTACTTAAATAAACCTAATTTTATACATAAAGATCAACATTAAAATCCATGCAGAATTGAAATGCTGAATAAGTACGATTGATGGAATGAATTAATTTAAAATTTGAAAATAAGATATTACGCAAAGATCATAAATGTTTTAACTTTATATCGCTGGAGTTCAATATTTGCTATTTGCATGTTGCTACAAAGTACAACAAAAAAACAAAGCCAAAATATTTTAAAATAGACAAATATTTAAAATGTAACCAAATGAATATTTATAACATATAAAAAATGTAAAACCAATTATAATATAATTAATTTTTTAGCATTAGAATAATTTATTTTATGTATAAAAAAAATCAAATTTTGTATTTAATCATCCTACTGTAAGAAAAGGGCTAAATTTAATCCTCACAAGTCAAAGATTTTTTCTTTAATTATATTGAAATAACATTTATTATATGGACCAGTCCTTGTTATAATTTAAATAAAATGTACCTCTAGTTATTGCTGATCAAGAAAGCGACCTCGCTTCAAACACACGAAGATGAACACCCCGTATAAGCCTTCTAGTCTATATCATTTTCTTGATAATTACTTTATGATGGTACACAGGCAATTTACATAGACTAGACTAAGGACCTATACTGGAAGACTAATTAGAGTTGTATCCTACCATCAAGGAATCTGTATTCTAATTAGTTACTGAAGTAGAGT
>JBBYHK010000013.1:4726654-4741025 GCA_038382065.1 Adansonia grandidieri
CTATATATATATTATTTCTTAATATGAATACAAATGTTAATATGAATATATTTAAATGAATTAAATTTCGATATTTATCTTTTTTTGTTTTTACATAAAATTTACATACAATAAATAGGAATTACGTATTCATATTACATTTGTAATATTATTATTCAATACATTGCTAGAAGAGTATAATAACTCCACAAGCAAAATTAATTAAATGACACGTCCTTTTTTTTAAATTTTTTTTTTTAAATATTTCTCAAAAGACATGTCATTCCATTAATCTTACTTGCGTAAATTTTTTAAAATTATTATTCATATCTCTATTATTTTATATCTATATCTTAATTTAAAAATTGTTATCAAGCTAGGATATTTAGCATAGATTGTTATAACAATTCAGTTTTAAATCTAAATTTGTATTAAATTGTCTTGTTATAATCATATTGAATGTATATCAACGGTAATAAAATTGAAGCAATGCAACAATATACATAAAAATTGACCCCCACTAGCAATAATGACGTTTTCTTATTCAATGTTACATTGAAAAGAAGACAAACTAATTTACTTCAAATTACTGTGCATAGGTTTTTTGACAAGAGCACCTTAGCACCTTGCAGCTTGTACAAATGTTTGAATGAAAAAACGAAGCCAAATTACCTCCAAATCTATCAAAATATTTCGTGAACGAGTGCCCTAATCGCACTTGTTATGATCGCTATTTGTGGGTGAAAAATTCGAAGTCCTCGTCAAACACTAAATAGAATTAATTTTTTTTAAAAAAAATAAAACTTTAACAAGTAATCATGGACTTACATGTACTGAAAAATCTTGATATATCTGCATTATAAGCAACTTGATTTTTTTTTTTTCTTCAAATTGATCTACCTATGTATATTAATAATTAATAAAAAAAAATTGGTTCTTATATTTAAAGATTGTTGAAAATAAACTAAAGGTTCAGGAAAATAGTAACACAGTTTAATTTACCTTCCCTAAACATGTTTTAGCGAAGGTAAGGGATACTGAGGGAGCCAGTGTTGAGCACTCTTGGCAAAATCTGTAGAAATTGCACCGCAAGCAATGCAAGGGTTAAAAAGATACAAATATGAGAAACTTCTTATGCAAGGTCAATACACAAAACAAAGAAAAAATATGGTACCTCGCCCAATCGAGCATTTACTTTGAAGGATACAAAATCATCAGCACGGGTCATGCCGATATTCACAATTGCAGTGGAGGCACCTGCCTCATGAGCAGCCCTGTCAAATTCAAAGACCATTAGCTGCAGATAAAATCCTCTTTCAAAAAATGTTAAATAAATAAAACTATTTATCTGTCCTTAGAACTTGAAATACTCAAAACAGGGGAAACTTGCTACATCAGAATCCTGAAACTAAAAGTAACAAACTTGAGGACTGGTTCTTGCAGGGAAACTTTGAAGTGCTAGATACATTAGAACGTGAGAGTCACGGAGGATTATTAGATAAATTATGTTCATATAAATAGAATATTCGAACCAATTATAATTGAACAAAAGATTTCATACAAACACCATTGATCAATATTTCTATTCTTTGGATGCGAATTGCGAAATAAAATTTATTAACCAAATTATATACCTGACAAGTCGGTAAGCAGACATAGTCATCAAAGATGATCCTAATGCAAGGAAAGCATCACATTCTCTTGCAACTTCCATGGCCTTATCAGCTCTTTCCTTGGGCACATTGTCACCAAAGAAGACAACCTTGAAGTTTAAACACAATCAGAAACAATAAAAAGAATTGGATTTGAATTTCATTTAAGTTTTAATTGTACAACTACTCAAATAAATCTCGAACTAGATAGGTCAAATACACAACAAAAATCGATTCTCATCTTCTTTTGAATGACAAACTACAAAATGTCAACAACTAACAACAAAATGGCTGAGGCAATATCATTACGAACAAAAATTGAGAAATTAAAAAGAATAGCTTCCTCAAACAATTAAAACACATAATCAGAACTGTAACAATAGATATTATATCCATGCAAAAGTTCTAAATGATTATTAATTAAATGAGTTAGCTGTGATACATCCAAAAGCTACACAAATTAATATTTCTGGTACTAGGGTAATAGCAGAAAGATCCATCGAAAATATATATCAAACTACTTGCTAATACCCGAAGAAATAAAAGCTAATGATCAGCGGAAGATTATCCTCTTCACCAAAATTACCAAGATCCTTTGAAGCGACTTTCTTCCTTTCAATTAAGGAAATATCAGGCTGCACTTTAGATCCCTATGCTTATGCTTACTATTGAAAAATACATGAAACTACGTCACGGGAAGGAAGAACTCAAAATTATATGGGCAAGAAATTGTATAGGGGCATGTATAGAAAGAAAAATGACAAAAAAGAGATTAGTTTTGGACCTTTCACTTCAATTCTTTGTACCCAAAAGCAGGTAATTACTAGAGACTAAATTTTATCTGCTCTAAATAAAATCACAAATCTTAGTGTGAACAATTCAATTTTCAGACAAGACCATGTCTGTCAAGAGACTATGTTTTGAATGTCTAGCCTACTCTGCACAACTTGGTCATCTCAATAGCTTTAAAACACACAGGCGTACATGCGCGCGTGCACACACACACGCACATATTTTTTTAGCACTTCTTGATAAAATCATGTCACAAATATAAGCAGTACCAGCGTAAACCAGATTCCTTGATATTTGCGCCACACACATGTACCAGATCCTCATTTGTACCTGAGGCTTTCATTCATGGTTCCAAGAAGTCTTTTAAATTAAAACACATTTTGAACCTCTAAACACTTACAGACAAACTTTTAATATTCACTATGTTCTCTGTTCTCCACTGGCATAAGCTATTGAACAAAAGAAGTATGTTTAAGAAATAGGAAATATAAGCATCATGACACAACGTAAAAGCAATGTACTACACATCAAGTTTCATAAAAGCAAAGTATCTTACGTCAGGTTTCAGGATCCCCTTGCATTTCTGGCAAGTGGGGATGTGGAAATCCTCCTCCCAAAATTTCTCATCAATCTCAATGTCACCATCAGGCCTTTGCTTCATGCCAAAGCTCTTATCTGATCCAGGGTTGCCATACTCCAAGCTTTCAATCGCTGCTGCCCACTGCAATAGCAGCAATTCATTGCCTATTCCAGTAATTAAAGCAGAAAGTTTTTGCACCCTGAGATACAATCAAAGGGTTGAGGGATTCTATGTGAAGTAGCATTCTGTTGATCAGTTAAAAATAAAATGCACTGCTGTTCCTTAACCTTGGCACAAAGTTTCATTTGATCCAAAAATCCGAATTGATTTATTTAAATTCTTAACCTCTTTAAACCGCTAAAATTTAGTCCTTTAGATACTTTGGTTAGAAAATCACCTTACTGAAATATGTATATTTCTATTTGTCTTAACAGTGACAGTGGACGATAAGACATCGTTGGAACAAATTAAAGAGATCTGTTATATAAACGAAATAATTGAAAGGTTAGGACCGAGAAGTGAAAAAGAATAACTTGCAGATTATTCACTTTAGTGAGTTACCCGACTCCATGTTATTAATTGATCATAAATTCATGATACATAACATACGAGTTCAGTTAATCAGAACTTTCATTACTTAAAATCAAATCCAGAAAATAAAATAACACATATACGGTCACTTATTCTGCATTTCCCAAACTTTTTTAGAGTCTTACAATATTAATTGACAATGAGAATAAGAAGATTATTGGGGCATTGCAAAGGGTGATTAAATCGACAAGACTAACCTTTGGATTAAGGACCTTCAGTTCATCTTGAAATAAATTTCGACAAATGGAAAAACCACAATCCAAGCAAATCACACTATACACGGTCCCATGCAATTCAAGCGGGTTGCTCCCAGCATGATGGTGCAGCCTGAAACATCATCTTGATAAATTAGTGCCATTCACATCACCTATGAATAAGAGATGAAAGAAAAATAGTTCATTACCTGTCAACATTCTGTGTTATCATAAAATTTATTCGGCCAGCTTTCTCTAAAGATGCCAAAGCAACATGTGCAGCACCAGGTTGTGCTGCAGTAAACCGCCTCCATCCAGCATAGCTCCTTGCCCAATACCGCCTGCGGGCACGACTTGAACGCGCAAACTCCTGTTCAAAGAAAATTGCAAAAAGATAGAAGTTGAAAATACAGACATTTATAGAAAACCACATGTAGAAAAGCAATTGATAGTGAATTATTGCATTAATTTGGTTAACCACAATAGGGTTCTAGATATGTTCAGAGAAAAATGACAGGAAATTGTACTTTTGAGAGATTTTGAAAACATGATAAGACGGATTTGATGTTTTGTAAGTAACTCATCTTGTATTCCCACTTCTTTGTATAAATGAAATTCAATCCTTTAAAAAAAAAAAAAGTTACAAAGCTGATGAAGTTTTTTATCTTTATTCGTCACGAAAGACAAGTGATTTTGATGCTATGGAAGGATGCTTAAAACTATGTCAAAATTACCAGAAAGGAATGGCCAAGAGTCTCAAGATATCTATGACGCTATTCACCAGGAAAGTTAGTACCTATCGAAATGACAAGGTCAGTGGCTAACAAGATAATGCAAATTGACAACTGTGTTTCACTACCACTCTAGAAAAAAGCAACTTTCCAGACCTTCAAAAATGAATGATCTGAAACTTCTGGAAACACTTCTTTTGTTTATAACCCCACAGAAACTCACAAAAAGTTCCGAGAAAAGAAACATGCTTTATACTAACTAGCTTTCTAACAGTTTTCATCTCTTTCCAATTGTCTTTGATAAAAAAAAGAGATGCAAAAAAGGGTACTGAAACCAATAAAAGAGAATCTTCTGAGAAGAAAGCGGCCAGGGAATTATATCAAGCTAGCTATTTTCCCCATCATGCACTCATGATCTAGACAGCCACTCTTATTCATCATTTTTCTTTCATTCCTCTTTTTGTCTTTAGGTGTCCATGGGCTGGCACGGCCCAAAAAAATTCAACTCTAAGCCTAATCCCATTTTTGGCCTGGCCCAGCACACCCATTAGACCTTAATCACTGTTCACAAATAATAAAAAATTATTTTTATATTAATATTTATATATTTTACAATTAAATTTAAATAAAAATATATTATTTTATTTAAAAGTTACTGTTCCAGGCCAGCCCGGGACATAAAATCTAGTCCTTAGGTACAGCACTCGATCGTGAAGGAAACAATAAATGCCATTGCAAAGTAATAAGATCAATTATAAGCAGAAAAGGCAACAAGTTACTTTTAAGCAAACAATTTATCAAAATTCTTCAATTCATTAGCTGATTAGCATGTTAAGTAAACTCTAATGTGTATTTGTTCGGTACTAAGACCAGCTATCACAGTGCATGCCTGCAGATCACCTGATGGGTAATTGGCTTAAAGCCAGAACTATAAGCTCCACTTGGGCTGTCCAAAAAAAAAAAAAAAAAGGAAATTTGTTATTCAGAATTAACCCAAAAAATAAATAGACATTGATATTTGAAAAAGGAAGGAAATAAGGAAATTAGAACTAGAGCGAATTTTGGTGTGAATGATCCTTTTCTTTTTTTTTTTTTCTGATATTGATGCAAATGATCTTGGAGGATCTGAACCATGTAAAATATAGAGGCCGGCAAACTGGTGATACAACAAAATGGATAACAAAAAGAAAAGGGCTGAACAAAAATGTATCAAGTGTACCAACGTGAACAACTAAATGAGGCAATTGAGAATAGATAGGCATTTGCGTGGGTTGCTAGTTATTTATTTCCAAAGGGGTTTTAAATTTGTCTCATTTTTTTAGCATGAGTATTTTAAAGCACTTGACTTTCTGTTAATGTATTAAAACCCTGGCTTGATTTAATTTCATTGTTCAGGTATGTGAGAAGAAACCAAAATGTGCATAACAGATGGTACCCAACAAAAAAAAAAAAAAGGGTGAAGAAAGAAGTGATAGCAGCAAAGAACAGTTGATTGAAAACCTTAGCATTTCAAACCTGCATTTTGGAAATGCTATGGTTCAAAATCTGGCAAATAATTGCTTTGCTGTTTGCTAATGTTTCTTCTTTCCTCAATTAGTTCAGTAAAAGAATCATCTATTATCCAACTTATTTTTTACTTCTATTACCACATCAGCAATTAAAATTCATTTTGTTATGAGCAATTTCCAAATATCAAGATCCTGTAAAATTTGTACAAAAGTTGAACAATCATTCAAGTTTTCTTAGTTAAAGCCATGTATGCTATGATTAAATGCGAATGGAAAATATATGCACGTAAATGACAATGACCAATCAACAGGAACATCTGTCCACCATAGGCAACACTGCTCTGAGGTAAAGTATTCCGTAGGATGAAGAATAATTAAAGAATAATTAGTAATGATCTACAACATTTTACCTCCTTTTTATGCCAACACATAAAATTTACTTAAAAAAACTAAGAAAAATCAAAAAAAAAAAATTACTAAGTTAAAGATAAGAATATAATTAAATTTTTTAAGTTATGGAAGGTCAGAACCTAAAGCAAATTGGGCAACACTAGAATTTTTCAAATACTGCTATTGCAAGAGAAAAAGGCTCAAAACAAAGCAGGCAAGAGATAGAACCTTCTATAATCAGGAATTCCACATTCAGTGCTAATTCCTGCTCCAGTCAATACCACAAGCTTGGTGCTGCACGACACAAATAGCTGTCAAATATTTAGTCCATTCAAACAAATTTGCATAACTGATTGTATGACTACTTAAGGAAACTAAATACGCAAAGAAAAGTAGAAGAATGACCTTTGATCAATGAGTTGATACAAGCGTTTGATGTCTTCAGTGCTAGGAGGATCTGCGTGGGGAACCATCTTCTTGTCCTTCAAAAATTTTGAAGGTGCTTGTGTTTCTCTTACTGGCACCCCAGGAACAGATATCCGACATGATGTCTGCACAAACTTTACAGAGCCGTGAGAGAATGTTGTCCTTCTTTTTTGGCTAACTGATTGCTGAAATTTGAGACTTGATAGAAGTATATCTATAAGAAATGATGCATTTGCAAGAACATGGTGTCAATTATGCAAGCCACACTTATAGAATGATGAAGGCAACATGTTACATAATGTGTAAGACTAAAACAACACCTGCCTCTCAAAAGACTTCGAAGCACCTCCGGTCTACTTGTGGAAGGCTGCACAATGAATGTAAACAACTTTATGTTTAAGAGCTCCAATCAGAAATAAAGACAATCACGATAGCATAGGACCACATAACACGAAGTTCAAATGTGCAAGGCTGTATGCTCAGAGCTGAGAATTGTCACTTGATGAAAAATGGTGAAGAGTACGAATAATATGAATTTAAAACCCAGCTTTAGTTATTTACTGGCATGGACAATCTTCCCTTGGGGGGTGATAAAAGACATGGTGTTTTGGACATCAAGCTCCTCGCCTTCCACCATCGTTAAGGTATGCCTTAATCTCCTACAGCTAAGCTTATTGTAACTACTTGGTTTTTTGTTACTTTCTCATATCGGATGGTTATTGCTGGAACCATATAAGGCTACTAACTAAGCTCCAGCTAGACGGATTTTTGAATCTACAGCCATTTACGGCATAGTTAACCTTCTGGCTTAATTAGAAGAAGGCTGAAGATGAAATTCCATAACATAGATAATTAAATAAAACGTGGGTATTCATTTTAGCTTTAAATTGAGTTTTAAGGTTTGATAAAAGGAAGAGAATTAAATATGCAGAAATGAAGCAGATAATGATTAAACCCTGATTCAACAATAACAACAACAAATTCGCAGTAGATGAAATAAATGGTTGAATTTCTTGGCAAAGAAAAATCCTAAAAAGAAAAACAGAAAATTGAAGTTTGAATACGAATACATGAAATTGGAGCGTAAGATTTAGAAGTACGAGCAAGTAAGGAGGAAGGGAGCTTACGGAGATAAAGGGAGGAGGATGCCATAAACGCAGACAAGAGAGCATGGCCTTGGTCTTGGAAATTCGGCCGATTTCAACTTATTTATTTTTCCTTTTTCCTTTTTTTTTAATAAACAAAGAAGAAACGGAAGGAGTTTGGTTGAGCCTCCATTGCGATAATGAAACAATGGCGGTTGCTCTCGTCGTCTTCAATTTTAATTTTGTTTTTCTTTTTACACCAAAATTTTCCATTCCATATCCAACCACGTCTCCAGTTTCTCCCTTCGCAACTCTCCCCCATATAAATAAATAAATATATATATATATATAGAAAAATAAAAGTCGAAAAGCAAAGTTACAAAAATCAAATTAATAGTCGAACGATTAAATTATTATTTTTTTAATTATTGATTTAATTACTTTATAATATTAAATATTTTAAAATATAAAATAATTTAAAAAATACAAAAATAAAAATAAAAATTCTAAAATTTTTAAAGAAAAATAAAAAATTCTAAAAACAAAAAAATAAAATAAAAAATTTAATTTTACTGATTTTTTTAATTTTTTATTCTTGGTTTTTATTGGTTTTGAGCGGTTTAAAAGAATTCGATTTTTAATATACTATAAAACAGCAGGGCTAATCAATTTCCGATAGAATTGGCCAATCAGGTTTGGGTTTTTTCATCAATGATGAAAAGTAATGGAAAAATAATTTTTTACATAATAAATAACAAACTAGGATGATATCTTAATAATTTTAATAATATATATTACCTAATTAAGAAAAAGAAAGAGATGAAAAAGAAAAAACTAGAAAGAAAATATCACAATTTAATAATAAATATTCTTAATATTAATATAACTATTTTAAGATAATTGTAAAAATTAAACATGTAAAAACTATTAATTTACAAATTATATATTGCAAAAATATTTAGAAGTCTTAATTTCAAATAATATAAAAATATATTACAATTTTATATTGAGCATACTTAATATTAATATAATAATTTTATGTTAATTATAAAAATTATATATGTAAAATATATTTATTTATGAATTATATAATACAAATGCATCTAAAAATTTTAATTTCTAAAAATATAAATAATATTTTCGGTTTTCCCTTTTTCCTATCATTATTATTTTTCTCTTTAATGTTTTGGTTTATTTTTTTCCTACTTTCACCTGGATTCGGGTCGGGCCACCCTAATCCAAATCAAAATGCTCCGTTTGGAGCGGCTATAAAATGACCAATTTGTCGTCGGAGATTCAACCATTCGTCGTTGTCACCATGGAAATCCAATTCCTACTGAAGAAATTCAGATCCAAAGCTAAAACAAGAAATCCGCGACAAAAAAAAAAAAGAAAACCTGAATTCGATGAATTCCCCGTCATCCTACATCCGTCGTCGATAATCTTTAATGCCTAAATTGTGCCCAAAAATCCCTTTTGGTCCCTTCTTATTTTCCGATTATTTTTCCAAAAAACTCTGAAAATTCTAGATCTAAAATCAAAATTTGAAAATCTTCTTTAACCGAAAGCCCCCTCTTGAACTTTTATATATATTACTTCTTCTTTGTCTGGTTGTAGAACTCTAGAAAGGTCTTTTCCTTTTTTAATTTTTTGTGTTAATTTTTTTGAATATCTGGAATCAAATAAATTACAAAAATTAGGGTTAAAAAATAATCAACCAATCAATATGCAACATGTGGCGCAAAAATTGGCACTGACTCTTTTGAATATTTAGGGTTGGAAAAATTAAAAAAAATTAGGATTAAAAAATTTAAAAATAAATGAAACAACCGATCAAAGTAGGTACAAATTTAGGCAATGCATGAATACTAGAAATTTGGTTTTTATTTTATAAATATTAATTTATCAATTAATTATGTAAAAATTAAATTTTAAAAAAATATATAATATAAAAATATTTTATTAATTTCGGTATTTACAAATAGTAATTGTGTTTAAATAATATTAATAAAAAGAAGTAAAATCTGAAATGTCAGTGTATTAATTTAATGTTTTGGTATCCTATCAATTATGATTTGAATTTAAACTTTTCAAATTCTAGTTAAAATGGTTAAGGTACGAAGAGAATAAAATATTATTATATAGATTTCAATATTTTTCATATTTTATTAATTAATTAATTATTTTAAGAAAATAGTTTTATATTCAATTTATTTTGAAAAGCCGTTTACATTATAATATTCATTGAATTTAAGTAAAATTAGTGGCATAGAAGAGACAAAAAATTTTAAAAAAAATTATTATATATTTTAATTTCTCTTTTCCTATTTCCTTAATTACTAATTTGAAGAAAAAAATAAAACTAAACATTAATCAACTTCAATGACTCTTTCTTATTTTGTTAACCACTCATGTAATTAAAATAGTAAAAAAAAAAACCGTAAAGTCATAAAACGTTATTATATTCATTTCAAACTTTTTGTATAACACAAAATTAATAATCTTTTTTATAGGAAAATTAATAATTAATGACTATTGTTCTTTTTATTTTATTTTTATATAGGTTCGATGTTATGGAAAAGATTTGAGACTTTCTTCATTGATAATTAATTTCTATATATTTTTTAAGATTCCCGGTATTTTATAGTTAGAAGTGGCTATAGGATGGTTTAAGCGAATTCAGATATGGTTATTTTTAGATTTAATTTATTCTATGTTTTGTTTTATTTTAGATTCAGATCTCTCTAGCTTAAATATTTTCGGATTTAGAAATTTTGAGTTCGGATAATTTTAGATTCCGGCTACCTCAAATTTAGACAATTTTGGATATAGATTTTTTGAAGTTTGAGTTATTTGAGATTTGGCTTGGTTCAAGTTTGAGCAGGTCTAGATGGATTTGAATAATTTTGAAAATTTTTAAGTTTTCAACATTTTTTAATTTCAAATATAATAATCAATTTCACATTTTACATATTAATAAAATACTAAAAAAAATAAAATATTAATAAACAATTATATAAATATAATTATATAATTATTTTATTCATAAATATAGTTATAAATATTTTGTATTTGAATTTTTTTCATTAATTTTTAGTCCAAAAGTTCAAATAAAAGTTAAATATGTAAGTTCAATATAGCTGCTTAATAGTATGACTAAAAAATTATTTGAATATTTTGGTACTTTTTTATATGATATTTAGTATTGAATATAGATATAACTAATGACAATAATATAAGATTTCTTTTATAAGTAAGCTAAATCAAATATAAAATAACACTAAAACCAACTAGGTGAAAAATCATAGCGTGCAAGTAAAACAACAACATTATAAGGAAATAAGTAACAAATAAAACCAACTAAAATTTATATAAATAATTTTTTATTCTTAACTCGATAAAATCATATAATTATAATTTAAGGTTTTTTGTTATAAATTCATTTTTTTATAGGTTTGAATCAATTTCGAGTTTAGATAATTCCAGTTTCATGCTTTATAAACTTTAAGTCTTGTCAATTTCTTATATTTTATGCATTTTGATATTTTCAAGTTTAAGTTTTTTCGAGTTCAAACTTTTTCAAATTTGAACCTTAGATTTGTTAAATTAATTTAGATCATATAAAATTCAATCTCATATCGATTCGAAAGTTATTGATTCAGGCCTAATTGCCAACTCTAATTATATTTAAAAATGGGTTAATATGTCTTTTCATTTTTTAATATTATAGTTACTTATTTCTTTTGTTTCTTTTTATGTATTTTCTCCAAATGTCATTTATTATTTTAAAATTTCAATTTTTTTTTATTTTGATAGTTGTTAAATTTAAATTTTAGTAAAAACTTAGTTACAAAAAGCAAAAAGACAAAAACATTATTATATTGTCTCTTCAGTGTTGTACCTAAAATTAGTAAACACCTACATATTAAAGGTTTTGATTAGTTTGGAAAAGCACTTGCGTCCAAATTGGGAAATTGTGAGTCAAAAGGCACTTTTTTGAGAGATTTGCTCTAAGGATTTAGTAGAATCTTTCAAAAGGTTAGAGGTTAATGTCTTAACTTTAGACATAAAGATTGCAGAGGTTATATCTTAATCTAAGAAGAGTAATTTGTGAGAGTTTGAAATTACTAATGGATAGGGAACTTCTAGGTAATGAAGCGAAGAGAGTAGATGTATGTGCCTTGAAGAGAAAGGTTGAACCTAGGGATGACAGTGGGTTGATATCTTGTTTTTTCTATTCTTTTCATTTTTCATATAATATTCGAATTTCAATTCGCTTAATTGATATAAAATCCAAATCAATTTATTGTCAACATTAAATATGAATATTTATATCTGAATTTGAATTAAAACACATTATCTGTCGATATTCAAATCTACTAAATATCCTAATTCAAGAAGTCAATTTTTTTTAAATAAAAATATAAAATCAGAAAAAAAATCCATTTAACGGTCATTAACATAATTAATTAATTTATTAGGATAATTTTGAAACAAAAGAGTTGCCACCTATATATATATTTTTGTTAAGTGTGATTGGCCACCTAAGAAACTTATATATATTTTTATTAAGTGTGATTGGCCACCTAAGAAACTTACCTTCTTAGGAAACCTTAAAATTAATTAAGATCTATCAAAAAAATAATTTTTGGTCTACTAAAACCAAAATCTAGATCTGTAATATACTTATGTGGGGAAAGATTAGTGCTCCTATAATATTATTTCAAAAATGATACTTATTAATCACATATTATCTTTATCCTCAAAAAGTGATTTTAACTTTGATACCTAAGATAATTCCTGCAATGCATTTTATTGGAAACATTATTATATTTGTTGTAAAACCTTTTTATTCAAGATTAGCATGAAAGTTTCCGATGTCGGAACGTAAACTTTCTAGCATTTTGACGGAATTTAAAAGAATTCTCCTTTCTCTAAAAATTTCGTGATAATCCCCTAAATTTGGGATGGAGCATCGTTCTTTAATGATGATCACTAGGCATTTCCCAGCTTTTTCGCAGAATATGTAGAGTTATCCATTACTCAAGATATCATCTTTTTTTTTTGAAACATTTTATGTTGTGATCTTAGTTTTCTCTATCAAAATAATGTAAATAGATAATACTGAGTGCAATATGTTGTCTATGTTGGACTTTATGTGGCCCACATAATAATAAATGGATCAAGATAATTAAATCAAATTATTAAGGTGAAATTATAAAGTAAATCTTATTCAGTTTAACTACTCTAGTGATAAGAGTTAAACTCTACTTCAGTAACTAATTAGAATACAGATTCCTTGATGGTAGGATACAACTTTAATTAGTCTTCTAGTACAGGTCCCTAGTCTAGTTTATGTAAATTGCCTGTGCACCATCATAAGGTAATTATCAAGAAAATGATATAGACTAGAAGACTTATAAATGGTGTTCATCTTTGTGTATTTGGAGCGAGTCTGAGTTCTTGATTAACAATGGCTAGAGGTACGTTTTTTATTTAAATTATTACATGTGGCATCAGAGCTAGGCTTTCTAACCTTGTTCTTCAGATCATCTAGTGAGATTCGTTAAAGACGAATTTTTTTTAATGCATATATTGTTTATGCAATTAAATAATTCGTATTAAGGATAAACGAGTTATAATAATATAGTAAAATCATGAAATTGAATTTTTAACATTTTATAATTAATTTCGTAATTTGTATTTATGCATCGAAATATATTTCATGAATATACTATGAATTTGTATGTATATTTTGTGTATTAAAATTTAATCACAAAATTCTTGATTAGTTCATGTAAAACCAAAATTGTTAAAGGGTTTTAATAGATTAATCATCTATCTATGTTACTAAACCTTAAGATTAAAAGAAAGATGAATAAAACAAGAAAATTTTACGGTATATTGAAACTGGACTAATATTGTTTTATAGAATTCAAGTATTCTTGAATGTTTGATGATGATTTTTGTGTTTTTGATCACAATTGATGCATGGGCCATGTAAATCTAGAATAAACTCATGCTTTTAGGCCTTTAATTACATGAAATATGGATTAAAAACACAAAAATATGAGCAAAAATAATAAATAGACCCGAACGGATCAGAAAATAGCCAGCCATATCTAGCCTAACCCGATTAGAGGAAGAAGAAAGGTCGGGACAAAGTCCCAGCCAAATCCCACGCACATAAGTGGCGTGTGTGGTGCACGTGCCATGATCCTCGGGCCGTTTCAGTTCCGTCTTTTTCAGACCCAAATATTTTATGATTTTTGATTTTTCTGAATTTTTTAGATCATGTAAAGTATTTATTAATTAATATTGGTGTTTAATTAAATAATAAATATATTTATATGTAAATATTTGTGATTTTATTTCATGATAAAATGTTTTGATATGTTGAGAATATTTTGGCAATATGTACTCTCTCTAGATAGTGTCCAAAA
>JBBYHK010000013.1:4755420-4779144 GCA_038382065.1 Adansonia grandidieri
GGGAATAAAGATTCCTAATTATCTTAGTTTCAGAAAAAAAAAAAAAAAAAAACACTCTACTAAACTTATACAAGATTAGATGGCAAAATAAAAATGATTTAAAATTAAATTAAACTGTTGAAAATTTGTGTTTTATCATGCAGGCAATAAAATTTCTTAAATTTAATTATTTATTGTTATATTATAATATGTTCAAAAATGTCACAGAAATATATATATATATATATATAAGTTTTGATATATGTGTCAAAGACTTTTTTTTCGATAATTATTTGTGAGAGATTCGATTGGTACAATATTTTGTTTGATTAAAATTTTATTAATTCAGAATAAAATTTTAAAAAATAAAATAAAAATACATGTGTATTATAATAAACCTCTTAAATTTAATGTTTTATAATACTTTTAAGAAATATGCATATGTGTAAGGTCATAATGTAAGTATTGAAATACATCGTATAAATTTCATAAAAACCTGACAAAAATTTAAATCATGATCACTTGTCCATGATCAGTTTATCGAACAAAAGCACTTTAATTTTCACTATTGTAGTGTAGAAGAACATGTTTCAAATGATTAACCGACACTTTCACAATGATCTCGCAAATAACATTGTATAAACTTATAGGTCAAAAATGGGTCATAGGTTAGGGACTCCTAAATTTTGAGATAAGCACAGTATTCATGCATTAATAGAAGCTAAACAACACCTACCACCTAGAAAAGAATGAGAAAAAAAATTGGGTTAATTACACAACTAGTTATTGTGCTATATGATTTTTTTTCAAATTAAGTATATGGAAAAATTTTAGTCTAAATAAATATTTGTATCATAATTTTATCAAATACATATGTATTCTCACTAATACTGTTAAATAAATATTGATGTGGTATTTAATATTTTATCCGATTATAGCATATGACATTTTTTAAATAATGATATTTTTTTTGTCATATGTCATGATTTATTTCATTATATATTAAATGTCACATTTATATTTATTTATTACATTAATGTGAAGCATCTGTGTTTGATAGAGTCATAGTATAAGTATTTATTTAGACAAAAATTTCCTTTAAATACTCCATTGAAAAAAAAATGGTATCATGCATGGGCTATTTAAGTAATTAACTTTAAAAATTGACAAACTTATTTCCAACAATATGTCAAACTTTTTGGTAAAATAAAACTGGAATACCATCAGGACATGGAAGATTTAATGCGATGAATTTGTTTCATGACTGCATGAATCTCATTAAGTGTAAAATCTATTGCTAGGAAATTGTTCATCTCATCTAATACTCGATAGTCGATATGATTTAAATTACTATTCATATATTAAAAATATTTTTATTTAAATTTAATTATAAAAATATATTAATATTAATATAAAAATAATATTTTAATTCTTTTTAATAGTGATTTGATTGTAAGGGTTGAGCTAAATTAAAATTTAAATAAAAAAATTTAAAAAATTTTAAACCGCAACCTAATTCCACACGCAAATACTTTTAGTACTCACAATCTCTAGATTTCATTTAACCTCATCTAATAGTCCATTATCATCTATCCCCCCCCCCGGCCCAATTATCCTAGTTCAACCACATAGCTTCGAAGAACCAATCTTTCTTGAACCGATTTCATTATATCCTTCAATCTTCTCTCTGAATAGCATATATCTCTGTTCATAGATAGGACTGTTTGTCTGATTTAGTATTTTTATGAATTCGAGCTATTTTGATTTGATTTAAAAATTATTTATTAATAAAATATATTATTTTATTTAAATTAATTATAAAATAAATAAATATTAATATAAAAATAATATTTTAATATTTTTTAAATAATCATCTAACTTAAATATAATTTTAAAAAATTTGAGGTAACAACTTGACGAAACCTAGGTATCTTTAATATCGTGTACCTTTGAAACCCAAATCATCAAGACCAATACTCTCAACGGCTTGTCTAAGTAATCTTAAGCTATTCCCACTTTTATCAAAATCTTATAATATTTCATTAACATCTCCCCAGCACAACCATGGCTTCTTCAATATGATCCTCATTGCTTCATAATTGAACCCTACGAGCAACTTAACTCGTAAATAGATTTAATTTTTATTGAATTAAAATTATAAAAAAATACAATCAAACTTGTTATTAATAAAAAAATGATAACATGAATTTATGTTTAAAATATTTTATATTAATCAAATGATTAGACAATTCTCAAGAATTCAAATGTCCAAAACTTTTATGTTTTCTTTCAATATTAAACGTTAAACATTCCCTAAATTTCAAACAAAAAAGACATTTAGATGAGAAAATCAATAAAGAAAAAATTATTTTTATATTCTTTAGCACGTGCAGCAGTGGCTCAATCATGTTCCATTGGTAAACTTTATTCAACCATTTTGGAAATTGATAGGCTGGAAAAAAAATCAGCTTGTTGAATCATTTGTTTAAATTTATATGCAAACACAAATGAAGATTATTATATATAAATAATCTATAAATAAACATAAAATTAAATAACTTACAAGATCGTTTGATGTGGAACTGATCTTGATTCACTGATTGGAGACAAGATCACTTAATCGGATATTATCTATTTTCACAGCACTAAATTCTTTTAATTTTTTTGTAGAGAGACAAAATATCTTTCTTTTGTTTTGTTTATAGCCTAAAGGATCATGCAAAAAATGAAGATTGAATTTTTTCTTAAATGGCAAAATCATGTCTTTTAAAATGTATCCCAATGCCATGGGATTTCTTACTTGAAAAACTGTCGAGTAGTTGCCATGCAAACTACCATTTTGGCAGTTTGCATCTCTTCAATATAGGATTGGGTTCTACTCATTATAGGGGGATCCTAACCCTATATTTCTAACATCTCGCACTCGCACATAATGGGTACAATACTCTTTCAATTAAAACTAAGAAATCGATATCTCTTTTCTCTACAAAGTTCATACAGAAAAATAAGCTATGCGACCATTATACTTTTTTATCTTGAGAGTTGGCTGCTTTACAACTGCTAGGTATGTATGGCAGCTCAAAGTTTTAGTAGAGTATGTATGCAGTACCCTCGATTCATTTAGTCACATTTCAAGTTTCCCATGATCTCACTTATAATTTAATATAATGAACTTTTTTTTCCGTATTCACAATTTTATTTACCATATAAAACACAATTGGTCGATCAGTGAATACAATCAAAATGAGACACTAAAATGATCTTCCCTTTCTTTATATTTTTCCATTTTAATTCAATTGCTATCTAGATATGTCCCATTAGATCGAATCATACATGACCATTGGTAATATTCTACGATGACTAACATTGAACTAAAACTCGAAAAAAAAAAAAGGTCATAAGGGTACTAAAGGGAGATTTCAATTAATCTCATAGGTCTCACACAAGTTAGAAGCAGAGATCAATTTTTTTAACCCATATTGGTCAAGTAATGCTCATGTGGTATGATACACATGCTACAGTATTTTTCTCCTTTTCCTTGGAGTGTGTGTCTTTATCACATTATCAATATTGTATAGGTGATTGTTTAAAATACAGTTAGTATTTAACTTTAGCCCACAACTCTACTTTCTGGAAATAAGATTAATACAAGACTTTTACCTGGCACACATAGATAGATAAAGTGAATGGTAGGTGCTTTCACTCTTGATCGTAATTTCATCATTACATGACCATAGCTTGATCCATTTTCAACGCAATTTTGTTTTAAGCTTAAGCTCTCATAAAAATTCTTTGTTTTAAAGCTTAAAAATAATCTCATCTCTACTTGGCACTAAGCCTTAGAGGTGATTGCCTGTGTGAGAAGGTCAATCATCTGTCCGACATACCTTTAATTTCATATATGTACTTAACATACATGTACTCATCTGTATGCATTCATGAAATAGATTCTAATCTTTAGTATGCATTAACAATAAATTCATTGTTAGTCAATGTCGAATATAAATGAGAACTTATGCAAATTACTCATCTTAAGCAAGTACATTAGATTCTACGCAAGCCTAGAGATCTAACATGTCCATTATACATATATCTCGGAATCGGTTTTGTAAATGGATTTGCAATCATTTTATGCATAGATATGTACTGCATATTAACTTCTTTATGTACAACCATGTCTCTCACAAAATTGTACTTGATATCTATATGTTTGGTTCGTGAATGATATTTGGGATCTTTGGTGAATGCAATTGCAACTTGATTATCACAATTCATTAATATCGAGTTTGAAGCATCTTCGTTAAATCCCAAATGATTTAAGAACCTCTAAAGCTAAACAGCTTCTTGTACTACTGCTGAAATTGCCATAAATTCAGCTTCCATTGTAGACGATGCTGTACATGTTTGTTTCTTACTACACCAAGAGATGGCTCTACTATTGAGTAAGAAAACGTATCCAGAGGTTGATTTCCTTTCATCTAAATCTCTTCCCCAATTGGCATCCGTGTACCCAATTAGATGCAGATAATTCCTTGATAGCATAATGAATAATCTGCAATGCCTTTTAGTTACCTTAATATTCTTTTAATTGCTTTCCAATGGAGTTGACCTGGATTCGATTGATACCTACTTACGAGTCTAACTGCGTAGTAGATATCAGGTTTTGTGTACATCATAGCATATATAAGGTTTCTCATAGCACTGAAATAAAGAACTTTTGCCATTTTTTTCCATTTATTGTGGTGTCTTATGACACATTCTTTTGCTTAAGCCCTCGTCTTTTGTAATATGAGTATCAATTGGCTTGCAGTCTTGCATTTGGAATCGTTCAAGAATTTTTTTAATATATGACTCTTGTGAAAGAGCAAGTAATTTCTCAGAACAATCTCGAGTATTTTTTATTCCAAGAATGTAAGCTGCTTCACCCATGTCTTTCATATCAAAATTTGAGCATAACCAATTTTTTACCACAATGATACATTCCTTATCATTTTCGGCCAATAGTATGTCATCTACATAAAGTGACACGATCATAAACTTATTTTTGATTCATTTGACGTACACACAATAGTCTTCATCAATCATGACAAAATTATATGAAATGATTGCTTGATGAAATCTTATGTACCACTGTCTGGAAGATTGCTTAAGACCATAAATTGATCTTAATAACTTGCAGACTTTGTGCTCTTAACTTTTGTCAATAAAACCCACTGGTTGTTCCATGCATATTTCTTCTTCTAGTTCTCTGTTTAGAAAAGTAGTTTTTATTGATGCAACTCCAAATCTAAACTTGTCACAATGGCTATAATTAAACGTATAGAGGTAAACCTTACAACAAGAGAAAAAGTCTTTTCGTAGTCAATTCCCTCATGTTGAATATACACCTTAGCTACAAGGCGTGTCTTGTACCTTTTAATAGTCTCATCAGACTCACGCTTAATTTTGAAAACCCATTTGTTCCCAATTGCTTTGCGTCCTTTTGGTAGATCAACTAATTCCCAAATGTTCAAAATTTGACCTCATTGACTCCATTTCTTCTTCTATTGCTTTTATCCACTTTTCTTTCGCATTGGAAGAAAGAGCTTTTTTAATATTTCTTGGCTCTTCTTCATCTTGTGGGGTAATTATGAAAGCTTCTCCTTCTATGTCAAAACAACGTCGAGGGACATTTCCACGATTACTACATTTGATTTGCGATTCTTTTGAAATAAATTTATCATTTTTTGTCATGCTCCCACTTAGATGAGATACTATTGGTGCATTTTCAATAATAGGCAACAGTCGGTTTGCAACAATCAAATTGTCAGGATCTGCCATCTCATAAAAAGATGTACCCTGATTAATCTCTCCTTTTCTTGAAAAATCATTTTCTAGAAAAATGGCATCCCGAGATTTAAATTCAGTTACACTTCCACTTGGTTGTTCACCAATGAACACATATCCCTTTGAATGCTCAAAGTATCTTACAAATATACTCTTTTTGCCTCTTGGACCTAGCTTGCCATGTGGATGAGCTAGATCATGTACATAAGCAGCACAACCCCAAGTTCCTAGATTGCTAAGATCAAGTTTTCTTTCGGTCCATAATTCATAGGGAGTAGATGCAACTGATTTGGAAGGTACTCTGTTTAGTACATAAGTAGCTATTAATAGGGCATTACCCTAAAAGGTAATAGGCAAATTTGCCTGTGCCATCATAGACCTAACCATTTCCAGAAGAGTTCTATTTCTTCTCTCTGCAATACCATTTTGTTATGGAGTTCTTGAAATAGTTAACTGCCTATCTATTCCTTTTTCATCACAAAAATGTTTGAACTGATCAGACAAATATTTGTGTCCTTGGTCTGTTCTTAATGCCTTAACATTTTTATCTAGTTGATTTTCCACCAAAGTTATATACTTTCTAAAACATTCTAATGCTTTAGACTTGTGGGAAATCAAATAGACAAACCCAAAACGAGTGAAATCATCAATGAATGTTATGAAATATACTCCTTCACTTTGAGCCCTTACATTCATTAGGCCACAAATATCTGAATGTATTAACTATGATGGAAAATTGGCTCTTGTCCCTGTACCAAATGGCTTTCTTGTCATTTTTTCAGCTAGACAATTTTCACATATCGATAGATTAATTTTTTTAATTAGGCCTAATAATCCTTTTTTTTTTTATAATCTATGCATTCTATATTGTCCAATATGACATAATCTAGCATGCCAAATATTAACATCTAACTTTTCATCATCAGATGATGTAATTAAAGAAAACTATTATGATTAAGATTACTAGACGAAGTGTAGTCAATATCTAATACAATAAAACTGTTCAATAAATATCCAGATCCATAATCAATTGTTTTTAAAAACAAATCCACACCAGTAGTACAGAAGATTATATTAAAACCATAGTCAAGAAAAATTATTACAGAGACCAAATTTCATCGTAGTTCAGGAGCAAATAAAATATCATGTAGGATTAAGGTTCTTCCACCACACAAACATAACTTGCAGGTGCCAATTCCCTTCACTTCAACCTTTGTATTGTTTCCTACATAAATCTTTTTTGTTTCACTTGGAATTCGACGAAATCCAACAAACACATTTTGATCTCTTGCTATATGGTCTATGGCCCCTAAGTCTACAATCCACACAGGATAAAATTTAGTTAGTAATATAGTACTAGAAACAAATGTAGTACTTTTCATAATATTCATTGCATTTGAAAATGCATTATGGGTTCGTACCTTTTTTATTGTGTGCATTCAGGAGCAAAGTGACCCTTCTTGCCACAGTTAAAGCACTTAACTTTAGCTTTATTCTTCTTCTTGTGTTGTATCTTAAGAGCCTTTCTTTTGCCTTAGGAATTGCTTTTTGTCTTTTTTATTGCTCTCCCTTTGTACCCACTATATGACTTACGTTTTAAGCTTGAAGCTTCATGAGAACTTGTTCCAACTATGTACACATCAGCATGATGCCTATATGTCTCAATGCGATCTTCTTCCAGTTCTAAATGGCGTGAAACGTCATCTAGTGTTTTTATGTTCTCATTGTGGGTAAGATGCACTTTCATATGCTCTCAGCTGTGTGGTCAAGATCGAATAACAGCTTGAACCTATTGTTCATCAGACAGAGTATGACCAACATTTTTCAACTCATTTATCATGCTTGACATTTGTGTTACATGCTGCCTCATATTGTAATTTGGGCATTTCTTGTAAGTATCAAACTTGATCGTGAGTTGCCTAAGTTTAGTAATCGATGTTTCACCAAACTTTGCCTTAAGAGCAGCCCACATCTCTTTTGCTTTCTCATGCTTCCTAAATTCTCGCATGATGTCATTCTCTATTCTACTCAACAATGTAATGCGAGCAAGAGAATTTTTCTTTTTCTAGGCTTCATAAGCCTCTTAATCCATCTTATGTTGGATCGTATTCCCATTTTCAGGTTCCTCCAAAATATTATTTAAAACATCAAGAACTTTTTATTCTTCTAATACATACTGGATTTTCATACTCCAAATTTCAAAATTGTCCCCATTGAGCTTTTCACCTTTGTTAAGCAAAAAAAAAAAAAATTCTACATTGATTATTATTACTATATATATATTTTTTATTACAAACCTAAATTATCAATGTTAATCATCCATACAGTATGGAACCAAAAGTTCACTATATTTCAGAATCAAATTCCATACGTCTAATTATCATTAATATATTTTTATTGTATAAAAAAACAATACTAAGATAACAAATATCTTAGAACTCCCACTTAGTGTAACATTCTTATAAAATGTAAGAATATTAATAAAATAGCAAACTTTCATACATATTTTTAAAATATTTACATGAAAGTAGTTTCACATAATAAAACATATAATATAAAATAAAATAAAATATAAAAAAATATAAAAAAACTAATAGATGATAACTTGTTTTATGATAGGGATGGAATTCAAAAATTCTTTTGACAACTTAATATCCAAATTAGCCATCCATGGAAGTGTCAAAATTTTGTAATTTCCTTTGTGGATAGTTGGGCTAATAGAAAGGGTCGCAGTCCTCTTTGCCTCTATCCTCACATACGTTTTCACAAAATTTTTAATCAATATGGCATATTCTTTATTTTTCTCATTAGATCTCCAAAAGTCATCTAGGATATCTTTTTGCTTATCAATTAGAAGTGATTCTCTTAACATATTATATTTAACAATATCACTTCTAATATATGTGCTACCTTTCCAAATCAACTCTTGAATTTTATTGTTTATGACAATAATATGGTTGACAATATTATCATTATTTGGATTCATTCGGTAATTTTTCAGATCTCGTAATAGCATTTGGATTCTCCTTCTATAGTCCTCGGTCCTAATAACCATGGGTGTTCGGATAAATCTCGTCATTTTTCTGTAACAAATACAGTAAAAAATATGGCAATGATCATATAAACAAAACATATTTATTATGATTAACAATAAATTTTAGTCAATACATTATTCATTGTCCCATAAAGCCCAATGCTTGAATGCTTTAAATATATATTTGTACTAAAAAAATATTGGCCTTAATATATATATATATATATATATATATATAAAATAAGAAAAAGTCAATTGTTTAAATGCCTTAAGGAAGGCATTCTGCCAACACATCTCATCTATTTATTTATTAATATATAAATATATTATAAACATTTTGTTAATGCATTCAATGCTATTAAAAAAATGATAATGCACAGCCTTAAAAAAATCAGCCAACATTCACCTCTTTAAATTTTTTTTTTTAACAAACATTCTGTCATTGTAAATATTACATTTGGGTCTATAATATTAACCAAATATAACATAAAAAAACTTTAAAAAAATTCATTCATGTAAATAATAAAATATTCAACACTTAAAATTCAAACTGATGGCTTTTGGACATATTCCGATTTGGATTTCAAGATAAAAAAAAAAAAAAACACAAAACATGCTCCGTTAATATCAGAAATCAAGCCTAAAGGCTTTGATACCAATGAAGATTATTACGTATAAATAATTTATAAAAAATACAAAATTAAATAACTTATAGGATCATTTGATGCGGAACTACTCTTGATTCACTAATCGAAGATAAGATCACTTAATCGGATATTATCTATTTTCACAACACTAAATTACTTTAATTTTTCTGTAGAGAGACAAAGTATCTTTCTTTTGTTTTATTTATTGCCTGAAAGGATCATGCAAAAAATGAAGATTGAATTTTTTTTTTTTTAAATGGTAGAATCGTGTCTTTTAAAATGTATCCCAATAACATGGGATTTCTTGCATGGAAAACTATTAAGCAGTTGCAATTTGCATCTTTTCAATATAGGATTAGGTTCTACCCATTATGGGCGGATCCCGACCCTATATTTCTAACATTTTTTGAAGTGGTTGGATTATAATTAAGCACGAAGCAAGGTTTAATATATAAGAAATTGTTGTAAAGAAGAAACAAATTTATATTTTTTTTTTTGAAAAAAAGTAGTAAGAAAGGGCAGCTTGACCTGAGGCAGATCATGTTAATGGATCATTGAAAACATCTATTTGTAGAGTTTATTTCTGGTATAAAGAATGTTACAACTTGAGGATAAAAAAATACTAGATGTTGGGATTTGAATTTTAAATTTGTTAGATTTATCTTTTAAAATTGATTATGTAAACTAAATAAGCTAAAACTCAATTGATTGTGTTAAGACAATAAATTAGTCAACTTATTTAGCAAAATTTTAGTATGTCAATTAGTCAATTGATTTCTATTTCCTTATTTAGTTTAGCTCAATTATTTATATTTCCTTATTCAGTTTAACTCCTTACATATAAATACTTACTTGTACTAATACTTTTACAATATAAGAAATATAAAAATTCACCATGGTATCAGAGCCTCATCAAAAAAAAAAAAGATTTTCACGCTCCATTTTTCTAGGATTTTTTAGCTAGTTTCTGGGATCTTCGATCCTTCTTAAACCAATTTGGTCAATACCAAATTGTTCTTTTCTTCCTGAAGTTCACAGTAAAAGAAATCCCACTCCCGAAAACCTATCCACACACCCTCACACGATGTCGAAATTTGCTGCTAGCAAAACGTAGTTTTTCAGATTGTGAAAAGTAGAAGACAACCAAAACGACATCTTTTTGGTATTCAGCAGGCATGTAAAACAGCCGCATCATCATCCACGTAAGCAATGATGTCGAGTCATCATCCACGCAGTAGGCCACGAAAGCATACACATCAGCATAAAGAAGGTTCAATCATCGACACGTCATCAAACACGTCGGCACATGGTGGTCCAATCATCGCTATGCCATCAATAAAGGTGGTTGCCACGTCATCCCCCATATAACTCATGTCCGATCTCTATTTGTTCACGTGTTTCTCTGTCATTGCCACATCATCGTCTCGATTAGTGGCCACATCGTCGTTAACTCATTTGTGGTATACACGTGTCATAATTCTATTGATACACGTGTCCTGCAGTGCCACGTCAGCTTTTTTCTCTTCTAGTCTGATTCAGTTTGGTTCATTTCAAAGCTTTTAACCATCAACCGGTTCATCATCTTTTAGTCCAGTTTCTTCGCAAACCAAATCGGTTCCTAAGGTTTTCAACCATCCTCAATGCTTTCAAGATCAAGTTTCCAAACTCAAGCTCTCAGCTTCTATACCACCTTGAGTTTGAGGGGGTGTTAAGAAAATAAATTAGTCAACTTATTTAGCATAATTTTAGTATGTCAATTAGTTAATTGATTTCTATTTTCTTATTTAGTTTAGTTCAATAATTTGTATTTCCTTATTCAGTTTAGTTCAATTATTTTTATTTCCTTATTCAGTTTAGCTCACTTTATATAAATATCCACTTATACTAATACTTTTACAATATAAGAAATATAAGAATTCAACAGATTGTACGAATCAACTGAGCTAAATCCGAATTGCAAATAAAATAGTTGCATCTACACTTACGATTTGTTCTCAGTTTTTTCTTTCATACTAATTTATTTGCCTCGAGAATGAACTTTTTTAACCACTAGGCCTAGCCAGATATTCTGGAGAAGAATACTCCTAGACTGCAATTCCAAACTTTAATAATACTTATGTTTCCCAACTCCAATATTTGAAGAAAATATTAGCTTATTGATCGTAAATTTGTAGTGTTAATCAGTCTTCCATGAGAAATCTTTCAATTCTTATCCCTACCTTCTTCTTCCTCTTCTTTTTGCTTCATCTAGTTCTCACTAGTGCACAAATTTATACCCCGCCTGATAATATTGCTCTAGATTCTTGCTCATCAACTTCAGGCGATTCTGAAGCCCTAAATGGTCGTAGATGGAGAGCGGATAAAGACTCAAAGTTAGCTGCTCTCATGGAGGAACCATCAAACGTTTCAGTATCTGCTTCTGACTTCACTTCTGTCAATGGTGTTCCTTAATTGACTGCAAGAATATCTAAATACCAATTCTCTTACAGGTTTCTACCTGCTACTGCTGGACCAAAATTTATCAGACTTCAGTTCAATCCTGCTCAACGACCAAGGATTTGACAGTACTACAAGCTTCTTCTCTGTCAAGGTTTGGCCTTATACATTTCTCAATAACTTCAGTGCTTCCCTCACTGCTGATCATTTGGGGAAAGTGTCGTTGATTGAAGAGTTCTGTTTGGACTTGGAGCGGAACCAAAGTCTCACTGTAACTTTTACTCCGTCTTCCAACGCCTCTACTACTTGCACTCGGATCATCACGGCCATCCTTTCATAGGCCATAAACGAATTTCCAGATCGATAACTACACTGCACTCGAGAATGTTCACCGATTAAACGTTGAAATCAATCTCTGTCGCTAAAAATGGTATATGATGACATTAATCTGGTGCTTGGTGGTGTTGTACCTAGTAACACTTATATTAAACTTCACTTTTCTGGGATACCTGAAATCGTGAATACACGGCAACTGATGCTGTATATAAAATAGCTAGATCGATGGGAAGCAACGGAAACGAGAACTTGTTGTACAATTTAACGTGGAAGTTACCCGTTGATTCTGGATTCAGGTATCTTGTTAGATTCGATTTTTGTGAATTTGATCCATCTGCGGAAGCAGTAAACGATAGGCGATTTAGGATCTATATCGATAACAAGACTGCAGAGGCAGCATTTGATGTGACTGAAACTGGTGGTGGTAAAGCGAAACCAATCTATAATGACTGGTTATGATAGGAAACATTGGAGATAAGAGTGAACGTATCCTCTTTATAGCTTTACATCCTAATGATGAATCTAGTAATTATGCTGATGCTATCTTGAACGTAGTGGAAGTCTTCAAGTTGAACAACTCTGATGGCAATCTTGCTGGACCATATCCGTTGCCGAAGTCGCCAAGAGCAGGAGCTAAGCAACCCAGTCAGACAAGTCCAACATAAAGAGGAAATTGCTTCTTTCGATCGGTGGAGATGGGATGGACTTGTCAATTGTACTTCTGTTATTATGTTCGGTCATTATTTGGCGACATAGAAAGATGAAGCAGTATGGTTCCAACCATGACCTATCCTGTTTGCGCTGCTTGGTGGATCCTTACTAAGGGGCGAAAAACTCATCATTGCCTGATGAATCAGTTGCTTTTCACTAGACGAGATCAAAGCTGCAACTAGCGATTTCCATGAAGCTTTGATTATCGGAGTAGGTGGTTTTGGGAACGTACACAAAGGTTTCTTGGATAATGGTGAAACAATAGTTGCCATCAAACGATTGAACCCGGAGTCCAGACAAGGTGCAAGGGAGTTCAAGACAGATATTGAGGTGCTCTCTCAGCTTCGTCACATCCACCTAGTCTCTTTGATTGGATATTGTAATGACAACAATGAGACGACCCTGGTGTATGATTACGTGATCAATGGTACTTTTCGCCATCACATTTACGACACTATAAACGAGCCTCTAACATGGAAGCAAAGGCTCAAGATATGCCACGGGTCAGCGATCAGATTGAGTTACCTTCATACACAAGTGAAATATATTGTAATTCACCCTGACGTAAAGACGAGCAACATTCCTAGATGATAAATTTACTGCCCAAGTTTCAGATTTCGGTTTGTCCAAATTGGATCCCAAGATTGACATGGTCAATACTGGAGTAAAAGGCACATAGGGATACTTGGATCCGGAGTACGCTCGCGGTCATACATTAACCGAAAAGTCAGATGTATATTCATTGGGTGTAGTACTGTTTGAAGTATTATGCACAAGAAAAGCTCTAGATAAGAGATTGTCAATGGATCAAATGAACTTAGCTCATTGGGTTAAAAAATGCATTGCTGATGGGACTCTTTATCAAGTTACTGATCCACAGCCGAAGGGAAATATAGCTCCAGAGAGTTTCAAGGTGTTTGCGGAGATTGCAGAAAGTTGCATTCAAGTGGTGGGAGTCAAGAGGCCATTGATGAATGATGTAATGGAAAGACTAGAATTTGCATTGGAGCTACAAGAAACTGCAGATGCCGAGTTAGAGAAGAACGATCATTACGATGATCTTAGCTAACCGGACATAGTCTTTCCGGTTGCTTGTCGCGACGATATCGATGTTGAGACTTCAGATTCTAATGTTATTGCAGTTCCTAATCCCATCCATGATTCTGGCAGTTTTATATCTTCTGATATGCCCTCAAGCACCATTTAACCCAAAAGGATTTTGATTTTATAAATTTTACTTGAGTGTTCCAAATGGATTGTAATCAAAGTATATGAATCGATCTATAATGATGGAATTGAATTTCTATTTTATTTATTAAATCGCATTAAATTTTACCGAACTTCATAACACATATAAATATGTATGAAATATAAAATACGTATCAAAAAAAGATGAAAATCATACTCAAATTTGAATTCACATATATATATATATATATATAACAAACTGATACAAATAAAATTGACTCCAATATGATAAAATACTTAAAACACCTCGCATTCTTATTACTTTTTCAATATCAATAAATAGATCTGGCTCTGGTTATTATCATTATGATTTGAAGTGACCTCCGGATGGTCTCTTTGATTCCTATGTTAGAGAAAAGTCAGAGAAACAAAGGATTAGAGAGAGAAAGCTGTGCTGAAAAAGGCTTGGAAAAAAAGGGTTTAATTCTAAAAATCCAAAGCATATCGTTTTGGACCCGGGGAAGAAGTAGATCCGAGTGCTTACTGAGGTCCAAACTCCAAATCCACGAGCCCAACTTGCAACGCATAGACCCCACCCGTCGATGATGCTTAAAGCAGCTTTATTCATGACACAGCTTTATTCATGACACTGGACATGATTCGCTCATATGCTTTGGACTTTTGATTGGAATCAAAGACCAATTAATGTGGTGTCATTTAAGTTCTATTTATTTATTTTTTAATCGCATGCATATTTATGTTTTTCTTAGACTATTACATTTTAATTGGTGGTAAGAAAGATATCTAAAAATAATTAATTTACATTTTAATTTTTTATAGTTATATTTTTATTTGAATCAAATACATTTAATAAAAATTTATGAAATATATATAAAAAAAAAAAAAATTATCCGATGACTGTGTGCGTAGAGCACATACCTATTTGTCTCTCGTCCATGCATGCTTGACATTTCGTAAATTATTCTTCGATAATTATAAGCAATTTACGTGGTATGAAAAAAATAATTAAAGTAAAATAGAAAATATATATTATATGATATGACAAGATAATATAAATATGATATAAAGATATGAATGAGTTAATAATTTATCAAAATTTATATAAATATATGATACTTTTTAAAATAATTATGACATAAAAAAATATACGAACAAATAATAGATACAAGAATGTTTTGAATCTAAGCAATTAGATCATATTTTTGCAGGCAATTTATCTTCAAAATTGTGTATTTTACTATTATTATAGCATATTTTCTACAAACAAATCAACTTTTTCAAAACATTAAAAATAAAACAAAAATAATTTTTTCCAACTCACAAATACAGATGTTCATTGCTAAGTCGAGCTAGGTTCACGCTTACCTACCTTACTCACAAATACATGTTTGCCTAAGCTCAAGCCGGAATAAAATATGAGCTTAAAATTTTATCTAAGTTCACCCATATTGCAAATGAGTAATCTAAGTTCATTTAAGCTTGCTCATATTATATTTTTATTTTTTTACAAAATATTTTTTATTTAATCTTTAATAATTTAATAATTTACTTTTATCAAAATTTAAGATGTAAATAGTTTAGTATTTTTTTAATGTTTACATTACAATTATATATATATATTTATTTCTTATACGATGAAAATTACATAATCTATATAAATACTAAGTTAATATCTATTATATAATTAAGAAAAGGACTTGGCCGGGACTTGAATGTTAAAGCCAAAGCCTGACCTATTTTTAAATAAACTTTTTTTTTGCTAAAATCTATTTTTGAAACCTAATATTTTTATCCAAACTCTTCAAATATCACACGAAATATTAAATTTAAATAAATAATTTGAGTCAAAAATACCTTTACTCACAAAACGGAGAATAAGAAATTGACAATAATACAAAAAGCACCTAACAAATTTTAAAATATTTTATCCTGAATTTAAGATTCCTAAACTTGAATAGAAGATATTGCAATAATTTTTTTCTTTATAAAAAGCTAAAGGTACCATCAATGGGCGAAGACCAAGACCACGGGAGATATGACGTCATCTTCCTCTATAATTTTCTTCGTATGTCAACTCAACGCTAGTTTTTTTCACTTTGATTTGTTCAACATCCATGTGATATGTTCCACATTGCCTTTCGTTTTTGCTCGTCAGCTTTTGTTTAATTATAAAACTAGATTTTTTTTTTTTTTTTACCGAATGCTTACCTATCTTTTTTTTTTTTTTTACCAAATGCTTAGATTTTTTGCTCACTTAGAGGGTGAGTGAGACAATAATAATTTTTTTTGAAAAAAAAAAGTCACTTTTTAAAAGATAAGTCGGTGATAGTTTTTTTAAAAAAATATTAATGAGTTAAAAAGTGATAATTTTTTAAGAGAGTTATTTTTAAAAAAAATAAATATATTATATAAAATAATTACAAAACACAAATATACTTATAATAGTTCTATTTAATTTATTAAATATTTAAGTTTCTTTATTAATTTTTAATTAAGATAATGTTACTTGATTAATTGATACGGAATTAAATTAAAAATTTTATTAATAGTATAAATAAAGCAGTGCTCTCATAGCTTCATTCTTAATATGTTAGTTTTTTTTTTTTTTCCCTAATAATTGAGGTGATACCATCTTTTAATTGAAGTGGTATCACTTAATTCATTAATACTAAACTCAATTACAAGCTTTATAAATAGTATAAATAAAACGATGCTCTCATAGCTTGCCTCCCAACATGTTAGTTTTTCATTTCCGCCCATTAATTGCGCACCATCGATTCAAATTTCAAAAGTAAATATAAATTAAAGAATGATTTTTTTTGTTGTCAAAATTTGAATTTTAGTCATTAGAATTAAGTTTTCAATTAATCATTTTATGCAATAAAATTATTTAATTATATTTTATGCATTAAAATTAACTAAGTCATTGAATTTTAATTTAGATTCATTAATTTCAAGTTGTTTTTGTGTAAGATTTATTTATTTATTTTATGATTAAATTAAATTAAATAGCTTCATTTGCTAATCTGATCTTAGAAATTTTAATTGATAATTGATTATAATTAATTGTCTTAATTATTATCTGATCTTAATCTAATTAATTGTCTTAATTATTATCTGATCTTAATTTAATCTTAATCTTAATTATTACAATTAATTATCTCATCTTAGGGAGATATGACACCATCTTCCTCCATAATTTTTTTTTTCTTAATCTCAACTCAAAACTTGCTTTCACTTTGATTTGTCCTATGTACATATCATAAGTTTCACACCTTTGCTTCTTTCATTTTTTTTTTTTTTTTTTGTGGTTAGCTTTTGCTTATCTATGAAATAAACATGCGCTTTAATTCTGGCCGTAGGTTGCCTCCTAAGATGAGACAAATCCATTTTAGCTTTTTATCCCTCCAATAATTGAACCACGTCAACTCAAATTTCAAAAGTAAATATAAAATTGGAAAATGATTTCTTTTATATTAGGTTGTCGGTAATTAAATTTTAATCCGGAAGTTACAAAATTTTTTCAATAAATTATATCGACATTAATAGATAGGACAAAATAAATTTAAATCTAATTTTTTATCTAAAAAATTTAAATTTAAATTTGATCAAACTCGACATATATAAGAAAGTGTAAAATTATACATATGTTAAGAATTATGTTAAAAGTTTATTTCGATACTTTATCAAAATAGGAATTTATTTCAAATAAAAAGTTAATTTATGTTAAAAATTTATTTAATTATAAATTAAAATTTTAAATTTTATTTGGTACAAATTACAGTTACGTGCTTATTTAAATGTAAATTAATGGTTAAAAATTTCGTATAAAACCTTGATTTTTTGCTTTTGTTATAAAAAAAAAAGGGACAACATGATATCTTTTTGTATTTAACTGTTCCCTTTGGTTCATCACACAGTACTCCAACTGTCGGCAAGGGAGAGTTTGTTTAGCTTAAAGCAAAAGAGGAAAGGAAAATGAGAGAAGGAAGACTATTAGTTTCTTCTTTTGCATTATTTGTAATGCTAATGCTGCTGAATCCGATGATCTTCAACACAAATCGTTGCAGTGCTGCCGTCGTCGTAGTAAAGGAGAAGATCAGCAACACCTCCTCGTCTTTCACGTGCAGTAGTGGCCGCCTTGACGACCGTCTCATTTATTTGCTTAAACTTATTTTTCAATCATAATATTTTTATTTAAAATTTTTAAATATTAAATAAATCATCAAATTTAAATAAATAATCAGACTTATAAATATTTTTATTCATAAAACAAAAAATAAAAAATTTACAATAATATAAAAACACTTAATAAATTTTAAAATATCTTATTTCAATTTTTGAAATCTAAATTCGAATTAAATATGTTGCAATATGTTATTTCTTTATGAAAGGCTAAAGGTACTGTCAATGGGCCAAAGACCAAGACTAAAAGCAGATATTACACCATCGTCCTCTTCGTATGTCAACTCAACACTTGTTTTTTTCACTTCGACTTGTTTAATGTACATGTGATATGTTTCACGTTGCCTTCGTTTTTGCTTACTAGCTTTTGTTATTTTATAAAACTAAATTTTTCGCCCACGCTCATGGGTCAGTGAGATAATAATAAATTTATTTTGAAAAGAAGTCGTCTTTTAATAGATAAATAGGTGGTAGCTTTTTTAAAAAATAATAGGGAGTTAAAAAGTGATAATTTTTTAAAAGAAATAGATTTTTTTAAACAATAAATATATTATATAAAATAATAGAAAGATCTAAATATAGTTATAATATTTTTATTTAACTTATAAAATATTTGAGTTTTTTATTATTTTTAAACTAAATTGATATAATTTAATTCATTGATATCAAATTTTATTAATAGTATAGATAAAACGGTGTTAGTTTTCTTTTTCCCCCAAATAATTGAGCATCATCAATTCAAATTTCAACAGCAAATATAAATTAAAAATTATTCTCTTCTTTATTTCTATTGGACAAACCTTTTATTTTATATATTGGCTTACATTTTCGCTAAATGAATATGACTTATTTATTACTTTATTTAATTTGCAAGAAAAATAAATAGAATGCAAGTATAAGTAGTATATAAACAATATATTTTGTTCTTTATACAAGCTAGTAGGTTTTATATAATAATCACAAGCTATATATAGTTTGATTAGTAATAGAGATATTCACGGATCAGATAAAGTCCCAATCTAAAAAAGTTTTAAATTTTTTATTTAAGTTCATTTTCGGTTTAATCTAACATATCTATATTATCCATATTTATTGTTCATAATTAATAAAAAATTTAAAAATATTTTTATATTAATATTAATATATTTTTTAATTAAATTTAAAAAAATTTAATTATTAAATATCAATTCTGACTGTCTCAAATTGATAAAAAATTTATTTAAAATTTAACTTATTTAAGTTAAATTTATCAAATTAAATATATAATTCAACTATTAAATATGACTAATTGATAATTATCTTAGTTATCATCTGATATTAACGTAAGGTCTAAGACCAAGACAAATGGGAGATATGACATGATCTTCCTCTATAATTTTCTTCCTAATGTCAACTAAACACTTGCTTTTCATTTTGATTTGTTACACGTACATATCATAAGTTTCACGTTTTCGCCTTCTTTTTTGTCGGCTAGCTTTTGCTTATTTATAAAACAAAATTGTGTTTTAATTCTGGCCATAGATTGCCTCGTAGCATGAGACAAACCCATTTTAGCATTTTATCCCTCCAATAATTGAACCACGTCAATTCAAATTTCAAAAGCAAATGGGACGATTTTGTCTTTTTATTTGAGATTGTCGGTAATTGAACTCTGTTTAAGTTCTGTGAGATTCTATCAATAAATCATATAAATATCGAAGTGGTGATAAAAAAAATATAAATTTAGAATTTTATTCAAAAAATTAAAATTAAAATTAATTAAATTTGATTTAATAAAAAAATATATAAAAATATATAAGAAAGTGCGAAACTATATATATGTGTGTAATTACATCAAGAATTTTTTTTTTCATTTCCTTGGAAAATAAAGTTTACTAATTTGAAATATATATATATATATATTTTTTTTTTTCCTCGTAAAACTTTTTCCCATATTAATGAATTATCTGCAACTTTTTGTTTGGTTTTCATTTTTATCAATTCGTTTTTAGTCCTAAAAGCAAATTAATAAAGTAAATAGCTCATATTTTGCATGCAAAAATTTTATTATCTTTTATATATTGGCTTTCTTTTTAATTAGCAAAATACTTATAATTTATTTGTTAGAATATAATAAGTAGTGAAATAGAATTAATAGCAAAAGTACTCAATAATTAAACAATGTTTAAAAGCATGATTCGTGATTTCTTCTTGAATTTATTAAATATGTCATACTATATTGAATTGTAATTTTCTTTTACTTACAAAGTCATTTTTTATAGAAAAAAATTCTATAACCTAAACTAAAAAGCTCCTAAATTATTTATTTTTTCTAAGTAAATATCTTTATATTTTTATTATATCCAAATAAACTTTTACCTTTTGATTTTACTTTTTGATATTCTTAATCAACCCATTACCCCCTTAACTTTTATCTAATTAACTAATTTGAGAAAGATATTATGTGCCTAAACCTTTTTAAAATTGCCACCTCTAGGAGGAGTCAGTAGCATTACGCTAGCTAAGCTACTAGTCAATGGGCTATTTATGACTACAAAATAAAAGATTTTTAGAAATGAGATAATGTAAAAATATTTTTTTATTTTAAATTTGATAGTATTATAGAGCAATGTTGTCCTTTAGTTAATAGTACTAAAGACGAACATCGTTCCAAAAATTTTCAGAGATATAATTTTAGAAAACGACTTTTAAGGACTTTTTTTATAAAAAAAACTTTTAAAGATGATTTTTCATTCAAAAGAATTTTAAAGATGATTTTTTTTAAATAATTATTGATCTTTTTTAATTCCTCTAATTTTTGTAGTATCTGATAAGAGTTTATTTTGTTATAAATTAAATGTTTAAAATTTATTTAGGTAAAAATTATAAATTTAATGTTTATTTAAGTACAAATTAAAAATTAAAATTAAAGCTTATTCGCATGTAAGAAAAAGTATAAAACTTGATTTTTTTTTTTTTTTTTACTTTTATTTTTTAAAGACAGCTTAATATCTGTATTTAAGCGGTCCCTTTGGCTCATCACTTAGTACTCTTTGTTTAGTTGATTGCCGGTTGTGAGTGTCGGCAAGGGAGAGTTTGTCAAGTTTAAGCAAAAAGGGGAAAGGAAAATGAAAGATGGAAGGTTATTTGTTTTTTCATTAGATGAAAGATTATTAGTTTCTTCTTTTGCATTATTTGTAATGTTGATACTGCTGAATCCGATGATCTTCAACACAAATCGTTGCAGTGCTGCCGTCGTCATAGTAAAGGAGAAGATCAGCAACACCTCCTCGTCTTTCAGGTGCAGTCATGACCGCCGCCTTGACGACTGCCTTATTGCAGAAGACATGGCGTTGGAGCTGTTGATGGATTCCTACAGTACCCGAATGCTTGCCGATGGCGTTGTAAGACCTAAGACTGACACCTCCAAAGACCCTCATGCAACTCCACCTTGTGGGCCTAATAAATCATATAATTCATGCCTGGGTAGCAAGAATGAACCAAAGGAAAAGTGCAATACATATGATCGTGGTTGCAAGTAGATATAAGTATTCCTGGGGACTGCTTGTCTTGTATGAGTAACATTAACACTGTTTCTGTTCTTCCCTCTATTATATATCCTGAATTTCCTTCTGTATTTAATCAATTTGCTTTTGTTTCTTTAGTTTGTCAAGTGTTGTTTTTGCCTTAATTTATCCACTTTTAAGTCGCAGATTCCTTGGGGACGTTGTGAATTTTCAGCTTGTGTGTTCATCAATAAAAATTATTCTTCTCGTGTGTGCTTCCTCAATTTAGTCAAGGCCTTCCATTAATTTGGTTTAAACATCAAATATTGACTTAAATCTGAAACAAAAAGAGACTTTGACGACAGAATTAAACCAACGAAGGAAAAACATTTTCGTAGTACTCTACATGATAATTTATGCACATGCAATAGGAGCTCAACCAGGCTATACTCTATACATCTATATTGTTCCGACTTACGACTCTTCAATTTTTTTAAATTATTTATATTTGGTATATTTTCGGATATGGTTATGAGCTATATAAATCCAAATACATATAAAAATAAAAAACTAAAATATACCATAACGTTAAATATATACCTGTATTTGACACTATGAGTAACATAAGTTTACATAACTTCACTCGAAAATAAACCAGGTAGATCATTTTAGATTGATTAACAGTAAAGTTTTCTTAAGAACCCCATATAACACCAGCTTAAATTAATTGAAATTCTACGAACATAACAGATAATAAATTATCTTCTTGGTTTAACTCTACTTAATTTCTGTCTTAAGGGCAAACGATGTAACTTATTTTTTGATGGAAATATTGGATTATAAACCATCAAGTCAGGTAGGTTAATATATTATAAATGGCAGATGGAAAACAGCAAAGCAGTTTGTGAAAAGAAAGAGGTGGGGAAGGCTGCTTGACTGACCTGATCGTGATCTTGATCATGATAATGTACTCAAAATGAGAACATCTTTTGCTGATAAAAATTTATAAAATTGTTGTACGAATGTACACTTAGAAATTATTTGTAAGTCCCATTCGTACTACTTTATTATGAAAACTTTTTCCATTGAAAAATTGGGTGGTGAACAGTAGGGTTGGCCAAATATTTTGGAGCCAATGTTATTATTTATTTGAGTATACGTATATGTTTAATACATATATATTTAAATATTTTTATATTTTTTATTAAATATATGAAAAATTATATGTTATATTTATGTCTAAATATATATCGAATATAAATGTTATATATAGAAAATTTTAAGAAAAATAAAGAGTTGAAAAAAACATAGGTGGAATATCCCAGTATTAGGATATATTTAAAAAAGTAATAAATATATATAAAAAATGAAATACATGACAGTATCTTATACCATTATTTGTACATTAAAAATTCCATTTACAACAATATATAGAAAATATTTCGAAGAAAGATTAGCTTATTGCTCCTCAAATCTCAAATTAGTTCTTTTAGTCAGTTAATCTTCCATGACGAACCTTTCAATTCTTCTCCCCACCTTCTTTCTCTTCCTTTTGCTCCAACATAATGCCAATTGCGCCCAAACTTACAACCCACCTGATAAGATTGCCGTAGACTGTGGCTTCTCAACTTCAGGCACTTTAACGGCACAAGATGGTCGTACATGGACCGGGGATAAGAACTCCAAGTTTGTTGCTGTAATAGAGGAACCATCTAGCGTTTCAGTATCTGCTACTGCCCTCACTCAAAGCAGCTCTGCCAATGGGGTTCCTTACTTGACTGCAAGAATATCTAAATCCCAATTCTCCTACATGTTTTCACTTAATTCTTCTGGACCAAAATTTATCAGACTTCATTTTTATCCTGCTCAATACGAC
>JBBYHK010000013.1:4785273-4898015 GCA_038382065.1 Adansonia grandidieri
CTAAACCAATTGACGAGAATTGTACACAAGTCATTCTTAATAGCCGAATTACTATTAAAACTAACATTCTTCCACAAATGAATGGATCTACTTACATTGTTCTTATAAATCTAAACAATACAAAAATATATAAAATTTACATAATTATTTTAAAATTTCGGAATAAGGTTCAAGCCTATATACGAAGCCATCGATGATAAAAACTAAATCCAGTGTTTGATATAACATCAAGACTTTATAATAAAACAAATTAAGTATATCATATAAGCGTAACTTCATGCATATAATCTAATATATTCATTCTAAAAAGTTTTTGGTATCCGTGCTAATAAAAGAAGATGATGCTTATACTATTAATAAACTCATAAAAAATTTTGTTGGAATATATGCTTTAAATACGTACAACCAGATATTCTCATATAAATTTCAAAAACTTATATTATATTATATTATTCTTGGGTTTGTTCAATTTGGTAGAAAGAGAACTAGCCCATTTTGGGCCAGGCTTGCAAAGGTAGGTTTAGATTCACGATTGGATTAACAAAAACAATCTAAATGGCCTCTTCCATGGCAAATTGATTAGCCAATCTCATAGAGTATGTTTTTTACTTAATAATAATCAATTTTGAGATTTTGAGGTAAATGACATTTAGGTTTCTATATCATTTCAAATTTTGTATAAGTTTGTATTGATTTGTATCAATCTATATCAGATTATACAAAATTTTTTTATTTTTTAATAATTTTAATAATTTTGTTCTTTTTAATTCTTTATCCCATGATCATTTTTATTTTTCATAATTTCATCCAAAAAATAATATATGTTTATTAAATTAGATCATTAAAAATAATTTATTATATATTTTCTTAATATTTTTATATTTATTTAAGATTTGAAAATATTGATGTCAAATATTTATATTATTTAAAATTAATATTTACGTATAAAAATACAAACGTATATTTAATGAAATTGTATTTTCATTTGTATATATATCTTATAAAAAATTATTAAAGTGCATCAAAAAATAAATAATATCAATACATATTAATATTTTATTAAAACAAAAAATGATATATATATATATATTCACCGATAAAATACTAATACACGTTTATACGCAAATACCCTCATGATTTTATAATAACCAAAAAAAGCTGAAGAATACCATAAATTCCGCCAAGTTTGTGTCTACACCAAAAGAACACAATAAATTCGGAAAAGCGCTTTGAAAAAAGGATTTTTGAGTCGCCAATGTTTTCGTTGGCCAGCTTTGCGGCACGACGACGGGATTCCTTTGCTTTTTTTGGGGACTTTTTGTCCTTTAATTTCTTCCCTTATTTTTTTTAATAAAAAAATGTTCAAAATTTTTATGTCGCATAATTCATGTGTGTGTCTATATATATATATATATATATATATATATATATAATTTTAACGTTAAGGAACATTAGAAGATAATAATATAATAATAAAATATTTATTTATATTGAGTTCACTTAATGAGTTCTATAATCTTTTCATTTTTTTTTTTGAAAAAAAAAATTACATTAAATCAATTATTTTCACAAAATTCAAAAAAATATTGTAATAATTATCTTTATATATTGAAAAATTATTTGGTATACAGACAGTGAAATTTTTTTAACTCCATAAATAAAATTAAAAATCTGTCATATGTTTCATTTATTTATTTTTTATTTTTTTAAATAGACAAAAGGGATATGAGATAATCTCTTAATTTCGTTTGTGGAGTTAAAAAATTCTATCCATCGTGTACCAAATAATTATCTATATATATTTAACCAAACATTTCAGTTCAAGTTAGATAAATTGCTTTGATATAAAAGAGATCACATATTATAAATAAAAAATGATTAAAGATACTAAAATTCAAGTGATTTATTAAATATTATTTTTTAAAAAATAATTATATAAATTAATTAAGTTAAATTTAATATTTTTTACGAACTCTCATGAATTCAATAAAAATGGCATGCATGAGAGAAAGGACGTCCACAAAATCAGAAAGGGTTAGTGAAGACGAAGCCACAAGTTTGGTTACATGAAAAATCACAAAGAAACAAAGAAAAATCTGTCACTATTTTAGTATTTTCCCAAAGCAACTGAATATATATATATATATATATATAATATAATATAATATAATATAAAAGTTAATTTTCGAAGAAGGTACTAGGATTGTTGTGAGTTAGACCAGACAGCAACTAGGAAGGAAGCGACAAGGGAAACGACAATAACTTTAAACTCTTATTTATGTCAATGTCAGATTTAGAAGGAAGACAGAGAAAGTGCTTATATGTATAATTTATTGAAGGCGAAATTATTTATTAACTTATTTTTTTTATTTCAAACTGTTGGAAATTTAATTTTGCAA
Organism: Adansonia grandidieri; assembly: GCA_038382065.1. Lineage (NCBI taxonomy): Eukaryota > Viridiplantae > Streptophyta > Magnoliopsida > Malvales > Malvaceae > Adansonia > Adansonia grandidieri. The sequence continues at coordinate 4,787,673 of JBBYHK010000013.1, forward strand.
ATTGAAATTTAGAGTTTAATATCCTAATAATTTAGTCGAAATTCTGTTTTATTATTAATATTTTTATTAATTTTATTTTGTCGAGGCCTAAATATGTTTAGATGGGGTGTATATAATACTATTGCTACATTGAGCAAGTTTGGCATTGATATTTTATTCATTTACAATGAAAATCATCAAATCCTAAGAAAAAAATGATTAATTGAATCCAACATTTCAATAATTCATCTTTTAAAAACGATGGATAAATTTATCGTTTTAACTAAACTTTGGGTATTGAGATTTGTTGTCAGCATATCTACATATATATATATATATAATATTACCCTTCTATATAAATGCAAATTTGACTTTCAGAACACTTATTTTTATTCACATCTAGCTTCTCTCTAAGTTGTATTCGCTTTTTCTTTCTTATTTGGGAGGGAAGATTTGTGTTAAATTAAAATTTTAATTCAATTAGTTTATACAATTATTATTAAAAAATAAAATTTAATAATTTTAATATTTAAATTTTAATATTTATAATTTTTTTATGTCAGAATTTTGATTTTTTATATAAAAAAATATATTTTTTTGATACACTAATAGTGTGTATATTTATATACTATTAATAAATTAATTGATACAAATAATTATTTTAATAAAATAATATCATTTAATTTATTAATAATATATAAATTTATATATAATTAATATATTAAATATAAATTTAAAAAATAAATAAATACTTGGGTGTTTGTATTCTTTTGTTTCTAGTTCACTTAATTATCGGACAATCGAAGCAAACTCCAAGCCTCTCTTTGTTTCTATCGTTATTTGCTCGTCTTGCATTGAAAATTGATGTTAACCTCGTGTATGTATAGTTAGGCCGAATTAAAAGTCAGCAGGTCCATTAATGCCACAGGAGATCACTTGGAGCTCGCCCAGATCTTCGAAGTTTGGGTCGGGCTCCACCTTATTAATAGAAGGTTATTACTATCCACGACCACCAAACCCTAATGAACCTTGACAATGCTTAAGTCATACAGATGGCGTATATAGCTTCAACTAGGCCGGCCAACAGTGCACATCTATTACGCGCTGAACTTTTCTTTTTACTTAGTCGTTTCTTTTTTCAGGACATTGAGTGAAATGAAGCGCATTCTAAAACGTAAATTTTAATATTTTTACGATATGTTTTGTTTATTAAAATAAAATAATTATTTATAAAAATGAAATAAGAGTGAAATGAAATTGAATAAAATAGTTATAGCAGTAAATTAGATTAATAGAATAAAATATTATGAGATTTGAATATTTAATAAAGAGAATTCGAATCTTTTAAAGTAAATTTGTATTTTGCTCAAGGTTGAAATAACCATTCAATAGAAGAAGTGTAAAATAGCTATTTCAGCTTCAGACGAAATAAGATCAAAATCAACTATTTCGTGGAATGAGAATTTAACGAACAAAATAATCGTATCACTGTAATACGTTGAATTAGCCTATAGTGGAATAACTGTTATGGCAAACCAAACATGCTATTAATCTCTTTTGGCTATCAAACCTCGTACTCAAGAAACATCAATGTATATATGAATTATTGTTTGATACACTGGTAATGATATTTTTTAACTTTAGAAGCAAGATTAAAACAATATTAAATATTTCATTTATTTAATTTTTATTTTTTAAATATTCATTTACGATATTTAAAAATGTTTTAAACCTTACTGGTGAAGTTAAAAAAGTTCACTATCAATGTATCCAATAATAATTCATGTATATATATATATAATATATGAGAATAATAGGGGTTTTTTTTTTTTTTGTTCAAAAACTTTGGCTAATTAACCAAAAGCAAGATAATTATATCCAACAGAAGTTGGCGGCGAAAGAACAGAAAAGCACATGAAATATATGATATTCCTTCCTGCCCTACAAAACAACCAAATTACATGTCCTGCGCTTTGTATGAGGACCTTACTTCGGCAACGGTCCGTCATTCCAACAGGAAATAAAGGTATAAACAACCACAATTTTTCAAGAGAATAAAGGTGAAACATAAAATAGATTTATAATTAACTAAAATAATCATAGTAATATATTAAAATTTATATAAAATAAATGTAACATAAATTTTGAAATTATTTAACTAATGCTAATAAGATCCGATAATTTCGAATGCAACACAAAATAAAACATAATATAATACGAAAAAATAACAACAACACAGCACAAATTCATGAGTGTGTCACATATTATATAATACAAATTATTATTTTAATAATATATGTAATACCTTAAATACGATTATAATACAAAAAAAACATAATCATATGAATTTTTTTATCTTTGTTCTTTCTTATTTTTTTGTCTCACTTTCTTTTCTCCCTTTACCACAAATGACCCTCAATTAATTAACTTTTGCACATTTATCACTTACTTGATAAACCTTTGTCATAATTGCTTTTCAATTTATTAACAATTGCCCAAATTGCACTCTATTTATTTATTTATTTACTAAATTACTCCTCAATTGATGAATCAATCGACAGGATAACTTCCATATTATTTTATAATTTTATAAGATTTGTTCAAACGTTAAGGATGGCCACTACGTTTCATCTCTTTCTATGGTTTTCATTTTTTTTTTCTATCAAAATTTCATCAAACTAAACGAAAATAGTATAGGAATTTCATTTCGACAACCAAAACCATTGAGTGGTGTAGAAATCAATGCAATCATTTCATTTGTGAAAGTATAGTGGCAATAAGCTTTACATTATTGCACGGCTGTGGTTTACATATTTTGTCAAAATGGTGTCCACTAAAGTGGGAAACAACTCTTTATTAACATTTTTTTTTTCACTCACTTCTTTTTTTCTCTTTTAGATTAGGTGAATTTTGTACTTTACCTCAATTTAAATTATATCACTCTATTTTTATTTGATTAAATTTTATCATTAAGCTTTAATTTTTAATAATTTTAAGAAATAATATGACAAAAATAATATTCTTTCAAAATATTATTTTTAATAATTAATAATAAATAAATTATAAAAAATATAAAAATGACATAGAAATTAGTTTTTGTCTCTTTTGATTCTTCATGCCTTATATCTTAAATTGAACTAAGCTTAAATAAATATGAATAATATTAATATCATATTTAAGTTTAACCTAACTCATGTACACCTCTATTCATAATTCAATAGAAAATGGCACGCATGATAGAGAGAGAGAGAGAGAGAGAGAGAGAGAGAGAGACATCCACAAAATCAGAAAGGGATAGTGAAGACGAGGCCACATGTTTGGTTACACTAAAATTCACAAAGTAACAAAGAAAAATATGTCACTATTTTCCTAAAGCAACCGAATATAATTTATTATAAAAGTTAATTTTCGAAGAAGGTACTGGGCTAGTTGTGAGTTAGACCAGGCAGACAGCAACTAGGAGGGAAGCGACAAAGGAGACGACAATAACTTTAAATTTTTATTTATGCCAATGTCAGATTCACAAGGGAGGCAGAGAAAGTGCAAATATTTATAATTTATTGAAGACAAAATTATTCATTAACCTTCTTTATTTCAAGCTGTTGGAAATTTAATTTATTCATTGAAATTTATAGTTTAATATTCTACTAATTTAATCTAAATTCTGTTTTATTATTAATATTTTTATTAATTTTATTTTGATGAGGGCTAAATATGGTTGGATGGGGTGTGTACAATACTGTCGCTACATTAAGCCAGTTTGGCATTGAGATTTTATTCATTTACAATGAAAATCATTAAACCCTAAGAAAAAAAATTTGAGGGACGACAAATTTGTTAAGTGTTATGAATCGAATTCAACGTTTCAATAATTCATCTTTTAAAAAGATGGATAAATTTATCGTTTTAATTAAACTTCATGTATTGAGATTTGTTGTCAGCATACGTACATATATATATATATATACTATGAGCAAAATATTAATCCTTTTATATACATGCAAAGTGACTTTCATAACACTTATTTTTATTGACGTCCACCTTCTCTTTTACGTGTATTCGCCTTTTCTTCTTCCGATTTGGGAAGAAAAAATTGTATTAAATTTAAATTTTAATTCAATTAGTTTGTAAATTTATTATTTAGAGGTTTAGTAAGTTTGGTATTTATATTTTAATATTTATAATTTTTTTTTATATTTAAACTTCGATTTCTTTTATATAAAAAATATATATTTAATGTATTGATAGTATAAATATTTATATATTATTAATAAATTAATTAATATAAATAATTATTTTAATAAAATAATATTATTTAATTTATTAATAATATATAAATTTATATATAATTCGTATATTAAATATAAATTAAAAAATAAATAAGTACTTGGGTGTTTGTATTCTTTTGTTTCCAGTTCACTTAATGATCGGAGAATCGAAGCCAACTCCAAACCTCTCATTGTTTCTATCGTTATTTGCACGTCCTGCAATGAAAACTGATGTTAACCTCGTGTGTCTATTATAGTTAGGCCGAATTCTAAGTCAGCAGGTCCAATTAATGCCACGGGAGATCACGTGGAGCTCGCCCAGCTCTTCGAAGTTTAGGTCGGGCTACATCTTGTTAACAGAAGGTTGTTCATATCCACGACCACCAAACCCTAATGAACCTTGACAGTCCCCAAGTCATCTGGAAGGGATATAGAGCTTCAACTAGGCCGGCCAACAGTACACATCTATTACGCGCTAAACTTTTTTTTTTTTTTACTTCGTCGTTTCTTTTTTTAAGACATTAACTGAAATATGGACTCGTATTTTAAAAATTAAATTTTAATATTTTTACGATCCATTAATTTATTAGAATGAAATTATTTATTAATTGAATAATTATTTTATAAAAATAAGATAAGAATAAAATAAAATAAAATAATTATAGTAATAATTTAGTTTAATAAAATAGAATAATATGGGTTAAAGATTTAAATTTTTTAAAATAAATTTGTATTTTGTTTGATGTCAGAATAGTCATTCAGTGGGGAGATGTGAATTGATATTTCGACTTTGAGAGAAATAAATCAAAATTAACTATTTCGATGGATGAGAATTTAGTGAATCAAACAACTGCATCACTATATTAAGTTGAATTGGCCTATAATAAAATAACTATTATAGCAAACTAAACACGCTATTATTCTTTGTAAGACCTTTGGCCATCAAACCTCGTACTCAAAAGACATCAATATATATATATATATATATATAGATTATTATTTAATGCATTAGTACTGAAATCTTTTAATTTCACAAGCAAGATTAAAATAATATCAAGTATCCTATTTACTTATTTTTTTCAAATAATCATTCAAGATACTTGACAGTATTTTAATCTTACTTATAAAATTAAAAGATTTTATTATTAATATATCAAACAATAATATATATATATATATATGAGAATAGTCATTTTTTCTGCTTGAAAAACTTTGGCTAATTAAACAAAAAGAAGAAAATTGTATCCAATAGAACACGTTGGCAGCGAAAGCACGGAAAACAGATGAAATATATGATGTTCCTTCCTGCCCTACAAAACCACCAATTTACATAATGTCCTATGCTTTGTATGAGGACCTTACTTAGGTAGCAGTCCGTCATTCCAATCCGAGACAAAGGATAAACAACCACAATTTTTCAAGAAATAAAGGTAAACCTAAAATTAAAATTATAATTACTAAAATATAATACGATATAAAAAAAATAATATAACTATAACATGAACATACGAATATGTTAAAATTTATAAAAAATAAAAATAACATAAATTTTAAAAATATTTAATTAATGCCAATAAGAACTGATAATTTCGAATGCAATGCAAAATAAAACACAATATAATATGAAAAAAATAACAACAATACAACACAAATGCATGAGGATGTCACAATTTATATAATACGAATTATTAATATTTTAAAATTTTTATATATATAACATCTTAAATACGATTATAATACAAAAAAATATAGATTCTTTTTACCTGGTCTCACTTTCTTTTCCTTCTCTCTTTACCACAAATGACCCTCACTTAATTAACTTTTACACATTTATCCCTTAATTGATTAACTTTTCTCATAATTGCTTTTCAATTTATTAACAATCGCCAAAATTGCTCTCCATTTATTTATTTACTAAATTACTCCTCGATAACTTCCATATTATTTTATAATTTTATAAGATTTGTTCAAACTTTAAGGATGGCCACTACGTTTCATCTCTTTTTATGGTTTTCAATTTCTTTTTTTCTATCAACATTTGCATCAAACTAAACGAAAATAGTGTAGGAATTTCATTTCGACAACCAAAACCATTGAATGGTGTAGAAATTAATGCAATCATTTCATTTGTGAAAGTATAGTGGCAATAAGCTTTACATTATTGCACGGCTGTGGTTTACATATTTTGTCAAAATGCTGTCCACTAAAGTGGGAAACAACTTTTTATTAACAATTTTTTTCCACTCACTTTTGTTTTTGTTTTTGTTTTTTCTCTTTTTAGATTAGGTGAATTTTTTTATTATACTTTACCTCAATTTAAATTGTATCACTCTATTTTTATTTAATTAAATTTTATAATTAAATTTTAATTTTTAATAATTTTAAAAAATAATATAACAAAAATAATATTTTTTCAAAATATTATTTTAAATAATTAATTATAAATCAATTATGAAAAATATAAAAATGACATAGAAATTTTTTTAAAAAAATTAAATATTTGTCTCCTTTTATTCTTCATGCCTTAGGTGATCGGTGGTAACATTAGTTGGCAATTATGTTTTAAAGTCAAATTATTTTGATCATAGAACATCAAATGCAACATATCCCTCCCACAATGTTATTTTTAATTTTTTTTTCATTTTTTTTAATTTAACAAGAATAGAATATTTCGTAAATATTTTGTTTATATCAAATTAAAATTTGTTGCAAACAAGTGATTCGATAAAAAAAATCAAATTTTTTAAAATAAAATGTAAAATCAAACAAAAATCTGTTTAAAGGTATTTAAAATAATTAATTAAAATTTAGAATTAATTTATTATTATGTTTTGATTTTGGAAAAGTATTTTTTAAATTAATATTATATTTTATTATATTTGATATCATTTAATTCTTGTATGCTCACTTGATAAAGTAGTTAACCTTGTAAGCTAAGGTTAGACTCCCTCCATAAGAATAATTTTTAAGGCATTTTACAAATAAAAGGATAATAGATTCGGTCATCTAAATCTATTATCTACATAATAAAATTACTAAAGATTAAATTTAAAATTTTTTAAAAAATAAAAAATATAATATAGATAGATCTAAATTGATTTGAACTATTTATTTATAAATACGATCGAACTTGAATAAAATTTAAAATATATATTTTAAGTCAAACTAGACTTAAATAAATATGAATAATATTAAAAATATATTTATATCAGGCTTAACCCATAATACACCTCTACTGATGAATTCAATAGAAAATGGCACGCACGAGAGAGAGGACATCCACAAAATTAGAAAGGGATACTGAAGACGAGGCCACAAGTTTGGTTACATTAAAAATCACAAAGAAACGAAGAAAAATCTGTCACTATTTTCCTAAAGCAACCGAATATATATATATATATATATATATATATATATATATATATAAAAGTTAATTTTCGAAGAAGGTGCTAGGCTAGTTGTGGGTTAGACCAGACAGCAACTAGGTAGGAAGCGACAAGGGAAACGACAATAACTTTAAATTTTTATTTATGTCAATTTCAGATTTGGAAGGGAGACAGGGAAAGTGCTTATATTTATAATTTATTGAAAACGAAATTATTAATTAACCTTTTTTATTTCAAGCTGTTGGAAATTTAATTTTGTTCATTGAAATTTATAGTTTAATATTCTAACAATTTCGTAGAAAATCTGTTTCATTATTAATATTTTTATTAGTTTTATTTTGTTGATGGCTAAATAGGGTTAGATGTGTTACTATTGCTACATTGAGCAATTCTGGCATTGAGATTTTATTCTTTTACAAAGAAATTCATCAAACTGGGCAAAGTGAGGGATGACAAATTTGTAAGTGTTATGGATTAATTGAATCCAACATTTCGAAAAATTCATCTTTAAAAATATGGATAAATTAATAATTTAAATTAAACTTCAGGTATTTAGATTTGTTGTCGGCTTACTAGGCGCAAAATAATATCCTTTTCTATAAATGCTACTTTCATAACACTTTTTTTATTCCCGTTTAGCTTCTCTCTTATTTGTAATAAATGTTAAAAAGGTTAGACCGGAGATCAAACTAATGAGATTCTCGTATTATTAATTTAATTGATTCGATCAATTAGATTGATAGAATCAAATTATTTAATTTTAAAAAAATTTAAATACAAATTAAATAATAGTATTATCAAATAAATATTAAATATAATAAATGTTTAGTAAAAATATACATTAGTTAAATTAAATGATCTTTATTGTCGATGTAATAAGTTAAAGGTTATATAATATATGTTTTTGAAAAAAAAAATGCTAAAAATAAACTTAAATAAGATTTTTCCTCTTTTCTTAACTAGTTTTTTACCACTTCAACCGATTTTTTCCCGGTTCTGTAACATATCATGAGTTAGACTAAGCATTAGTTTCGGATTTAACCGATTAATCCGTTTCAGTTTTTTCAACAATGCTTGTAATCGCTTTTTCTTTCTAATTTGAGAAAGAAAAAAAAAATGTAACAGGAGATTACGTACCAAGTACTTGAGCTAAAGAATTGAATGTTAAAATTAAGATTTTATTTAATTAATTTATATAATTACTTTTAAGAAGTAATATTTGATAGATTTGATGATCGAATCTCAATGTTTATAATCTCTTATTCTATCCCAAATCATAATCTATTTTCTAAAAAAATAAATATTTATATTTGATACACTAAACAGTACATATATTTATATATTATCAGTGTATCAAATAATTACACTTTATTAAAAAATTTAAATACAAATATAAAAAATTTTATTTTTAATAAAATAATATAATATAATTTATAAATATTACATAAATTTATATATTATAAATACATCAAATATAAATAAAAAATAAATAAATATTCGGATGTTTCTTTTCTTTTGTTTTATATTCACTTCATTACAAGATAATCGAAGCCAACTCCACACCCCTCATTGTTTCCATCGTTTTTTGCACGTCTTGCATTGAAAATTGATGCTGAACGACGCACATATTGTTAAGCCCAATTCAAATCAGCAGGGTTCAATTAATGCCAGATCACGCGGAGCTCGCCCAGCTCTTCCAAGTTGATGCCGGGTTCCAACTCCTTAATAGGAAGGCGTTCATATCCACGACCATCACATCCCAACGAACGGGCGACATATGATGCTCCTTAAATCGTCCACATGGTTATATATAGCTTCAACTAGGCTGCCTAACAGCATGCTTCCTTTACACATTAAACTTCCTTTAAGACTGTCGTTTCTTTCTTTCAGATGCTCACATAAAAACGTTGAACTTTTAACACTATGATCTTTGCAGGACCCTCGACCATGAAATCTCGTAATCGAAGGACATCCACATATATATATATATATATATATATTATAAATATGAGAATGGTTTTTTTTGGTTGAAAAACTTTGGCTAATTAAACAAAGACAAGAAAATTGCATCAGAAAGGACACGTTGGTAGCTAATGCACCACATGCATGAGTTTATTGAATTAGTGACTTGCCTCTTTGACATCACCAAATGCACATGAAATACCGTCAAAGTCACCTAAGTACTTACTGTCCTGTGCTTTGTATGAGGACCTTGCTTAAGTAGCCGTCGTTCATTCGTACGGGAAATAAGAGAAAAACAACAACCACAAATTTTTTTTGAAAAAAAAAAATGTTACTAGGGATAAGAAATTATAACTATTTAAAATATATTAAAATATAATATGATGTAAAAAATAATATAATTATAATTTAAATAAATATATTAAAATTTATATAAAATAAATATAATATAAAATTTTATTTAATTAATATTAATTAGAATTAATAATTTTAGATATAATATAAAAAATACAATATAAAAAATTACAATAACACGATATGAGTATATAAATATATCATAATCTATATAATACGAATTATTAATATTTTAAAATTGATATATAATAAAACATAAAAACCAAAATAAGCCCTCATTTTTAAAAAAAAAATTTTCTCCCTCTTTCTTTCTTCTTCTACCACAATTGACCCTCAATTAAGTGGCTTTTGCACAATTATCCATCGATTTATTAACTATTATCAAAATTGCTCTCAATTTGTTTTTATTTACTAAATGACCCCCCTATTGATGAATCAATCGACAGGATAACTTCAATAAGATATTGTTCAAACTTTAAGGACGACCAGCACATTTCATCTCTTTACATGGTTTTCATTTGTTTTTTTCTATCAAAATTAGCATCGAACTAAACGAAAATAGTGTAGGGATTTCATTTTCAACAACCAAAGTGATTGAGTGGTGTAGAAATTAATGCAATCATGTCATATATGAAAGTGTAGTGGCACCAAGTTTTACATTATTGCACGGCTGTGGTTTACATATTTTGTCAAAATCTTGTCCACTAAAGTGGGGAACAACTCTTTATTAACATTTTTTTTTCACTTTTTTTCCTCTCTTTTTAGACTAGGGGAATTTTTATTATACTTACCTAAATGTAAATTGTATTATTCTATTTTTATTTGATTAAATTTTTAATATTTTTAAAATACAATATAACAAAAATAAAATTCTTTCAAAATATTATATTTCATAATTATAATTAATTAATTAATAAAAAATATAAAAATGACAGAGAAATTTTTTATATAGGAAAATTAATTCTTTTGTCTCTTTTTTATTCTTCTTGCCTTAGGTGAGCAATGGTAATATTAGCTAGTAATACTGCTTGAAGGTCACATTAATTTGACCGTAGAACATCAAATGCAACATATCCCTCGCACATTTTTTTTTTCATTTTGGTATTTTTATAAATTTAACAAGAATAGAATATTTCATAATATATTTTTTTTATCAAATTAAAATTTTTTAAAAACAAGTGATCTGATTAAAAACAATCAATTATTTTAAATAAAATATAAAATTAAACAAAAATCAAGTTAAAGGTATTTAACATAATTAATTATTGAAAATTTATTGTTATATTTTATTTTGAAAAATTACTTTTAAATTATTATTATATTTCATTATATTTGATATCATTTAATTCTTGTAACATGTTATTTCAAAATTTGCCCACTTGATAAAGTCTTTAGTAGTTAAAGTTCTAAGTTAAGGTTAGACTCTCTTCCATAAGCATAATTTTTTTTGGCATTTTATGAATAAAAGGATAATAGATTCAATCATCTAAATCCATTATCTACATAAGTAAAGTGGTTTCAGATAGTTGATTTGAATATCCATATTCGTTATCGGTATTTGGATACTGAATAATTAAGAATTTATATCCATGTCCAAGTCAAATAAAGATAGTAATTATAATATCTAAATATACAAAAGCAAATAAATAATTGTGAATATTCGAATCTGTATTATCTATTGTCATCCTAGCATTTGACCATTCTTTCTTCTTCTTCTTCTTTCTCTCTCTCTTTTTTTTTTATAGGAATTTATCTTTTAATGATTAAAAAATTGAATGGCAAAGTTCCTTTTTTTTTTTTTTAAAGAAAGAAAAAAAGGATTCAAATGTAAGAAAAGCTACTTGATGGTAACCCGAATTGTTGTGTGAATAGATGGAGAGAGAAAAAAAATGCAATCAAGAATTGGGTCTCTGATAAAAGAGTTAACTGTGATTAAAACTTTTATATTCCTTTACTTGGTGTTTTATATTTTTTATTTAATCTATTTTCTTGCTTTAATTTTTTCTTCACTTTTTAGGATTTGTAACTTTTGTCTATAGTTGATACATGCATGTTGATAGGATCGTCCAAAGTGAATTCACTTGTCGAAGGTGGCAGAACCAAGAGCAAGCATTATTATTGTGCAAGGATGGTAACTTCAACAAAACCATGTCGATGGAGTTGATGGTTATTATTATTATTATTATTATTATTATTATTATTATTTTACGTTTTTATCAAAAAAAATTGTAACTTCAGAACTCATTTTGAGAATCTTGTTATATAGACTTATTCCCATATGAAAAGAAAAAAAAATGAAATAGAGAGAACAGCAAACTCTTCTTTGGATTATTTTTCAAAGACAGAGCACCATGGCAAAGACTATAAAAGAAAAATTATTGTTTGCATGTAATGTTTTGTGGGTAAATTTACTTATGTGGAATGGTATTGGTAGCTATCATTTTATTTCCATTTTAATTTCTGGGTTTTTTTTAGTTTTCTATTTTGTTATATGCTTTGAATTGATTTCTACACTTTAAATAATTAGATCCAACCACAACTGATTTTCATGTGAAGACTATTTCTCTTAGTAAGTTAAGTCCAGATTACTAATACATTAATTATAAAATTCTCACACTTTTTTTTTTCATTTTGAATCAGATCTTACTTGAATCAATTATATATATATATATATATATGATTTAGTGTATATATATAATATGCTAAAAATATAAATAGATATATAAAACACTTTAAGAGGTAATATAGTAATTTTTAAAAACAAAACGGAGTGAAACAGGCATTTACTAAAATAGCCCTCCTCCACCTTACCTCCATTTATCCAAAAAAAAAAAGAAAAGAAACTTCCTCTTATCAACTAAACTAACTCTCATTATAAAATTTTGAATGACATATTTTGATGCTAGGGTATTCAATTGGTCGATTTGGTTAATTGATAGATCGATATTTTATTAATTGAAAAACCAAATTTTTTTTATTATTTAACTATTAATCAAATCAAATTAAAAGAAAATCATATTAATCAAACAAAAATTATTTCAGTTAATTTGATCAATTAACCTAATTAACTGAATTTTAATTTTTTTATAATTCAAATAGATATAACCATCAAACATATATTCAAATGTTAAATATAAGTAAAAAGTACATCTAAATAAGTAGAAAAGTTCAATAATATAAAACTTAAAGCATCAAATAAGGACTAAAAATATCAAATTTTATCTATATTTTGGATAATTTGGATCATTTCAATAGCCTAACCGAATTAACCGATAATAAAAATCTATAAATTTATTTAACCACTAACAAAACCGATTTTTTTATTAATTGATTAACAGAACTAAATTTTATTTCAATCGATTAATTTAATTAAAAATCGAATAGTTAACAACCTTAAACACATATTCATACGCGTGGAAGTAATTAAAGCACTAAAAGTCTATTAATTAGGTAATCTATAAATGGGAATAGGAATAGGAATATATTAGGCTTTTCACAAGGCACTTAGTTTTGGATCATATTTCTTTCTTTTTCTTGTATTTTTTTTTTTTGATAAGATAAATATTAATTAAAAGGGGTCTTTTGACCAACTATTCTATACAAACATCACAAGAACTCTTTAACTTGACGAAATCTAATTTCTTTTGTAAAACCCTTTTTTTCAAATATTAATATATAAAGAAATAAATAAATCCTTTCTTTGAATATATATATATATATATATTAGTAATGTTATTTTTCTAATATTTTAATTGTGTAAATAGGTAGGAAGATAACAAACAACAGCTTTATGAACATATGTCCATTTGAAATGTCAAATATTTCAATAGTTTTTTATTGATTATCTTAAACTGTAATGAGTTTGACTTCCCTCTATTTTTAAAGTGGATGCAGAAGAATTTACCTCAAATGATTTATCTTTCTCCTTTAAAGTTGGATTTTAGCAACACAATAAACAAATCGATCCCAACGCTTGTAAATTTTTCAGCGAGATTGTTCCGCATGATCAATGTTAAATTTTTTTTTTTTTTTTGTATGAAGGGATCGTAATTTAAAGTAGAAAAAAGATCGTAAATACTTGAATTCAAAATTTAAATATACTAAATATCAACTAACTTTACAAATCAATTGATTAAACTCCGGTTCACGTCATCAACGTTAACAATAGTGAGAAATTGTGGACGAAACTGTTTCTTATTAAGGCACAAAAACTATCCTCCTCCTAAATGCTTTGGGGTTTATTTTAATAATTTTTTTAATTTAAATAATAAATTACGTGAAAGACTGAACTTAATTAATTAATGAAAGAAAAGAAGAATTATGAATTTATTTTGGCTGGTGAATTATGAAGTTCATTTGTAATAAAACTATTCAAATTAAATTCGACGAACCATGAACCTTTAGGTGATTCATTAATATTGCTAATACCAAGGGGACCAAAAACCTAGCATAATTAGTTGCATTAAAGTTTCAAAATTTTGAAAATACTCCTTGATGCTTTGGTAAGATATGAGGAAGAAATTAGAGCACTAAAAGTTAAGTTAATAGGCAATAGCAAGCAAAAATACTAGGCTTTTATGGATATATACATATATATATATATATAACATCTTATTTAGCTGACATTACAACTTAAGTAATACCAATTATTAATAAATTTAGTAAAATTATTATAAAATATAAAATTAAGAATATATATGTCTTCTCATTTTATTCATTCAAAAAAATTACCCACCATTTTTAGAATATTATTTTATTTTGAAACAATTTTTTCAAATTGTCATTTTTTTCACTCACCTTAGTAGATGTGACCATTTTGATATACATATAAAGGACGGATCAACTTACATCGGTGTAAACCAATTAATTTTACATGATTTAATAACTTTTGTAAATGCTTGATATTTTAACAAACCTATGTTGAATTTAGCAATAAAATTGCACTATCGTACCTTTAAAGTTTTTAATTAATTTGATATTTATATCATTTTAATCAAAAATATCAATTTTTTTATATTTAACAATTAGATTTTTTTATAAATTTACTAAAAATTTAATGTGTGATCTAAATAAATAAAATATGAAATATATTAATGTTCAAATTAAATAAATATAAAATATACAAAAATTACATAAAAATATAAGATTAAATTAATTTTAAAAAAGGTGTAAGTAAATATGGATTTTTTTAACAAGGGTTTCTTGTCCAAATCTCTTTCTCCATTACTTCGTACAAACTCTCTAATTGGCCAACAATGACATACGAAAACCTCGTAAGCATACCCTAATTTGATGAAATCCATTCTCATTTTTAACTAAAATATTTTCTTCAATATTAATAAATAAACAACAAAATAAATCCTTTCTCCTCAAATATTGCTATATATATATATATATTGTTGAGCACTTAAAATAATTGGTGACAAATGGAAGGCTCAACTGAATACAATACCACAATTACTTAATAGATGTGGGATTATACTACTTTAACATGCCTCCATCATGTGTAGATGAAAACAAAGAAGGAAAAGGAACCCATTACTGATAAACTCAGAATGTGGTAACAAGTAGAAGAACAACGAACAAAACCCGAGTTCTAATATCATATTAAGTGTCCAACCTAAAACTAATTAGTGACAGGTGGAGGAGTCTAACTTAATATAAGATCACATGCCATTTAATTTTTAATAGATATAAGATTAAACTACTTTAATAGATAGATAGATAGACAGGATTAGAAACAAATTTTCTTTAACATGTTATTTCCTTTAATATCTCAACTATTTAATTCTTAAAACAAGCAACATGTAGAAAATAATAAATAATAACTTCATGGGCATTTATTTCTTATATGTAATTAAACGCTTTATTACTTTTTTTAATCACTATAGTAAATATAATATATAAATCAATGTATGGATTAGTTACTTGTAAAAAAAAAAAATTGTTTTTACAAGGAATTGCCAAGTGCTATAGTGGAAAATAATAAATAATTGTTGTTTGCTAATGGTAATGTGGTTTGTTAGCAAAGTACTAGACTTTTACGTTACTTCTAGTTTACTAGAATAGAATAGAGTTATAATAGAATAGCTATTCTGTGGGAATGAAATAGAGTAGGAATATAATAGAATAGCTATATATAGTGATTTGATTTAGTGGAATAAAACTGTAAAGGATTCGAATCCCTTTTGTAAAGAATTCAATAAAGTAATTTCTTTTTTCACTTAAGGTTGGAACAAGTATTGAATGGGGGAGCATGGAATGACTATTCAGTGATTTTGTGGAATAAGATTGTATTAAGTTATTTCAAGAAATAATCATTTTACGAACCAAACAGCTACATTATTATAGCGCATTGGAATATGGTTGTATAAAATTTTTATTATAGCAAACAGAAAATGCTGTTAGTCTTAGTGACCAGGGATCAATCCTCGCCAACTATAAAAAAGAAAATATTTTTAAAAATCTCATCTTCAAACAACTTTCTAAGGAATTATATTAGGAAAACTAACTTTTTTATATAAAAAAAGTCGAAATTTGAAAATAAAAAAGCTTGTAAGTACTAAAATTTAAACTTAAATTTATTAGATATTACTTTTTAAAAATGATTGTACGAATAAATTAAACTAAATAATTATTGAAAGTGATGGATTGAGAGGGAAAATGGGTTCTATAAAAAGAAATTTTGTTGTCATACGTTGGATATCATGGAGACACTGCCATGTTGTTTTGATTAGTTTATACATCCAAGTGACACCTCATAAAAAATAAATTTTTAAAAAAATTAAAAAAATTCTAAATATATTATAAAGAATTTTATTAAAAAATGATAATAATAATAATAAAATAAATGAAACTATCAATCGGATTTCTTTAATTGGCACAATGTTTATTTGCAATAATATTTTTAAATATGAAGTTTATATCAAATAAAGATAAGTTATATGTATTTTAAAAAAATTATGAATTAATATGTTAAAATAATTTTCTCACATTATATGTGTATGTGTAAGTTTTAATGATATCTTGATTTTGAGCACTTGTTTACGATAAGATGCTGAGAATTTGTAGGGCCTGTAAAAACTCTATATATTTATCATGTGTTTTCAATTTAGATTTAATATGGAATGCATTTCTGTAAAAACTAAATTAAAGTAGTTATTATAATTAGATAATAGTATCATTTTTTTAAAAAATTCAAACATTTGTCCAAAAGCATTATTTAAAATTATTAAACTTTACGTTCTAAATTTCTCTACGTAGATATGAAGTTTTCTCTTCATTAATAATCAGTCTTAACAGTCCTTTTTTTCCCTTATATTGTAAAAACAAAATATAAACATATCTTCACTACTATAATCATGCACAAAATCTTGGGGAAAATGAAAAATAAAAAGATTTGCACCAAAATGAAAAAATTGAAAGTATAATAATAGTTATTTTAAAAATAAATATAAGAATATTGTTGAATAATGAATTAAATCATAAAATAATATTCACGTACCTCTTCTCCTGTTTTTATAAAATAAAATATAGAAAAAGGTTAGTAGATGCCTGTCAAAAATAAATAAATAAACAGATTGAAAAACAATTTGCTTTTATTCAAAAGAACAATAATACAAAAATAATATAATTTTAAAATAAAAATTATAAAATAAATTAAAAAATACTAAAAATAATATAGCACGTACCTTGTATATGCTTAAAATGTAATATTATTATTGCTCAGTGTTTAGCATTGTTAAAAGCTCGGACAGGATCGTCAGTTAGGACTAATTCGATAGAGAATCAGTGGCTTGTTCGACCCGAACATATCAAAAACATTAGAGATTCAATGAATTGATAGGAAACGGATTTAATTGGTACAAATTGGATTAAAACAATAAAAATTGATTTTTGTTATTTTTATTGTTTTTCTATTTAAATTATTTTTTTTTTGTAAAGGATGAAATTTGAAATTTTATCCTTTTAATCATAAACCAAATACATATTATATTAACTAATTACTATATTTAATATTTATTTAATATCAAAATCGTGTATTTATTATTTAATATTTAATTATTATATTAAAAAACATATGTTATTCTTCTAATTTTACTTATAGAATGTAAAAACTTAACTATCATTGAATTAGATAATATCTCTATCTTATATTTTAGAAGTATAAATTATCAATATAGGTATCAATGTGGCACACCTTATCAGAAGTCCATGTATCTTTTAATACTATACTAGAAATAAGCCCCGCGATCGTTTGGAGGCCTCTGTTTTTTAATTCTAATTAATTATTAATGAAATTAATTTTAAATTAAATTTTATTAATTTTTATCAATAATCGCGTACAAATTTTAAATTGATCCGCAAATAATATGCATATCAATCACTTTAAATAAATTATTTAAAAATCAAACAAAAATAATTAACAAAAATAAATTTATTTCTTAAATTTTTTTAGATGCAGATCAATTTTTTTCAATAAATCAGTTAAAATTAAAATAATTAATAAAATATTTTTTTATTTTAATTTTTCGAGTAGGTTAGGTATATATTTTAAATTGATCCGTAAGTCAATGTGTAGACTAACCTCTTAAAGGATTAAGCAAATATTAAATTAATCCGTGAGTCAATTTGCAAAGCAATCCCTTTAAAATACATTATCTAAAAATTAAATAAAAATAATTAATTAGTAAAATAATTTTTTAAACTTTTTGCTGTTTTGTTAAAAACGTATCCTAAATCGACCCGCTGGTCACATATAGAATAACTTCTTCAAATATATCATTTAAAAATAAAACTTAAATCTTAAAAAACTAAAAATAATTAACGAAATAGATTTCTTTTTGATTTTTCCCCAAGTTGATCGATTATGAATCGTAAATCTACTTATAAGTTACCATGTATATCAACCCCTTTAAATGCATAATATGAAAATAAAATAAAAATAATTAATAAAATAATTTTTTAACATTTTTTTTGTCAATCAAGTCAAGTAAGAATCTAAATTGATCTGCAAGCCAACTTGCGGATCTTTTCTTTTAAATATATAATTTAATTAAATAAATATAATCAATTAATAAAATAATTTTTTTAACTTTTGTGCCTGTCACTATTTTACATCAACCCAGGATTAAGTGCGCTATAACTATTTTAAATACATTATTTAAAAATAAAATATAAAAATAATTAATAAAATTTTATTTTTTTTCCAAGTTGGTTTAATTCATATTCCAAATCAACCTGTAAATTACTGTGTAGATCAACCTCTTAATAAAAATAAAAATAAAAATAATTAATAAAAATATTTTATTTTTCTGAGCAAGTTGAGTAGGTTCTATATCAATGCACGAATTATTTGTGGACCAACTCTTTTAAATACATAATTTTAAAATAAACAAAAAAAACTAAAAAACCTAAAATTAATTGATAAAATAAATTTTCTTCAACTAATCAAATATAAATATCAAATAAATCTATAAATTTTTATGCAAGTCAACTTCTTTAAAATGCATAATTTTAAAATAAATTAAAAAACTTAAAACTAAAAGTTTAAATTAAAAAAGAAAAAAAATTGAAACCCTTAGGGACTTCGCCGCTACGTGTTGAGCAAGTAGACTCGAGACATGCCTGCAGTAATCCCTTACGCGATTTTTTTAACTATTCTATATGGATGAAATATATATTTTTATTTCAGCATTTTATGCTTTTAAGTAGATCCGTTTAAGATCGGACGACTCACTTAAGATGGATTTGTATTAAGTAGGGTTTAAATAAAAAAATTTTTAATTTGAATCAGTTTGACTATGAGTTTGGAAAACAAAAAGATTTGTACAAACGAGATATTTAGCAACAAAAAAAAGGAAAAATATTGAATAAAAGAATTCCTGAATATTTGACGATCTCAAGTGTGTCAATATCAATGATGACTCATTATTTTGATAAATATATAAATTAATATAAAATAATTTTATTTTTTTAAATAATAAAATAAATTTTTCAGTCATTTAAAAAAAAAATAGGTCGCAGCCCGAGCATTTTGGATCGGTTTGCCAACAAGGATAGGCTTTCGGCTGTAAAAGTGTAATTAATATTTTGATCATGCAACTAAAAATTAACGTTTTGTTATTATTATTATTTTAGTTAAAAATAAAAGGTGCTTTCAATATGAAATAAAATAATTTTGAAAGAATAAAAAACAGTATTAAAATAACTTTTTTTAGAGAATATATATGATTTTACTTTTATACAAAAATAATTAAATTAGAATTGATATAAACATGTGAGTAATTTATTGATTTTTTATCAATAACGATTTTATTCTTTTATTATCATGTTTTATCAATTCATTTTTTTCTAAAGAAATTAGTATAATTTTGAGAAAGTAAAAAAGTACTAAATCTAGTAATGAAGCTTAAAAACGGACATATTATATGGTTTTAAGTTGGATAAATTAATAATATAATCGAAGTTAATTTGAATTAGATCTGTTCAAAGATTAGTAGCCAGCTCGATTTAATAAATTCAATCCAACTTAAGTCTTGATTTACTTTTTTGTAATTCGGACCGATCCGTATCACTATTTACTAATTAAAATAATATTTTTATTTAAAATTAATTATAAAAATATGTAAATATTAATTATAAATAAACTATTTTATTATTTTATTATGTTTTGAACAACAACTCAAGTTGTTGAGCCGAGTCGAGTTAAGTTTGTACTTGAGTTTAGATTTCGTATTTTTTTTTTTGAATCGCAATCCAGCTGATTATCAGGTCTAATTTGAACTGCAATTTTGTTATTTGACTAAAAGATAAATTTAAACTAGACTTAATAATTTTAGGTACTATATGAAAATAAAATACTAACATGACACACCAAATAAACATGAAAATAGTGTAATAAACATTATCTAATACATTTAAACACAATTAACTTGATACATTAATTTAAATATCATATTTGTGTTTAAGATTTAACACATTTAATAATTATTTGTATTTTATATTTACAAAACAGATATATAAAATATTCAATACGATATGCACTAATGAATTCCCGGATTTAATTAAATCCTATTGTTTGTGGGGGGGGGGGGGATCATATAATGATAGTGGCCATTTTGCATTCGACACCATTTGAACTTAGTGGAGTAATGCAGAATATGCAAACCTAAACATGGTGACTTTACCAAATGCTTAAACAAAATTATCAACATGTCCTTTGGTTTGGTTGGCCCGACAATTAAGTTTCCTTCCAATGATGTTCTTGCTTTTGAAATTTCTTTATTTGTGGTGATTTAATTTATTTTTTAATATTTATTTTCTATGCCAAATTTAATATGGAGTTTAGGAATAAAAGTCTTAATCATTTTGCCTTCTAATTTTGTTATTAATTAAAAATTTGTTTACGAGTTGAACAACTTGAATTGAGCCAAATCTAATATGAGGGTTTATGTAATTTGTATCAATTTGGTTCGAATTGAATTATTATTTAATAAATAAAAATTTTTTTATTTAATTTTAATTATAAAAATCTGTAGTTGTTAGTATAATTTTTTAATTTTTTTAATATATTTCAAACAATAAAACAAGTGTTCAACTAAAATCTAGACAAATAAATTTTTTTACCATTTAAACCTAAACATCTCTAAATTATGAAGCTATTTTCCAATGGTCCACAAATATATTAATTTTTATTAATTTACAGATTTAAAGTTGGCACGGTGCTCCTTTTATACCTGAATGAAGTTCTTGGTGGAAACATGACAAGTACAATATTGAAATTAGGTAATATATCGAAGTGGTCACCCAATACCTTCCAATTTCATCATTAACACTTGAAAAATAAGGGAAAAAAAAAAACTTCAAAATTTGTGGGGATCATTATAAATAATTCTTGAAATATGGATTACATATATAGGTACTATTTTCCAATGATCAAAATATATCAGTTAGGCTATACAAATGAGAGGTAATTGATATTCTTCATTTTTTTGGGTTAAACAATTTAATCTTTTTACATTTTGTATAATCGTCAAAAACAATAATTTATTTTTACTTATTTAAACAAAAATAACGTGAGAAATTCAATTGTATAATCTACCAATAAAATGTTGAATTTTTTAATTTTATAACAAGTTTAATTGACTTGAAATATTGTTTGATGAATAAATTTTTTTTATTTTTTTATTTTATTTTATTTTTAAAATAAAAATTAACAATATTTTAATATATTATAAAAAAAATAAAATTATTGAGCTTAAACGAATGATTTAGATGATCAAATTTAAGATAAGAATTTTCAAAAGCCAACCGAACCTAAACTAACTCGAGTCATGAGCACCGGAGAGATGCATGGTGAATGAATTGTCATTTTTCTTTCTAATTTACTTGACATGATATTTTTGTCATCTATCCTCTATCCATTTCAATATCTTATAAACAATATTTAGTGTACGAATCTTAAAGGCAATTAGAATTAATCCTATCAAAATAAAAGTATATATTATTATACTTTTTAAGGATGAGAATAATTCCATTTTAAAAAACTAAATTTCTTCTTTATATATATATATATATATATAAATATATATTGATGTGCCTCAATGTTGTTAGATTATGAAAATTAAAATTTCCATGAAGCAAAATCATAGAAGATAGTGAAGGTACACAATAAATAAAATTAACTAACAAGCTACAAATTAAAAAACTATATCATATATAGGCAGGTGTTTAGCATGTCAAATAATTTTTTTTTTCCAAATGTATTAAAAATGATAAAACATCCTAAAAATAAAGAAATGATAATATCTACATGTGTTTTTGTCTTACTTTATTAAAGCTTAAAGCCAAACAAAAGAATTTTTTTTCTAAGAAATTAAGGATGATAATATATATATATATATATATATATATAACTGCATGGTATTGTTTAAAAATCTTGAACATATGTTTTCACATTATGAAAAATAAATTTTTGTTGATTCAATAATTTTCACATTTTATAGCTTTTGACTGTATATATGAAATTAGTGGAATTATTTAGAAGGATTTGAATTAATATAGCACCATATTATATTGGCTTTTTATTTTTGTAATTGTTATAACCAATACTATATCAAATTAATTAGTTCGGTTCTATCGGTTTTGTTGCTTTAAATTTTGTTTTGGGCTTATAAATTTAAGCTTATGAAATGAGATAATATAATTATGGGTTGAGTAGAATAATTAGATTGAGCATAGTTAATATAAATAAAAATATATAATTTATTTATTTTTTTAATTAGATGTTAGTTTGCACAATCTGTTTGATTTAAAAAATTAAAAAAAAATTATAAATTGTTTGAATAAATATATTTAAATCGATTAACATATTTAAATTTTATCAAAATTAATTAAATTAAATCAAATGAACCGATTGAGATTGATTTCTATTGATTTAATTAATTCAACCAATTAGTGCTCACCCTTACCCTCTATCTAACCATATAATTCTCTAAACTCTCGTAGACTTAGACTAGTATGCATTTCGAAATTCAAACTTCAACGCCATCAACGCCACCCTTGTTTTGTGCTTGCAAATTCAGCTCATCAATGCTTGCAAATAGGTTTTTTTTTTTAAAAAAAAATGTCCCTCTAACAGTTGTTGTGAGTAATAATATATATCTCATATATAATATATATAATTATCTCATGCATAAGCGGTGAAAAAAAAACTGCACAAATAAAATTTGTAAATAATACATATCCCAAATATTTATTTTTTAAAAAATTTATTCTAATAAACATGTATCATCTCTCGAACCTTACTTATAAAATTTTTTCACCATAGATGTCTAGGATACGCATCATATATGTGTGTGTGATTAGGATTGCATAAATGTAGTTGTGCTGTCTTTCTTTTTTTTCTTTTTAATGAATTGCGCTGTATTTAAATTCTTTGAAGTTATAACTAATCAATAATGCTATTTAATCTTCTAATCAATTCAAATAAACCGATAAATTAACTTGAATTAAAAGGAAAAATCTTGCTATCTACCAATAAATCATGACAAGTAAAAAACAAAGTTAATGCAGTTAAAGTTTGAAAGTTATAATATATGTATAAATATATGGTCAGACTGACAAAATGCATGAATGGTAAGTAAGCATGTGGTTTGAATTTTATATATTCGTACGAAGAAATATTGTACACAGAGATACAAGTGGCAGATTCTGAGTGATGGAGCATATACCTTGTAATCAGGCTTACTGGAAGAGTATCCTAAAATTCGTCATTTTCAATCACAGTCCACGAATACGATAAAAAAATATATAAATATATTAAAACTCAGCCTAGTGCATAAACTATTTTATAAATTATAAAAAAAAAAAAAAAAAACTGGCTGAAAACCAGACCAGAAACAAAAACAAAAATTGACCCAAAGACATAATTGCCATGGCGGGTGTTCTTCTTTGGGTGACGATATATCCCAAAGAGAATGCCACCGCTTTACTCAGATTGATACCAAAGGGAAGAAGTATTAGGAACCAGCAGAGGTCCAGGTTTTTTCCCAGGATGAAGTTCTCAACTGGGGTCTTCTCAGCCTTTTCAACTGCCACTGTTGCTAACCCAGCAAGATCTTCAGAAGAAATGGTTTACGAGGTGGTGTTGAAGCAAGCAGCTTTGGTTGAACAAAAGAGGCAAAACAAAGCTTTGGATTTGAAAACAAAAGCTGACAAAACCGATAGATTCACAGATTGCAACCTCTTGAACGAAGCTTATGATAGGTGTGGTGAAGTTTGTGCTGAATATGCTAAGACTTTCTATTTGGGTATTTGCTCTAATTCACCCTTTTTATTTTAGGTACTTCTGCTTTGCTTTTTGCAGTAAAATTATTGTGATCAAAAGAATACTTTTCTAATTCTTCAGTTATATGGTCAATTCATGTAAAAATTTAAATCTTGCTTTCGGTAATTATTATTATTATTATTAAGATTATTATTATACTTTTTAAAAGTTGACACATGGGGTCAATCTGACCCTTGTTTTTATTTAACTAATGATTCCCTTTTTTTTATACATTTTAGCTTTACTCTTTAGGATTAGGATTATGCTGTTTGGTTGCCGAGAAATGACAGAGAAAATCTAAATGAAATTTCATATTTACCTTTCTGATAACTTCAATGGTGCCTTTTTTTTTTCATTGTTGTTGGAATTAACAACAATTTAAATATAGTAGTAGGTTTTTTCCTATTACCTTAAATTTTTTGATAACGAATCACTCAATTAATCAAAGTTTTCGAGTTTAAATTTTAACAACAAATTTATTTCATTAATATTTTTATCTAATATCTTATTATTTTTTATGTTGTGTGTTGTTGCTCTAATTTTTTTACTATTAAATTTATGCGTAAACTCTTTAATCATTCATTTAGTTTATATGTGATGAAATGTATTAAAATTTAAAAATAATAATTCATCATTTCCTAACAACTTAAGGTTTAGGGATAATTTATTATCCAATTTAACAATCATAACATTTAGGTAAAAGTACACTAGGAGTCCTTTTATTATAGTGAATGGAGCATTTTAGTCATCATATTATTAAATTCAGTATTTTAGTTCATTTACTTTTAAAATTGTAGCAAATAAAAAAAGAGAGTTAAGGTATTAAAAAAACCATTTGAATGCAAAAAAAAAATGTTGACGTATTATCTGATGTGAAGTTTTAAATTTTATACAAAAAATGACCCAAACCCGACACTAAACCCAAACATATTTTTGTATAAAATTTAAAATTCTATGTTACATGATAGTCAACATTTTATCGACATTCAA
This sequence comes from Adansonia grandidieri, assembly GCA_038382065.1. Taxonomy (NCBI): domain Eukaryota; kingdom Viridiplantae; phylum Streptophyta; class Magnoliopsida; order Malvales; family Malvaceae; genus Adansonia; species Adansonia grandidieri. Next base: position 4,813,442 of record JBBYHK010000013.1, read on the forward strand.
ACGGTTTTTTTAATATCGTTAACTATTTTTCCTTATTTATAATTTTAAAAATACAAAAACTAAAATATTAAATTTGATAATGCAAAAACTAAAATGTTTCATTCACTGTAATATAAGAACTTGTACTGAACTTTTACGTAATATTTATTATAACGTTATAAAGTCAAGAATTTTAATTTTAATATGTAGCAAAAAAGTTGGGGAGCAGTATTGTGATAATTCCTACTTAAGATTCAGCATATTCCATCTCTTTTACTCGTAAGTTATTATCCAACTGAACAAACAATAGTCTGTGTTCAAGTAGTGTTAGCAATACATTTGGTCAAAAAAATGTAAGATTTCTAAATAACCACTCTTTAGGATAACAATTAAATTCACGATTGTCTGCTGTTCTTTGCAGGTACATTGCTTATGACACCGGAGCGTCGGAGAGCTATTTGGGCAATTTACGGTATGTATTCTACCCAACAATTGTGTGTCCAACATATATTTGAATAAGAGTATGAGTATGATTCTCTAAATATATAAAAACATTTAAAAATTTTTGGTATATCTAAATCTGATGCTTACTTAGAATCTCAGAAACATAGTTGTAATTACATGCATTGCTTCTATATCTTTTAAGGTTATAACCTATGTTGCTCAACTCTCCATTTTTCTTCAAGTTTCCAGGTTCAACTATTGTATCTGATGCATATTCCAACATGAGTAAGGAATGTGGCTTTCCAAGAACCCTCTAAGTAAATAAAAAAAAATTAAGAATTTGAACTTATCCATGTCAGACACATACTCTATCCAACACTCGCATCCAAATCCAAATAATGTACTATAACAATAAAAGTTCAGTATTGCCAAGTAATTTTATTCTGAAATGCAGTGGCCCCCTAGCTTTAATTGTAACATTTGGATGATAATATGATGCTTAAGTAAAAAGAACTGCAATCAACACCAGTGATGAATGTTTTGGTTTGTTTCGACTTCCTTGCTGGATGCTTCACGGTTGTAGGTTAATATTAGCCAGCCCTCTGCTCTATGCAGTGTGGTGCAGAAGGACCGATGAGCTCGTCGATGGACCTAATGCTTCACACATTACACCCAGGGCTCTCGATCGATGGGAGAAAAGATTAGATGACCTTTTCGAAGGTCGTCCCTATGACATGTTCGATGCTGCTTTATGTGATACTGTCTCAAAGTACCCTGTAGATATACAGGTTTGCATCATTTTCATGGCTAAAGAACTTTGATATTTTGCATCTTAGCTTATATAAATCCTTGTGATTTGGAGCTAACTCAACCATGAAATTCTCTGTTGTTCAGCCTTTCAAGGACATGATTGAGGGAATGAGATTAGATTTGAGGAAATCGAGATATAAGAACTTTGATGAGCTCTACCTTTATTGCTACTATGTTGCTGGGACAGTGGGATTAATGAGTGTTCCAGTAATGGGGATTGCAGCTGAATCGAAAGCGTCGATAGAGAGCGTCTATAATGCTGCATTAGCCCTTGGAATTGCTAATCAGCTTACTAATATACTCAGAGATGTTGGCGAAGAGTAAGTCCTATGGTACTGAATTTTTTCTCTTTTCTTTATGTTGAAGTTACATTACTCGGACTCAAGAGCGAGTGTCAGATACGGACTATGTCCAAATAAGTATTGAATATAGGTACTTCATGGTAAATGAAGAGTCAAAATAACGTAGCTCTTCAAGTATTTTCACATGACTCACACCTTTATGGTTTGAATTCCCCTTCCTACAGTGCTAGGAGAGGAAGAATATATCTACCACAAGATGAATTGGCACCTGCAGGGCTATCGGAAGACGACATATTTCGTGGCCAAGTGACCGACAAGTGGAGAAATTTCATGAAAAATCAAATAAAACGAGCAAGGATGTTCTTTGATGAGGCTGAAAAAGGAGTGGCGGAACTCAATGCTGCTAGCAGATGGCCGGTCTGGGCATCACTGTTACTATATAGGCAGATCTTAGATGCCATCGAAGAAAATGACTATAACAATTTCACCAGAAGAGCTTACGTTGGAAAAGCTAAGAAATTTGCATCACTTCCAGTGGCCTATGGAAGAGCACTTATGGGTACATCCAAATTGTTCTAAGCTATGTTACTCGAACTTGAGTGTAAGTGTTAGATATTAGTATATATTTAATACAAGTAGATCATATTCCTATGCTCATAGCAAAAAATATGTCGGAGCAACATAGGAAGCTATTTCTTTTGACTTGTTACAATTGCAACAAGTCATTGGTCTGTAAATTGTTATTGATTTCATTGGTAAAAAGTATGATGGCATAGAGCTCAGTTAAAATCAGTCATATCATATGTTTCATAATTATAAATAAACAAAGTTCAATTATAGGTTAATCAGGTTGATTGAGTTAGTAAGGATCGAATATTTCACTTGTAAAGTTTAACTTTAATTTTCGCTACCAGCAATCTCCCTCGATAAGTGATCTATAAATTTAATGTTAGTTGTCATTAAGGCCGATAATACGTTCTAGTCCTAAAATGAAATAGTCTCCTCTCATCCAAATTTGAAAAAAGAAACGGTGAATTGATGGATGAAAGTGTAATAGAGCCAAATGAAGATTGTGCCAATCTCAAACTTGGTTCAATTGAAGTACTCAAAGCTGGAGCTTCACTTGACCTTGATCAAGCTTATAATTTTTTGGCTAGAGCTCAAGCTGAAAAATTAGTGGAATTCTTCGAACTTGAATCTGTTAGATTTGATTATCATTTAAGAAAACTCGTGAGTCTATTTTAAGTTGGAATTTAAAATAAAACTCAAATAAAATTTTATTGATGTAAATAATGTTTTATTTTATTTACATATGCATATAATTATAAAGAATATTAAAATATTTAACAGCTTGACAAAGTCCAAAAACATTTATTTACATATGCTTGTAATTATCATGAGAAATTTTTTTATAAGAGATTATTGAAAATTAACTAATAACTTTTAGAGAAATTATCCAAATCCACTAACAGTAAAATTTTTAAATTCACAAGTGGGATGATAGTTACCATTTAAAGTATATTAAAACAATAAAAAAATTTTAAAAACAAATAAAATGTATAATAATTTTTTAATTTCGCTTATGAAATTAAATCACCAACAATTTATCAAAAATAAACTCTATATTTTATATCTTAAGATACTAAAGAATTTCATACTCCTTACAAATTATCTGCCAAAACTCCAAAGTGTGAAAAATATTGCTACAATATTCAAACTTATCAATATTTTTTTTTTGAGACAATATCCGATAGTCTGTTAGATCAATTCAATCAAGAACTGAAGATCTGTTGGGTTTAATGCTTAAAAAGAACTAATATTTTAATGAACTAGAGAAAATTGAATTAAATTGATAAAAATTGGTTTTATGTTACTTTTATAATTTTTTTATTAATTTTTTTTTGTAAATAACAAGATTTAAATTTTCAATCTCTTATAAATTAAAGACAATAGCTTTAAGCCAAATGCATATTTTTTAACTATTTACTATATTTAATTTTATTTAATATCTAAATTGTATATCTAATATTTAATTTATTTTTAATTGTTAACTAATCAAATTGATTGAACCATAATTCAAAATGTTACAAATTTAACCTTTGATTCAAATTTTTAATTATTGACAATAACATCCAAAGATTATGAGAAAATCATACTTCACTAGATAAAATTAATTATCCACCCAAAAAAGAACTTTGTGTGATAACACTTTGATTATTGTTTTGCTTTTGCTTTCTAAAGTTGAAAGTAAAAGAATGTGTTACATATAAAAGTAAGTAAATTTTCAAAAATAAAAAATAAAAAATATATGAAGTTAGGCTTTATGATTAAAAACGCAAGATCTCATTTTAGAAAGTATTACGATTTAAACATTTTAAAAAGAGTAAAAGGAGCAAAACATGGATGATTAATTCAAAGAGAGAGCACCTAATTTTTTTTAAGCTCTACTTTTTTCTCTTCTTTTTTTTTTTTCTTCCCAAAAGCACCTAAATGAGATTTGAGGTGCATTTTGACAACATTGTCCAAATTTTATGAAGTAATTTTTTTGACAAAATATTTATGATTAATAACATTTTATTGTGGATTATTCTTTTATATATATTGTTAATTAAAATATTATTATATGAAAAATTTATTTGTTATTTTGAATATGAAATATTTTTGAAATTTAAAAATTCCATGATAGTGTATTAAATAATTTTTTTTTTAAATCCATAAAGTTATGAATAGAAAGTAGTAATTTCATGCCTAAATTTATTGTGATTCTTTTGGTGATAATCAAGAAAGATTTTTTTTTTAAAAAAAAAAAAAAAACAGTTAAGGTTGGCGAAAAGATTACAAATAAATTAGTAAACAAATCATAAATTATTTCAAATAGATTAAAGAAAAAAATTTATTGATGAGTATTTTAAGAGTATTTTTTAAGTTATTATATTTAATAGTACTTCAACTACTGCGTTGAAAATGACAAATAAAGTTATCAACCGCTACATTTAATACAATATTATTATCATAAATAATATGTTAACTAACCTTAACAAGAATGTCATAGACACTCGTTAGCAAAACCGAAAAATGAAAAAACTTCTTTCTAAAAATATTTCCCAACAAATAAATGGGCTAACTAGCTTTCATCCAATCACTAAAGCATGCAAAAATTGGGCTTTCTCATTCTCCTTTTTTATTGGGTCTTTCCTTATTTTAACTCACCCAATAAATAAAGGGTGTAAAAATTGGGCTTATTAAATTAGTCTATGCCTTTTTTTTTCTAAAATTGTTAGAATATAAAAACAAAGTACGACTACTTATGCTATTGGTTCATGTAATTGCAAAATCTTTGAAATTTAATTATTCTACTAAAAATTTATGCGAATTAAATTCTCTTACTTTTTTTATTTGAAAATCTTAATTCAATAAATAATGGTGTTATTTTTCTATTAAGATATGTTGACGTCTCACCTCATGGCTTTTAACATATTAAATATGAAAAAATCGAAAAATATGAAAGAAAAACATTAAAACCCAAATAATCGTATAAAAACAAAAAAAACAAAAAAAATCATATCAGAATCCTAAATATCGAAACCCAAAATTTTCAAATCCTAAAGCCTCACATTACTCTTGATTAAATTTGTTAACTCCTAATCGATATCCTTAAAATCAACCTTAACCGAAATAACTTTAACCTTAACCGAAGCTGATTAACTTGAAAACAAAGTAAAAAATGGGAGTTGAAATAAATGGAATCCAAGAAAAGAGATAGGGCAAACTGAAGAAAATGGACGAAGAAAAGAGAAAGTGCACACTAAAGAGGCAACCTGAATATTTAAAGGTTAGCCTTAAGTGCTTTTTTGTGTAATTTTCTAGTTTGTTTGCATGCTGCCCCTGTTTATTGTTTATTGTTTTGTTTAGATCAACAGTAGTGGTATGTTGACCCATTTGTTCTTTTGTCTAAGTTTAGGGGTTTATATGCATAAAAATTATTTTTTAATTTGGTTGTTGGTTATTATAAATGTTATTTATTGAATATGTCTTTGTCAATTTATTTGAACATGTTTGTAATTGTATGGTGGACATATATTTATTTGCATGTTTGTTTCTATGTTTTCACATGTTAGTATGACTAAGGAATTATGCAAAGCATGGTACCGCCATGATAGAAAGTTGACAAGGATTCTTACAATAAATGAATTTGATGAGGATCGAGATTTATTAGACGATTCTAAGAAAAGCTAAGAGTTTAGATTTTAATAAGGTTAAAATTTATTTACTATTAATAGGCTTGAAGTTGTTAACAAAAGAGGATAACAATATGATAAAGTTAATTGCTCAATTAGTGATGATATAGATATATACATATATATATGTAAAACATTTGGATGAGAAAATTGAAAATGACATTTCAGATGCTTTTTTTGAACCAATAGATAATGTTGTTATAGCTGAACAATATGATGAATCATTACCTAATAGGCCATTTACACCAACCTTATTTTACTTTTACAGTGATAGAGAGAGAAAAAATTGAACCAAATTATTGACAGACCTGGTATGGAGGGATAGAATTTGAACCAAGGTAGCAACATATCTGATATAGAGCAAGAAAATTTGATGGGGAAAAGGTAATGAATGAAGACAATGACAATGATATTACTTTAAATGAATAAGAAAATGATGAGAGATTAGTAAATGTACAATGGGATTGTAATCATGATTCAGATATTAATGATGAATTGGAGGTTGCTAGGAAAAAATTTAGGATGTATTATGAGAAACTAAAAGTTGTTTGTCATGGTGAATTAGATGGTGACTCAAATGATGGTGGTGAAGATCATGCTAGTGATTTCAATAATGCCGGTGAAAATGTATTAGCTAAAGCTTTTAAGGTAAACTTTGATTCATCAAACTAAGGCAGATTTAAAGATACTAGTGATGATTTTGATGAAGATGATGCACAAAGAATCTAATCTACCAATACTTATTATAATCTAAGAGTACCTTTAGATGATTTTGTGATTAGCCTTTGATCTAAAAATTTATAAGTGTTTAAAAATGCTCTTTGGAATTTGTTTACAAAGAAAAGATTTGAGTTTAAGAGTTAAAGCTTTATATAATGCCAAAGGCTATAAGTGGATAATACTTTGCCCTTGGTGCAATAGTAATAAGGCATACATGCTTAAAGCATATGTTCCTTGGCATTCATGCCTACCTATGTTAAAAAATAAAAAGGTGATAGCCTCTATAATTGCTAAAAGGTATGCAAAATAGATCACTATAATGTCTTTCATTAAACCTAGGCATTTTGCGGCATTAGTGAGAAATTTAAAGGTTATTGTCTCATATAGTGTGTGTAGAGTTGCAAAGAGTGCTATTATAAAAAATCTTATGGAATACAAATATGATGATGAATTTAGATTTTTGAATGATTATCTTGATAAACTGAAATCAACCAATGAAAAAAGCATCATTTTTCAAACATGAAAAGAAGCTAACCCAGAGTTAATGCCTATATTTGACAAATATATGTTTTAAAGCATTGAAGCATAGATTTTTGGAAAGTTATAAACACGTTATAAGACATGATGGTTGTTTTCTTAAAACCTTGGTTAAGGGACAGCTGCTTGTGGCTGTAGAAAAGGATGAGAACAGCCATATATTCTTTATTGCATGGACAGTAGTGGAAAGGGAATTAATGAGAGTTGGACACAGTTTATAGAGCAGCTATGCGTTGATTTGAGTATTCAATATGTGCTTGGGTGGTTCATTATAAGTGATGTGCAAAAAGTATGCTTTTTTAACTTGATTTGACTTTACTTTTTATCGTAATTTTTTATGTTTGTTTTTACCATAATAATTAAATATCTTTTCTTACTCATTAATGTAAGGTTTAATAAAATCAGTTCAAGAAAATCATGCCTTTAGTTGAACAAAGGATATGTGCTATGCACATTTATGTTAGGTGGGGGAAGAAAAATAAAGGAAAATACCTATAGTTGCAATTTTAGATATGTGCTAGGTCTTCTATTAAATCTGAGTAGAAGAAACAGTAAGAATATATGGCTTCCATGACTATAAGGTTGAAATCAAAAGGTTCTTTTCTAGAAAAATGACTTCTTCAGGGATGGTGCCAAGCATTCTTTTGTGACATCATTAAATGATGTAATTGATAATGTGTGAAACTTTTAATGATGTCATTTTAAAAGATAGGTGTAAGCCCATAATTAGTATGCTAAAAGATATTAATTTATGTCATGAAAAGATTAATGACAAAAAAGTGTCAGCAAATGGAAGACTAATCATGGACATAGGATATTAGGTAAAATTAAAAATCAAGAAAGCATTCAATTAAATAGGAGGTTGAATGGAATGAGGGTAGGAAACATGAAGTTTTTTGCAAGAACTATGATACGCGTGATAGAAATAGTTTCACTATCATGTTAGGCTAGCAGTCATGTTCATGTAGGAGATAGGACTAAGTGGAGTTCCTTATCAGCATACTATGAGTGCAACTATGTATTAAAAATACGATCCTCTCCACTATATAAGCCCATGGTATCATAAAGAAACATATTTATATGCATACAAAAACATGTTGAACTCAATTAAGGAAAGATTATTTTGACACAAAAAAAATGATGGAGCAATTTTGCCTCATACGGTAAAAAGGATGCCTGGTAAACCTACCAAGAAAAGAAAAAAGGAACCACCTGAAGGATAGAGTAGCACCAAACTATCAAGGGTAAAAAGGCAGATGACATATTCTTATAACTATAAGAAAGATAAAATAAATCACGTTGTATAAAAAGACTAGGAAATGTAAGATTAACTGTTGTATTATAATTATATATATTATTATTCATTGTTATTAAACTTATTATTTCATATTATATAAGCTACAATTGAGACTTTCAAGCCTCCGATGATAAGAACTCCTAAGAATATTGTACTACTTTTAGACAGAGCCAGAAAAATATATCATTTTGAAGTCATTAGTTTGTACCAAAATCCTAACCCTAGAATCTTAATAATCAATATCAGCAAAACTTTATTTCATCTTCCTTTACTTTAAATATCAAGCTTTTGATAATAATATGCAATAAAGTAGCCTGGTAGATTTAGTGAGATGATAATAAAAAGAAAAACATGTTGTCTAGAAATTACATCAGTAGAAATCAAGTGCTAATAAAGTCAAAATCATATACTTGACATTTAGTTACCCAAAATTGTGAATCTTCTATACATGAATATAATTATTTGTTCTTATGCACAAAAAAATGGAGAGGCTGAGAAAAAACAAAACCCAATCAATTGAGGCTTTACCTCTCTCTTTACACAACAAAGCATTGCACCAATTTCAAGCAAAAGAAAATAGCCTGCTGCGCCATCAAAGGAGTCTTGAAGTTCAAGTAGATTGAAAAAATCCTTTTGTTTTACAGTGGATGACATTAAATAGAGCTGAAAATGAACAAAATGTTTGATGACTAATTTATGAATAATTCGATTTCTATTTGTTTATCAAGCTAAATAAATAACTATAAACAAGATTTTGAGACTCGTTTATTAAACGAACTAAACTTAAACATAGTATATTTGGTTCATTTATATTCACAAATAGACTCGTTTATGAATCATTTAAAACTCATTTATTTTTTGAGTATAAGATAATTAATAATATTATTATTATGTTTTATTTATTTATAATATAATTAATAATATTTATATTTTATTATTTAATATTTAAAATGAATAAACATATTTGTTTATTTTTTGTTTAAATTTGTTTCTTTATTGTTCATGAGCATACTTTGAATTATTCTTGAACAAATTCGATTATGTGTTCATGAATATGTTTATTTAGTGTTCTTGAACAAATTTAATTTCATTTAAATGAATGAACACAAACACACCGAATTTTAAATAAATGAACACGAATACAAATTTCAAATTCTTAACAAACACAAATTGAACACGAACAGACTTAAAATAAATGAACAAACTTGAACAAAGGTATGTTGGTTCAAGCTAGGTTCATTAAGAGCCCTAACATTAGATGAGAGTGGTATACAACTTGGCTGACAATGTATAGAGTAGCAAAGGGAGAGAACATCTTTTTGTCTACATTCGTATTTGACATTATTGGATGAAAATGGTGTACTGAATCTTTATTTTTTTAATATGACTTTGCTATTACGGTAATGCATATTTGGTTTGATTCTTGTTATTAGTACAATGTTTTGATCACATTAGTTTGGTATTTAAGTAAATAAGCTTTCAGAAAATGTTATCTTCACAACAATTTTATTTTTTTTACTTTATGGCTGGCAATTGAAAAATATGTTCCATGCTGCATTCTAGTCTGTTTTATGTTATTATAGATGGATGGTACAAGCAAGAAAAAAATCAATTATTGTAAACAAAATATTACCATTTCTTTAGTACAAATAACGAATGTACAAAGTTTTTGCATTCATCCTGTTATCCATAATAGAGCCAACAATGCAACATTCGTCGTATTATCACATCCACTTCAAATACAAAAAACAAAACTCCTAAAAAAGTAAACATTAAAGCCAACTTGTATAACCTTTTTGCCATTGCTTCAATTCTTGCTTTTATATCACATTTTTCAATCTCTCTTGTATCATCTCATTTTTAGCTTTCAATACAAAAACTTCTTCTTATAGGCCATCAATATGGCTTGTGCAAAACACTATAGTTTGAGGCTCATTACATTCGGCATTCATTCTTCGCAATGTCTTGTTTTCTTTTTTTAAAAGTGAATTTTCTCTTTAAAATCTCTATTTGCATCAGATAAATGAATAAAAAAATCATTTTATAAATGTTCATCTTCAATTGGCATATCATGCCAAAGGAAAAAAAAATGATTAGCCTGTCAAATTAGGTCAGTTACTATTTTAGCATTAGCTACATTTTTACAACTAAGCACATTAGCATAGCACTAATAGAATTATCGAATTAGAACATGCAATATTAGAACTAGTTTTTAACACTAAGCGCATAACCAAATTAGAGCAATCACTGTTTTTATCATTAAACACATTACTAGATCAATACCAACTCATCTTCAAGTTCAATATACATACCTAATAGTTGTTACAACCAAAGAATCTTCTTCTAAGATTCTCATCACATGTTAAATTAACTAAAAGAGCTTTTTTTTTTTCCTCTAATGTCAGTACATTGGATCATCTCTATAATCATAAATGCACATTGTATTTCCTATATAATATTGATTTCATTTCATTATTGAATTAAGTATTTTCAAATCATAAATTATAAATGAGCCTTTCAAAAGCTTACCAAAAAGCTTTTTGGGGTAACTACTGTAGATCTAAGAAGACCAAAAGGAAACTTCATTATAAAGTTTTCAACTAATGCAAAGTATAATGACTAGCTTAACTTCTCCTTATTCAGTTAAAAAGATATTACCACCTAGATTGATTTTATTTCATAAAAAATCTCAATTGAACGTAGCAAAATTCTTCCATTTCTACAAGTTTTCCATCAGTTTTTGTTTCCAACTTTTCATCTCCAATTCTTGTCCATTGATTCAAAATTTTAAACAATTGATCCACAACATACTTATTGAGCTTTTATAGGTTAACATTAAGAGAAAATAGGAATTTGTAACTGATTAGGGTTTTATTTAACCTAATTCAATTAAATTTAGAGAATTTTTTGATTTCTAAGAAATGATTCTCAGGTTAAGGTTTTGAAAATTTTAAGTTCTCTAATGGGAATTCTTTCACTTTAAATAATTTACTTAATAAATAAAATTAAAAATAATTATTTTATCAATTAAATCCATGTGGCTAAAGCATTCCACGTCATCAGTTCTTCTTCTTCTTTTAGCCAATAAAAAATCTACATCAGTATTTTTTTTTTAACAAAAACACGTTATCAATTGGATTAAGATTTTCAATTATAATAGTGGGACTAAATTTTAAAGATTTTGCAAGTACAGGAACCAATAGCATAATTAGTCCAACAAAGTAATAAAAGGTAATATCATTTTTTGATAAGGCTAAAATAACAAAAAAAGCTACTAAATTTTATAACTTTACCTATTTAATCCCCTGTACTTGTATTACATCTAGGTAAGTCCATAACCTTTAATTTACGCTCAAATAAATTTTTAATCTGTAATTTATAACCAAATAAACTCTTAAATTTTAATTTATACGTAAATAAACCCTCAATATAATTTAATTTTTCATTTGAGAAAAGGCCTTATTTGTATATAAATAAAAAGATAAAGATTTATTTAGATACAATTAAAATATAAAGGCTTACTTAAGTAAAGTGATATAGTTTGGAGGCTTTTTAATATTTTAGTCTTTCAATAAAGATGAACAAATACTTAAGATGTGATACTAATTTTACAATAATTATTTATAAAAGCAAAATAAAAAATTTTATTATGTATTTACCAAAGTTAGAAGTTTAACTTAAGATGCTTCGTGGGTTTGCTATGATAAACTATAGCATTTTTTATCAAGGTATTAATTTTTAAATAGTATTGCTAGCAATATATAATATTTTAATAAGAGTTGTTCTAAGCAGGAATTATTATAAAAAGAGATTATCGATAGTTCTTGTTCTGAATAAAAGCTGTTCTCTATAAGAGTTAATCTAAATGAGAACTATTCCAAAGAGGAGTTATTCTGAATAACAATTGTTTCGAGTAACAACTATTTTGAACGAGAGCTGCTTTGAACAAGAGTTATTCTAAATAATAATTATTTTGAATTAGAGTTGTTTTAAAAAATAACTATTCTAAACAAGAGTTATTCTGAGCTATAATTGTTTTAAACAAAAGCTATTATGAACAACAATTATTTTGAATATCAACTGTTCTTTAACAAAGTGTTTCCTAAAAAGAATAATTGGTAAAGCAATGCCAGTGAAACGATATAGTAACTTCATTTTGAGTTGCATTTGCTATTTAAAAACGTAATCGCTTGTAAAACAAATTTATTATTCTTTGAGAAGAAATAATATGTTAGAAGTTAAAATCAAATATCTACACCAAGCAAATCTTGAACCTGATACGCTCCAGTATATACAACACATAGCAAGCTTCAGATTGGCAACACTCTAAATTAGGTCTTTGGGCATACCACTGGTTTCAAGGAGGCTTATAGCAGTTTCTTGTGACTCACTTATACAGAGTATATCGAAAAGAATTAACTGTTGATCCTCAAGAAAACTTTCCTATGCAGATCTGTTGCTACTAATCCAATCAATGTTTTTTAGCCTATAAAACTTCTAATGTTCTATGTTTATCTTCCTTAAAAGGTTACCATGAAAATTAATCAATTATGTACCCGCTTCTTGTGGAAAGGAGGAAAGACACAAGCTAAAGGAGCTAAAGCAAGCTGGGGTATGCAATCTAATATAGGAAGAGGGCTTGGGGTTGAAAAAACTTAAGCACTTTGAACATTGCTTGCATCCTCAAGCGCATGTGGTCTTTGCTCAGCTCATCAGTGTCTATCTAGGTTGCTTGGATTAAAGCTTATCCACTAAGAAGATCTAGGTTATGGCATGCCAAAATGCCTCAGATCTGCAGCTAAGGATGGAGGACGCTATTGAAGCTCAGAAGTGCTGCCCAAAACTTGTGGTTAGCTAACACCAACTTTATTTTTGCCAATCTTGTACCACCACAAAGTCGTAAAATATTTGAGGCTTGAAAAGTCTTAGAACTAGGAGAAAGAAAGTCAAATGGCATCATCTGATATGGTTTTTTCATAGGTACCTAAGTGCTCTTTTATCACATGGCTTGCTATTATTAACAAGTAAAACACCTTGTGACAGAATGACAAAATATAGGTCATAAATGCAATTGATACTCTATATCCCTTGTGAGAATGCCGAAGAGGATAGGGATCATCTTTTCTTTGTGTAGTTTCTCTTCACAGGTGTGGAATAGTAGAGTTATTGTGGCATCATATGTCAGCATATAACCTACATCTTGAAATTAGGATCTATAATAGGTAATTTCATATTTCATAAGAAAATCTTTCAAGTAGTCAACTCTACTTAGATTAGCCTAGACATCATCAATATAATGTACTAGAAGGGAGAGAAACTCAAGGAAGACATTACAATAAGGAACAACACAAAGGCTATTTTTCATTTGATTCGAGCTAGCCTAGTGCAACTCGAATTATAATAATTAATAAAAATAATTTTTTATTTAAATTTAATTATAATAATATATATTAATATAAAATAAAATTTTTAATATGTTTAATAATAATTTAAGTTTATAAATTAAATTGGGTCAATTGAAGCTAAATTCATAACTAGATAAGGGATTTTAAAAATTTTCGGGAAAATGGATAGATAGAAAAGAAAGGGGGAATGGAGCCAATCCTCCGACCAGATTGACACCGATCTGTCTAATCCAAGACAGATCAATCTCAAGCCAGTCGACCAACGCCAACTCAGCCTAGATAAAGCATGGAATAAAAAGCCGGACTGGTTGAACCTCAAACCGCTAATATGTCTAGTCCAACAACTATAATAAAACCGGATAATAGATGAACCGGTCGAAACCTCGGTCAAAAACCTGTTAAAAAAATTAAAAAAAAAAAACCCGAATTGAACCGATAAAAAACTCATTGTTCATATCAAACGTAAAAAATAAGTAAATAAATTCAATAAGCTGTGGTTTCTCCGCAGGTGGACCAAGCCACAGAAGCACTCACTTGTTACTGCAAGTGAAGAACCGATCCTCTTTAGAGGAGACTTTATATATATATATATATATATATATATTCATATGTTGTTCTGACTTAAATCTTGTCTTAAACTGGTTAAAAAAAAAAGAGAAAAGAAAAATTGTCTGGTTTTGAATTTATGGTTCTTTCATTTGTTAGAGTATCATTGAGCGGAGATTATCAGAAGAGTCGACTAGAAGCTTCCTGTATACAGCTGCCCCATCGTCTATTCTCAGCTAATCTCAGCAAACGAAGCGGAAGAACGACTGGAGTCAAGAGGCAAGTCATCGTTATCAAGGAATGCATCAGTGGTAAAAGGGAAAGACCACAACAGTGATGAGGCACTCGAGGAACATCTGAATACTGATTCCCCATTCATCTTTATGTTGCCGACTACCTTTGGGTGAAGTCATGGCTGGAGAGGTTTTTAAAGTAAGAAAACAAAGATAAGCTACATCTATTTGGGGTTTCTCTTGTTATGATTTTGATATCTTATGGGTCATTAGGACTTAGCATTGAGGTGAGAGAAAATAGGTTTTCACGAGAAAAAGGAGAGAGGTTACTAGAGAATAAAACCTCTCCACGATTGATCCTGGGTTAGAGTTACTTAAGACTCCAGGATAAAAGTTAGACTCTAGGATAAATCGAGTTTCCTTCTCTATCCGTTCGAGAGTACAGAAAGAGACGTAGGGAGTATAGGAAAAAAGAAAGGGGGGGGGGGTTGGGAGAGTACAAAAAAATATATTAAAGCCAACCAATTCAAACGAGAACTGAGCGATTGAACAATTCGATTTCCGATTCGATTTTTTTTAATTTTAGATAAAAGATATTTTTTTTTACCCTAATCAATCTCTTAAAATAGCAAAAATAATACAGCAATTAGTGAAGGAGAAAAACCGGCCAGTTACACTTCCACCATTTAGACCAAGATTTGGGCATCCAATCATATGCAGATGCAATTACTTCATCATGCTTCAGCATAACAAGATGATTGGTGACATTGAATCAGAAACCCGCAATGGCTGCGTGCTTTTCACCTATATACCCTTTTATACCATTTACACATTAACAACAACAAAGGGGAAGAAAAAATGCAGAGCACATTAAACTATTTATACAAGCATTTTCTTTGACGATCGATGTCTCACTTCATCAGTTTCGGTTTCGATGTTACTGTCTTCACTGCCTCTTTGCTAATGTCTTCTTCAATCCCTTGATAATCTTTCCGAACCAAACTAAGTTCATAACTGATAGGACTAAAGGCACGACGAATATTAACAATAGCCCGAAGCTATGCATCTGCTTAACCTGTTTTCAGGAGAAAATGGCAAGTTGGCTGTTAACTTATTGATTAATAAAATAAATATAAAAAAAATGAAAAAATTGTTAGATCATAATTTGACATTTAAATGCCAAATCCATGTCAACATTTTAAAAACGACGCGTCCAAAGTTTAAGGTATTATATCAAGTTTTATTATTGAACTTTGGTTTCCTCAGTACTTAGGACAAGCAATAACAAATACACCAATGATTTGAATCCAATGCTTAACCCAATTCGTTCATGGAGTCACTCTCTAAAAACGGTATTTAGCAAATCTGGATTCAAATTGTAGCGCCTGCAATCCTTTGCCTTGTCCCTAGACTTCGATCTCTTTTGTAACAAAAAAAAAAAAAGCCACCTATAATCCCATTACGTAACATTATGTGCCAGCCAAAGTAAGATGGTAGATATGCAGTTTAATAGTTAGAATCCAATATAATTTTAAAAGCTTTTAGACTAAAAAAGCAAAAATTCTAGTAAAGAATAAACACACACACCCCTGCGGATAACAGGTAAATTTTTTAAGGAATTTTTCTTTTTTTTTTTTTTTTACCTGATCATAGTGCAAGTAGATATGGTAAAATAGATACATAAACAGGAGTATTCTAGCAACCTGGAAAAAACACCGAAGTTCATTGTATGTAAGCAACCGCAAAATAAATTGGTGGAAGGACAAAATTGCAAAGCATTAACATTAAAGGAAGAAGTCTGAGAGCAATATACTGATTTCGCTCACCAGCCATGCGACAAATATTACAACTCCATTAATCAAGTAAGCTCTGGATCTCTTCATTCCAGTTGTGTCAAGATACCTATATGAACCCGGAATATCCTTAACTTAAAAGTAACACGCATTTTACAATTAATGAATAAGAGTAATGAACTAGTACATGGTAATATTTTACCATCTCAAGTTGATCCCAGGGGTTGTAGTCTCGGAGATGAGTACCATGAAGGTGTAAAGCTGCCCCTCCCCAGTCAACATAGCATAGGCTACAGCTGCTCCTGAGAGAAGATGATGAAGGACCTGAATAACAAAATTTTAGGTTGATTTACATCAGGATCAGATTGAACAATCAGTCCTCACCAACTAAGCTTCCATATAAATAAGAAAAAGTAGGGTAAGATTTTAATCAAACAATAAAAAACTTACATACTCCATTCCACCTAAAGAAGGGTAAAACCAAAAGATCATTCCAAGATCCGCAAGAAAGTAACCAACAGATACCTGTCAAAAAATCCTCAAAAACTGGCATGTAAGATTAATTATTTAAAAGCCAGCTTGAGGTAATAAATATAAATGTTTACACAAAATGAAAAGTTTCAGCAAGATGAATTTTCAGCAATAATATTCCCTCTTGTACAAACAAAAGTGCTACAACTAGTTTCCAGCCACATTAAAAACTGACTTTATGGACAGACTGCATGACTTGGTCTGTGATTGGTAAATAATTTCATGATTTTTGCAACTTCTCTAAGTATATTTATTATTTATTTAGTCATTTATCTGATTGTTCCTCATTCTGCAATATAAAAAGGCTAAAATACGATTCACAAATAATACCTTTTACTTTTCCAAATATCTTATATAAGCTCCTATCCTTATTATTTTTCAGATGAGGGCTCAATTGATTACAATACCCAATAAGGGCTTATCTGAGAAATTTGTGGAAGTATATGGGCTTTTTCAGCAGCCCCATCAAAATGAAGGAAAGCAAATGCTTACTCCAACCAAATCCTAAAACAAGCCCATGTACATATTGCCTCCTATTGAAGTTACACGAATTGCACTACCAGGCATAAAGTGTTGGCAAATGTCAATAGAGTAAGAGCTATCAGCTTTCTAGGGATTTAGTTATCCCAGTCATGAGAATAAAGATACTATGCCAAAAGGCTTAATTCGGCAGATATGCTCCCTAAATCTGGCTGTTCTAACTAGACATGCTCCAAGCATAGTGACCCGAACTAATTTGTTCCCTAACACTGATTGCAAGACGGTTCCAGAAACATAATAGCCAAACCACTGATCAGCTTCAAGTGAGACAGGTCTGCATGATCTAGTCCTGCACCGGATGTTCACTCCATTGTAAGAAGAAAATTCAGGATATAAGGTCACACAAGTCACGATCATGATGTGCTTTACTTAATGAGTCACGACCATGATGTGCTTTACTTAATTAGTAAGCTGACCATGCCTCATGGCCATGAAAGATTAGACACAAAGAACAGGCTGAGATCGTACATTAATAGTGTCTGAGATGGAGCTTTTAATTGCAAATTTGCAGTCAGGGTGAAATTTTTTTGTTGTAAGCTAGCTACATTTGACATAGGTGATATTTATTCTGATGAGTGACTTCACATCAGAGGTGAATTGAACTAGGGTCTGGTTCCCCTCCATTACTTTCTATTACATGATAATCACCATTTACAACATGACTTTCACAATTAATATACGGATCGTACACATGTGAATGACAATGATGGATGTCTTGAAAAATAATCCATTGGATCCTAATCCATTGAACCAAGCCTAGCAAATCACTACAAAATGTGAACCCAGCTTACCATCAAGTTTCAATGCCAGAGTTTGACCTTAAGTTCAAGAAATGCAGGTCTTGAGCTTAAAGTTCAGATTGTTAAAAATTTGTAAAACGGTGTTAACATCAATGCATATTTTTACACCATGATTAGGTTGCTTGTTTCGCATATAAACAAGAATTTTGGCTGAGGAGATATTTTATATTCTGTTGGGACTAGGAAAACACTGGCAAAGAGCCTTAACCACATTAAAACAAAAGAATTGCACTATTCTAGGCAAAACCAATGGTGTTCATAGGACATAGATAAACATATGATAGTACTCTTCATTGCTGTTCCCGGAAAATGAGATGTCAATTTCAGCATAAGAAATCAACAGCAATCCACAAAAATATCTGTTGTATCAATGGCAATGCCAACCACACCATTTAACTTATGAAGTAAAATCATATTAGAAATGTTTTCATTCACTAGAAATTTAGATATCAATAAAAGAAACTTAACACTTAATTACTTCTTCTAAATGATACGCAAAACATGCTGAAAATAAACCATTCAGCTGGTATTTGTGTACCATAGTGCATGACTAAAACAATTATCACAACAACATGTTATTAAAGGCAAGGCAGATCAACTTCTAACTAATACCCACTATTCTGAGTCAAGCATAAAAAGACCAGATATAAATGATCAAATATTATCTCAATTCCAAAAGTTTTCATTGAAGATGAAAAGAAAAAGGTCTCCTCACCCCCAACGTGAATGTAGACAGTGCAGAACTGCGGAAACTAATAAGGCCAGCATATTGGTGGTCAGAATAGAGATTTGACCAAAACACAAAGTATAAGGCCATGACTGTTATGAAAATGGCATGAAAGGTTGATATGGATCTGCATAAACAATCCAGACATTAATTCTGTGTAGATAAAAAAATAGTAATAAAAGCACAAGTTAACTAGAAATATAAGTCACCGGTTGCTCCACTCAGTGCGTTGGACTTTTGATAGGCTAGGATAGCTCTTAAAGTAAACGGTGCTAAACAACCGGGTAAGATCATAGACCTGGAAAAGGATGATGGTCAAAAATGGAAAGTAAAAGAAAGAAAGAAAGAAAGAATAGCAGAAGGATGTAAAAGGAAAAAAGAAGGCTTAAACAGAAGAAATGAGAGAAATAATGGTAAAAACTAAAAAGAAACAAAAGCTCAAGAAAAAATAATCATCATTAAAGAAAAAGATAAAAACAATTAGCTCCATATAGACGCAAATCATTATTCTAACTCAACTCAATTATTTTCAGCCTGAATAGTAAATCATAAAATTGATTAGGAAACATACCATCTTGCAAGCACAAATGCCACAAATAACTGATGTGTATGGGATGAAGGAATCTGCTAGTAAATATTCCTTTACAAGCAGCTCAGCCTGATTCTGGTAAGATTTTATCTCCATAATTTCCTTTTCAGAAGCCAATAACAGAGCACATTCCTCAACCAATCAGCCCAAGAAGTTTAAATTTCTGTTGCCTCTTTGATTCTGTATTCTTCTCGTTCTTGATGACGAATAAAATGTAAAAAAATTTAATGAACATCAGAAAAAAAAAATGAAAAAGGAAAAAAAAAATCCATGTTGTGAGTATAATTGCTTTTAATTTGAATTATAAACACTAGTCCTTCAAATATAGTGTGCACCATTTTCCATTCCCCTTTAAGCAAGAAAAATCTACGAACCACTTTGTTCACCATATATGATAGACAACCAAAAAATCATAGTCTATAATTTTTGCATACCAATCATCTACAAAGAGGAGAATAGGGGAAAGGGGAGGATTGCTATGATGCAAAAATTGGAAAATGCACAGAATATGCGCTTGAGAAAGAGTTAGCAGTCCGCAATCAAATTTAGGATGGCCATATCCTCAAAGTCATTGAACAACATTCTATTCTTAAAATCTGCTTAGCATATAAATTTTTGGGATGATTGCAGACTTGCAGTAAAAGAATATCAAATAAGTTTCAATCTTGAACACGGGTGACATTGAAACAGTGCAGCAAATTTTGCAACAAGGAATTCCTTCAAAGTTGAAGGGATATTAAACATGCCAAGACATGAAATTCAAATAAATTATACTATTAATTCATTTCAATAAAGAACGCTCCATCCATGTTAATGGTGGTTAATATGAAAGAAATAAATTGATGATAAATGGGATAGATTAAGGAAAAGAAGTTCTAACCTAAAATACACAAGACAATATCAAAGATTCAGAATTTCTTTCCCAATCAGGTTCTATTAGCAAAATGTTATTCAATTTAAAAAAAGAAAAGAGATTTAAAAAAAAATCATATGATTCTGAAGAAGGAAAAAGATGGAACAAAGAACCAAGGTTTCTCATTAAACTTCAGTAGGCATCGTAACCTTAATCGTGATTAACTTAAATCTCTAATTCATCAAATTAAGGCAACCGATTCAATCATTCTGCAAGGTTTTGCAAAAGAAAAAATTTAGATAAAAAAAAAGTATTATTCAACGTAAACATGAATGAATAAAAACCAAGAAGGAAATAATATATCATCAAATTAACAACAAAAAAGAACAATATGGAAAAAAAATTCCAAAAATTTCCAAGAATATAACTATCAAGACCAAAATAATTATGCAAGACACAGAAAAATAAATAAACAAATCGAATAAGAAAAACAAGAAAAAAAACAAGAAACGAAAGAGAAGGAAATAGGAATACCGGAAACAGGGAAAATAAAATCAGCGAAAATTGTGGAAGAAATCAGGGATTTGGTTTTTGGACAAACAGAAAGAGATGGAAGCTGCTGGATTCCTGCTTATCTTTTTTTTCTTTTGTTTTGTTTTTTTATATAAATAATTTGACGAATACATAGATATATATATATATATATAATTGTATGTGCTCCATAATTGTAGTAATAAATTAAATATATAATTCTCCATCTGTTCGCCATGAATGTGATATTTCAAACAGTATCGCATATATAATAAATAAAATGATATTAAGAAAAAAGAATAAAAAAGAATAAGAAAGCTTTTTCCCAAAGCCAAAGACACGCATCTATTCCACGTTCTACCGAAATATATCCGTTCAACGTGGAAAGTTCTTAAATCAAAAAATATATATTACTATATATACTATAATAATAAATTTATAATAATATCTCATCAAAAGAAGATTTGATATCCATCCACAAATATTTTCAAGATTTTAATAATATATGATATTATAAAATTAATAACATACGTATTATAATACAATAAATATTAATGTGAAGTTTTTAATTAAACAATAAATATTATAAATAAACACATAAATTTCGAAATCAATAAAAAGACATAAATTGCAAAAATTTTTAATTATAAAATAAACACATAAATCAGAAAATAAATAAAAAATACATGTTGTAAAATAAATATTAAAACATGAGAAAAAATTACTAAGAACGTTTTATTTTTATAACAATTGAATTTATTAAATATATAATATATTTATACATAATATTTTTATGTCATATTCAAAATTATTTTTATTTCTTTATATATAAATATATATAAAAGGTGAAATCCTTAGCAAATAAGGAATATACCTAATCTTATTTCTTGTAAGTAAGGCTAAATCTTTAGCCAATAAGGAATATATCCATTTTTAATTTATATTTTATATAAATATATAAAAGTTAAATCCTCTAATAAATAAGGAATAATCCAATTTATATAAATATATAAAAATTAAATTTTTTTTTTTTTTTATAAATGAAGAATACGTTCAATATGTATAGTCTATTCTTTTGGCATATATACTTTCTATATTGATGCTTTGTTATATGTCTCCTCTTTTGGCAAAGAAAGAATACAATTAATTAATTAAATTTTTTTTATTAACGGACTATAAAAATTAAATCTACTATTTACCATATTATTACTTGAAACCTAAGGTTTTACTATTAAAGCAATTAAAATTAAAAGAAATTTTTTAAAAATAATTTATATACGGAAACTTAAAATTATAATAATAAATTAATTAAATAATATTGTAATATTAAAATTTCTTGCATTACACGGTCAAAAACAAGTAACTTATAACATCTAGAGGCAAAAGGTTTTTTTTTTAAAAAATGTTTTTTCCTAAAGCTAAAGTCTCGCATCGATTCCACGTTCTACACAAGTATATTACTATAGCAATATAATTCATAATAATCCAATAGAAAGAAGATTCGATATCCATCGGCAAATATTTCTTAGATTTAAACAATAATTAACATGGATTATTTCACTTTATAAAAAAGTTAGTAGTTCTCTCCCACTAAATGCATGTTTGGCCCGACTTTTTTTTATTTAAAAGTTATTATAAATTTTTTTAAAAGAGGTAAAAGTTTTTAAAAATTAAATTAAAATTGTTTGATAATTTTATTTTTGAACGAAAATAAAAATTACGTAAAAAATTAGTTTATTATTTTAAAAAACTCATATTTTTTAGTTTTCTTAAGCTTTTTTCTTCATTTTATTTATTAAAAATAAGTTAACTTTTCTTTAGAAGCTTCTTAGAAAAACCTATTTGACTTAGCTTCTATTTTTAAGAAGTTTTTAAGCCAATAAAAAATAAGAACAAACAGGCATTAAATTTATTTTTAGTGCATGATGAACATTAAAAAAATTAAATACAAAGATTTACACTATTTTATTATTTAACAAAAAAAATCTTAAAAAATTAAGTTTATCTTATTTTTTAATTTTTTTTAATTTTCTATAAGATTATAAAATAACCCTCCATTTATTGTTCACTACTTTGTCTATACAATTTTTCATTTAGATAATCTAAAAGTGAGATTTATTAATTTATAACTAATCAACTTATTCAAAATGCTATTTGGAGTTTTGCCATTTTGGTTGTAAAAAGAATATCTAAATTTAATTAATTAGTTTTATAGACAAAGGGTTAGTTGTAAGAGTAACCATTGAAGAACTTTTAATTTTTTTTAATTTGATTGTTTAATTATTAAAGATCATAATTGATCATCAATATTTTTTTAAATTAGTTTTTTATTTAATTACTAATGATTAGTTGAGGTTGATTTTCACATCATACAATCATCATGTCATTTGATAAACCAAGATAGCATTGTCGATGTCACGTTAAATTTAAAAAAAAAATAAATAAATATTAGAAAATTGTGAATTATATTAAGACTTATTTATGATTCAAGTTATTCGCTCTCGATAAATTTAATTAAATTGAATCAAAATTTTCATAGGTTTTTTATCAATTCGAATCGGTTTAATTATTTTCAAATTGATATTTAATTTAAAATTTTTTATTTAAATTTAATTATAAAATATATAAATATTAATATAAATAATTTTTTAATTTTTATTAATTATAACCAGTAAATATATATAATATATATAGATCAAGTGTGAAAACTTAGGCATAAATTTCAAAAATTTTTTAAACTGCAGTTCAACCCATGAATACTTTTAATTCGAATATTTGTTCACTTAATTTTTCAAATTTTTTATTTTAATTACTTAATTTTAAAATATTATATTTTTATAATTAACTTGTGTAAAATTTATTAATATTTTAATATTCAAAATCATTATCCAATTGATAATGATTTAATCATCAACATTGGTAAAATTTAATATAATAAATTGATTTGTTTGTTCTATTATATATACTAAAAAATCTAAAGATAATACGCAAATAAATCTTCGTTATTTTATTGCATGAATTTAAAACCATGAACTTTTATTTGTTGTAATTGTATTCAATAAATTTGAAAATTGGGTGAATAAATCCAATGCTAAGATTACTAAAATAGCATTTCCCCAACTCTTTGCTATACCCAGCTTATATAAACAACGTTTAAAAAAATTAGATTGAAAGTTAAATTGATTAGACTTATGAGCTAATAATTTGATTAATTGAATTAAATTTTTAATTAAAAATTTAATAATTTAAAAATTAATTTTTATATTAAACAAGTATAAATATAGTAAAATTTAATAAAAATATACATTTACTTAAATAGTGAGATCTTTAATATAGATCAAATTAGTTAAAAGTTTACATTTCATTATATAAAAAATATATTAAAAATTAGCTTAGACCAAATTTTTTGGGGTTTTTATTAGTTCAACCGATTTTTTAACAATTCTCTAAATTTTTAATTCTATAATGTATATCTGACCAAATTAGACATTGATTCTTAATTTAACCAGTTTGATCGACCAAACAGATCTATTTTTTCATTAGTGCATCTAAACAAATTCAAGTATATATATATATATATATATTTTATAAATCATTCCATCAATCAGGTAACAAAATTTTAACAATATCTAAAGTATTTGATAACATCAAAATTTTAGCTACAATGAAATACAAGTTTATAACTTTAGTTTCAAGCAATTAAAAAAATCTAAGAACTTATTTTCATTCTTTTTATAAAAAGTTAGGAGATTTATTTGAATATTATATCAAAAAATTTTAATACAAGTAACAAAAATAACAATAACGATTTATTACAGTAAATTTTGTAAATATTAGTGGAAATTATTATAATCTTACATTGAATATGAGATGGTAATAATGAAGATCAAATTAGATGCTGTAAAAAATAAGTTAGGTAATCAAATAGTTAATTTATTTCGTTTTTATGTTTGAAATTTACTTTAAAAAAATTACAATGTGAATAATATGATATAAATATGATGTAATAATATCACGTTGCAAATGTAAAATGATGTTAAAAGCCACCTTAACCGACAGTGAGCTTTTCATGTCTAAACGTGAAAAACGTACGCGTAATTTTATAGACAAACAGCGAGGACCAAAAATGCAAGAATAAAGAAAATGCTGAAACGCTGCATCAGTACCACGGGAAATATTAACGAATAGAACAGTGGAGGAAATGAAGATTTATAGCCATGAAAAGTATTACTTTTCTTTTCTTTTTATGTCAATAAACTCACATTATGCACGTGTCGATAAATTTACTAATAAAAATATAAAATTAATTTAGTTTTATATATTTATATAATTTTTTATATGTTTGACATTTGTTTATTTCAATTATTATATTTTATATTTTATTTATGTAAATTATGCACATCAAATTTTAAGTAAATTAAAAATATCTAATTATTAATTTGATTTAAAAGATTTTAAACATTAAATATATATAAAAAAATAAAATTTTCGATTAACATGATATAGATATTAGATTTATTCAAAAAATTATGTGCATGATAGGGATGATTATATTATTAAATTTAATAATTAATTTATTAAAATATTAATCTTATACGAACTTATAAAAATTTATAAACGAATTGAACTTTAGATCAATATAAATTGATATCGTACTCACACACACGTTGGGCAATGATAAAATGTCAAAATTACAGTACCTTCAACTTTGCATTAGCTATGAAGTTATTTGTGGACCTCAGATGACAAGAAGAAAAACGGAGCTCTAGAAACCACCCCCCCCCCCGCCTAAACAAAAAAAGTTGTGCACGTTGGACATCCAATAATTTAAGTTCAAATCTATTTACTATTTATTAATTTTGAGTCTTAGGGATTTCAAGAGTATTTTTGAAATGTGAAGGTTATGTTAGTCCTATTTTATCTTTTTGTAAGGGTAAAAAAGTGATTTATTTTGGTTTTAGAAAAGGGGCAAAAAAGAATGGAGATGAGAGGAGAGGAAGAGAAAATGAAGATAAAATTGAGGTGGCTGAAGGTACTATGTTGGTTGGAGGATCCCGGCAATGGTGACTGGGTGGCTGAGGAAAGGGAAAGGGAGAGGAGGGAAAGGAAGGGAAGGGAAGGGAGGAGAAAAGGAAAAGTAGGAGTGAAAAACAAAAGAAAAGAAGTGAATAAAAATATTAAACTTAAAAAATAAATATATGCAAAATAAAAATCTCATTTTTTAATAAAAATTAAACCTTAAATAAAACATTTTAAGTTCAAATCCGGCTAAGTCCAGCGCGAGTAATATTTTTTAATATAATATTTATATTATTTAGTATAATTTTATGTATTTGACTAAATATTCTGTCAAAAAATAATATTTTTGATGGAATATTCCATCAAAGATTAATATTTTCGTAGAAAATTCTATTAGAATTTTTTGATGAAATTTAGTGAAAAATAATATTTTAGATGGAATTTAGTCGAAATTTTTAAATCACCCAAAATTTCTTTTTTTTTTTTGACAATTTCATCAAAAAAATAATTTTTTCTAAAATGAAATTTTCTAACGAACGACATCAGAAATCATTATTTCTGGCCAAAAAGGAAATTTTAGTGATTTGAAAATTTCCAATATACACTATATCGGAAAGCATATTTTCGAGGAAACATTCTGTCATAAATTGTATTCTTTTTTCTAATTAAACTAGTTTATAACTCGTGTAATATATGAATTAATTTTATTTATTTAAATATATATACATCCATGCGTTAAGTATTATTTTCAAATTAATATAAAAGTATTTAATTTTTAACATATATAAATTATATATATCAATCAAAATTTGAGTCAAATTTATTTTGAATATTAAAATTTTAATTAAAATCAAAATTATTTTACGTGTCATCACAAAAAGATGTCCATGTAAGTTATCATGTCAGCTGTACTTATCAGATAAGTTTATACCTTATTTTATTATATTATATATGATTATTTCACAATTAGTTTTGTTCGCAGTGTAAGGACTAACCATCGAAACCTTTAGTGACGAAATTTTGTAAACAAGAATATTCCGTCACAAAATGTTCGTGACAAATACTCAATTGTCATCACTAAAATATAAAATTTCATCGCTAAAAACCTTAATTTTTTCAAAGGATTTCCCGAGAAGGCTACACATTTAAAAAAAAAAAAAAATTACACACGTATTCCAATGGAATAATTTCAGTCGAAAATATTTCATTCGCTAAAGTTCTTTTCTCTTGTAGTGTTGTGATGGATTCGGCAGGTCAACCAAAGTTTTCTATGGTGGTGGTGGTAATACTTTGAAGTTCCAAAGTTCAGTGCGTCTAAATGATAAATATATAAAAGAGAACGGCCTTCATCTAAAAAGAAGTGGGAGGTACCAAGTTCCATCCTTTCTTTCCTCCTTTATTGGCTGGATTTGAAGTTTTGGATGAAGTGGTCAAAGAAAGTCGGCCATCATGTAAGTCACATGTAAAATCATTTGGAGTGGCAATGATTAATTTACTTATTTTCCTTCAGCTTTGTTCAAACTCTGAATCATAATAACTTTCCATTCAATAGTTTCTTACATTATCACGTAAATAGATTTAATAATTTTAAACGTAATACGAAATCATAATATGGATATAATATATTTAATAAATATAATAAAGTATAATTAGATAAATTTAGTATAATTAATATGATATGTTTAATATATATAATATTTTTATTTAAATTTTGATGTTTTTTATAATTTATGTTATATTTATATTTATACAATTGATAAAAAAAATGATATAAAATAGGTAGACATGAATTATCAAATCTCTAAGTAAGTTAAACATGTAATGATATTGTTTTGGCTTGATTTGTAAACCAGCAAGTGTCTAATAAACTCTTAGCTTTAGTCGATCTAATTCAGAAAGCCCTTAATTCTTTCATCGATTGAGTCATTTCTCTGTTTTATGCCTTGCATAATTTTCTGACATATTGGTGGTCATCTTTGTTTGCTTCCCATGTCCTCTGGATTAACTATTCAATGGAAATATGCACATTGTAAATGTTTGCCATTTAATTTAGATTTTGAATATTTTTATACGATATTTAAAAGGAGGACAGCAGATTCATCATATTAGCTTGAAGATGGAAACTTAATTTTTATAGATAGATTTATTTTAACAATGCTATGTGTTTTAGATATGAAAATAAAATAAAAAGTTATTAAGAAGTTTGATGAAATTAATAATCCAATTATATTCTCGTAGATTGAAAAGACATAAACTTCCTTTGATAGTTGAAAAGCTTTCAAATTTGTGTAATAATGTACACCGTAAAGATTTTTGCTAAGTTCATTTATATTCATCTTATGTTTTGTCAAAGTAGATATATATATATATATGTATCATGTTAACAACTCGTGCAAAAACCAAGTCAAACGCATAAATTCTTCAAATCAAAGGATATATTTTCTGTTCAAACCAAAGATTTGGTAGAGAAAAAAAGTATTCACAACTATACTTCTACAAGGGTTTGTTTGATGAGCAAAGTTAGAAATGTCAATTTGTGTTTAAGGGAGCTCTTAATTCTTAAAGATTTTAAATTAGCAGTCCACCTCCACAAAATTTTATATTTTAGCATTGGACTCAATAAAAAATATATATTTTTATTAAAAAATTTTAGTTTGAACCTCTTCAATGCAACTAAAAGGTTTGTTATATCAATTGGACGATTGACTAAATACTCGACCGTCACCCTACATAGTTGCCATATCCAAAAAAGGCTGCCAATGCAACCCGACGATCGTCAGAACATAATCGGACATCGATGTGACTTTTCGATAGTAGCATGATCTCAAGAGTGACATTTCCTAAATGACGGTTGACTGACAGAGCTGACTACAAGGTATCATAGCCTGACAACTAACTCGACGCTAACTATCCTCCTTCCAGATCACCTGATACTATGTCCCCAGCAACGTCTATAAAAGGTGGGTAAACTCAAAAGGTAAGGTAAATCTTTTCATTCTAAGCTTTCTTAGCTATATTAAGTAAAAAAAGTCCATTAAATGACTTAATCATCGGAGAGTGCCTCGGAGTACCAACTTTGACACCCCTCTGACTCTTTCTGTGCTACAGAGCCGTGGTCGATTTTTTGTAAGAAGAGCGTCAACAAGGTTTATCAATTTTATTTCCGTTTACAATCTAAACATAATTTATAAAATAAAATAATTCAATCTATCAAAAATATTAAATAAATCTTAAGTTTTGAAAAAGCAAAACCGCATCAAATTTCATTAAAAAGTTTGCAATATATCTGTGTATATATATATATATATATATATATGCACAAACCTATCTACAGGTATTTATGCCTATTATATTGGAATTATCCATAAAGTTTGCGAAATATATATATATACATGCCTATCTATAGCTATTTGTACCTATTACCTTAAAACTATCCCAAAAATTTACAATATATACATACCTATCAGTACCTCTTACATTCAAACATTCCCCAAGAGCTTTGACAGTGACAGCATTTTTTTTTTTTTCCTCAAAGTTTACCAAAACTTACAAAATAAGTTGCTGAATAATAATATTTTATAATTTAGGGTCATTATAATAATATAATAATCATGAATGTACAAATATTAGAAAGAAATATAAAATTAATTAATAAGCAAGAAAATATTTGTCATTACTACCATTATAACCAGTATACAATAGATTAAAGCAATCCCCAAGGTTATCACATGGTAAATTCATTTTTTTTTCTTTTTAATTTTTTAAGATTTTATTTTATTTATTTTTATCGTATTCGTATTATTTTTATTATAATTAAATTTAAAATATTATATATCTATATAAATTAACACATTAATAATACAATTAATCTTTTTAAAACAAAATTTGAACCTCTCTTCTTCATCTTCTGCTACTTCCTTTTTCCCCTCCAGACGCTTTTCTTTATCTTAAATCTAATTTTCTCTAATTTATAAGCATTTTAGTGTAATTCAAATAAAATTCCATTTTTATTGTTTTAAAAAGATTAAAAATTTTGGAAAAAAAAAAAGGGTGTTTTCTGTTACGTTGTCTGCATCTGTATTTGTGTCGACTTTGGCCTTTTGTTTGGACTTCTGCTTGTAAATAATTATTAGTAAAGAAAGAGGATAGAGGAAAAAAATTGAGAGAATTAGAAAATGCATCAATTAATTAGAAATATTTATTACATTGTTATTACAATAAATATTTATTAATAAAGAAATAAAAATATTTATGTGAAAAATGATTTTAGAATTATTTTTTATGCTTTGAAAAGAGAAAAAAAAATAGCAGAAGTAATTGATTGGTTTGAGCTCTCATAATTAAAAAGAATGAAATTCGATTGGTAAAAGAAAATTAACTTAAATTTTTTTTTGATGAATTTGTCACTTGATTTTAAAAAAGTTAAATTTTATAATGTTAAATTTTATTATTTAAAATTGGTTTATTAATAATTTTTTTATTCGTGGAGAATATTTAATTTCAAATATTTATTTTTATATATTAAAATATAATTATTTTAACATATACATATATATTTTAAAATATTTTAAAATATTTAAATAAATAATTTTTATTTAATATAATTGAAATTATATAAAAAATTCAAATCTCTAACAAAGCAGGGAGGAAACATTCTTGTAATGTATAAACCGGAGATAAAAAGTAAACTTGTCCAAAATTAAAAGTTTATCCAATATTTGAAAAGCTTAAATAAAAAATATTATGCTAAAAAAAGGGTTTAGGCAACAAAATGAAACTTATTTAGAAAACGACTAGGTTTCGACCCCAACATTTAAGACCCAAGCATAGCTTGGCCTTACTTATTTTTTTATTATATAATAAATATTATTTTTATATTTATATATTATGTGATTCATATTTTATAAAGTATAAATATATGTTATACTATATATAAATATTAAAAAATATATTAAGATATTTATTTTTTAAAATTTAATAAATTATTAAAGATTAAATAGAATAATGTATATTTTAATAAAAAATAACATAAGCAATCTTTGACGTACATTGGTTACCCATTTATAAGTATAAGTAAACTTCGGTAACATCTCATGCTTGTATTTTGAGCTAAGTTGGATCCAGATAAATATATATATATATATATATGTATAGTTATTAATATTATATTTAAATCCAACTTGATTTAAAAAATAAAAGAAGCAGTTTTTTAAACTAAATAGGCCCTCCTTTTCTTATATTAAATATTGGTAATATTTAAAATAATATTCTAGAGTATATGTTACTTGTTAAGTTTTTACTGACATAAATATATTATATGGATATCTCATCTTAATGACACATATATTATTTATTAAATATTAAGTGTTATTTGATAAACATGCAAGTTTAAGAAGTATCCTAAGTGTCAATAATTTAAGTTTTCCAAATAAAATTACACATAAGCAAATCTTATCAAGTAACTATGTATATTATACTAATATGATTTATTTATTTATTTGTTAGAATTATTAAGCATGAAACTACGCTAATTTTCAAATTGAAATTTGATTTTAAATGAATAGTTTAATTATTTATTTATTGAATAATAAATGTTAATAACTTAACTTTATTTTGAAATTTTAAATTTAATTGTATTTTTAAAAATATCTATTTTTTATTTTTAAAACATATTTTTAATTTTAAAAAATATTTATTAGTTTTTCTTTAATATAAAAATATTTAAGATTATATTTTAAAAAATTAATATCTATTTTTAAAAAATCTATTACAATATCTGAATTTTAAAAGTAAAAAATTACTAAACTTATTTTTAAAATACAAAACTTTTGCATTACTTATTAAAAAATTTATAACATCTAGATTCTTTAAAATATATATATATAAAGGAAAAAATTTTCAAGTTTACAAAAATTAAAATATAAAATTAAATTAATTTATTATTTTAATTTTAAAAAATTATAAAAAATTTTCTTTTCTTTTACTTTCTTTATTTCTTTCTTTCTCCCCCTCCCTCCTCGTTTCACTTCCTCTGACTACGTTCAGGCTATTTTGGACCAGTCACCAATAAGGTCGGGCTTGTGGAGGCCGCACCCTACACCGTTAAATTAAATCAACCTGAAAATAAGCTAAATCTAACGCGCTTTTTAGTTTTATTTTAGGCCATTTCTGTTTGGTTTCAGGTCTATCCAGCCTACTAGCTCTAGATTGAGCCTCCACTAGCTAGACTTAGCTGATGGTTGGCCAGGATTGGCGTAAACTAACCCATAGTGAGGGAAGAAGGCCTTTTTATAGAAATATGGTAAATTTTTTTTTATTCTTTAATTTATTATTATTTTTAAATTAATTTTTAAAATATTTTTTTCGTATATTGAAAACTCACAATGACGGAGGGCGAGATAATTTGTTGGAAACTCGCCATGCAAGTTCTCAACAGGTGAAAAAAAACCGTCGAGTTCCGTGATAGGAGGCGAGTTTCCATCGCAATAAAAAAACATTTCAAAAAAATAAAATTAATAAATAGTTATTAAATAAAAGTGAAAGAAAAAAATAATTTCAAAGAAGAAAATAATATTTATTGAAATTATTAATAAAGAGATTAAAATTATCTATCTAGCTCTCTTTGATCTGTGAATCAACTCTCCCCATATATATATATATTTACATAAATTATATATAAATATATAAATTATCTATAATATCAGAAAGAATATGATTTTTCATGTATCTATCACATATCTTGAGTTCTAAAAAATTTAGTAATCATTAGTCAAATATTATCTGTCATGTCAGAAGGTAATTTCTCAACACATTTGTTTTTATAATAATAAGATAAATTATACAATTTTAGATCTATACTTGAATAAATATTATATATTTTTAATTTTTAATATGATAGTAATGATATATGCTGATAGTTTAAAGTTATTATGAGTTTTGAGTATATTGTATAAGTATGTTAAATTTAGTATAGATATAAATCAGATTCTTTCTGACACAATAGATAATTTATATTTATACATAATTTATGTAAAAATATATATAGGGGATAGTTGATTAGCAGACCAAAGAGGGATAGATAGATAATTTCAATCTCTTTATTAATAATATTAATAAATATTATTTCTTTTTTTTACAATTATTTTTTTTGCTTTCACTTTCATTTAATAATTATTTATCAATTTACTTTTTTATAATTTTTTCTTAAAGTAGGAGTCGCTACGTTCCAATAGTATTTGCTTTCTCGTCACCTCAATCGGCAAGTTCTCAATGCGAAATAAAAAAAATATTTTCAGAATTAAATTAAAAATAATACATATTAGGAAATAAAATATATATATTCGTATAAAAAAGCCAAAGGCTTTTTTAATCTCTTTATTAAAAAAGAGAAGTAAATAGATAATTTCAATCTTTTTATTAATAATATTAATAAATATCATTTCTTTCTTTTAAAATTATTTTTTTTGCTTTTATTTTTATTTAATAACTATTTGTTAATTTATTTTTTATAATTTTTCCTTAAAAGTAGGAACTCACCGTAAGAGATGCGCCAACTCGATCGACGAGTTCTCACCGTATTTACTTTCTCGCCACCTCAATCGACGAATTCTCAATGCAAAATAAAAAAATATATATATTTTCGAAATTAAATTAAAAATAACACATATGAAAAAATAAAAAAATATATCTATATTCATATAAAATAGCCTTCATTTAATTCATCCAAATCTCCGCCTCATTCAAAAGGCCGACTGAATATCCAACTCATTCCAATTTCCAACCGCAACTGATCAATGAAAATCAAGATTACATGATTTTTAAAGATTTCAAAATATAAGAAAAAATTTAATGCAGTTCCAAAAATTTTAAGAAAATTAGTTTCTTTCCAGTTTTGATAACGTTTTCGGTTTGGTTCATGACTTTCAGTTGTTAATAATTTTCAAACAATTAATAGTTTAATATAAGTAATCCGATTAAACTGATCAATCTCTGAATTTTTCTCTTTTAACTGTTGCATGGTCCAAGACCCCGTTTGATTCTTCAATGCATTTGGACCTCTGTGGACTCTTTTTGAGGTCCAAACGCACCAGGTTATCCCTTTGGATAACTTGGTATGGCAGAATGGAGAGAACTCCGCGTGCCATACACCAATGGCGCCAGTTGCTCCACCAGTGTCTTTTTTACTTTTTATGTCCTTTTATTTTTTTATATTTTTATTTAATAACTTTTTATTTATGTGAAATTATAAATAAGTTTATATAATAATATAAAAATAAATATGTAACAAAATTTATTTATTAAATATATGAGAAATTTCCAAATAAAATAATATATATTTTAATACATTTTAATGAATAATTTTTTTAACATATTAAATAAAATTAAATTATATAAAAGATAATAAAAATTAAGTATAATTTTATTAAGTTTTTATTTGTATAGGAATATTCTTTATTATAATGCCTTTAATAATCATTTTAATTTTATCTTTCTTTCTTGGTTTCACCATTGCATTCACATTCAAAACAATATATCCCACTATTTATTTTCATATCACCTTAGCTAATATCACTGCCACTACTACTGCCACTACTGTTTTTAATCTCACCAAAATCGATCTTATCTCCCATCCAAATGAAACCTAAGAAAAGAAAAATTATAAATTTCTTTCCACATTGTACATCTTCCTTGAATATCTTATTTAAAAAAAAAAAAAAACCGATGCCAACAAGAGTAAAGCTTAGACAATATAAAAGAGATGAGCCTAATACTTAAATCTAATTGATTTATGTAACATCTATAAATTTTAAAATTCAAATTTTAACACCAGCAACCATTTTTATATCCGAAAGTTAAGCTTCTTTTATACTGAAAAATTATAAATGATATGAAAGTAAAGGAACTCTACGATCAATTTATCTGAGGAATAACCAAAATATTAATTATGCAAAAAACTGTCTCACATAAAACAACTAAATGGTTGCCATAAAGCTAGCAGTAATACTCTCTGGTCCGTATAAAGCTTCTCAACCAAGGTCACTAGATGGCTTTGTACTTGTATGTAATGCAAAAACCTCAAAAGAAAACTATGGACGTCATCCGTCATCTACCTCCTACTCTCAGCTTCATCCCCCTATTTAACCTTGCTTGCAAAATACATTTTTAGCACCATCACCGTTTAGAATTAGACTTCTTACCACGCTGCCGCTTGCAAGAATCTCCCCTGCAAGACTGTGATTTAAGCATACCTGAATCGGAAGCAACTGAAATAGGGCCCTGTGACGAAGCCTGATCTAGGCCCAACCCGACTGACATTCCAGATGCCTGTTGGTTGCAACTTAAGGGCTCAATTCCATTTGTTACACCCTCAACTGGAGGGACCTTAGCAGCTTTCTGGTAACTTGAAGTGTATAATGGGCGTTGGTTCACGAGTGATAAAAGGAACCTAATCGAATTGGTAGACTTTCCCCCTGGCATGGGTTTGTCAATAGCGGTAGCACGCACCCTTGAAGTCAGTGAATCTACAGAGTCTGCTTGCATTGCGATGCCTGATAAACCATCATAAGATAGAACGCAGGCTATTGCATATAAAGAAGCCCCAAGAGCAGGAGGAAGAACTTCGCGTGGATGCATTACCTAGAAAAAAGTGGAGCAAAATATAAGAACATGTAAAATTAACACGTTTCAAGGCCGAACAAGCTAAATGTGTCTTAATATTAATCAAAAACAATGGAGGTGCCTACTTTGAATAAGATTGCAGCAGATAATCGCTCTCTCAGGCAGTAGATTTGAGCAACGTCAAGCGCTGTTGATCTAAATGATAGCCACCGGTCAACAACCACAATAACAGAATTATCAGGAGAGGACATGACCTTTTCTTCCTTTCCACCTGACTTACTAACCACCAACTTTTCATCTCCATCAGTGTCGCATGCATCACCATCATCACTTCCATCATCATCACCATCATCGTCACCATCTTCATTGTCATCATTGCCTTTTGCAGGAGCCACTGCAATCTCTGTTGCAAGTAATAACAGTGGAAGTGGCCCAACAACACTACAGTTCCTAATGAACATACCCCCATCACCGCGGGTTATTTCATCATATATAATCAAAGGGCAATCATCGGATTTCTTAAATGCTAGCTTAGAATTGATTGAGCGAGAGTGTATCCGAACCTTACTGCCAGAGGCAGCCTCTACCAAAAATCGTTTACCCTGTTGTGCAGGTACCATCCTCCCTACCATTGGATACAAACCAGCCACAAGGACTGCATGGAGTATTCCTGGGTGATTTGCATTTAGACTACAACTTGAGACATCATCTGGAATAAACCCGTACCGTATTAGTTCACCCTGGAGCTGCTTACGCATGCCAGACAACATATTCATGGTGCTTGACGAGACAAAGTATAGTGAACAAAAACGTGCTTCTTGACCCCTTTGTTTTGCATTCTTCCAGCACTCAAAAGCAGCTATGAGAGCCAGCTGATCACTTTGCCCACCATACAATGATGCAAGCTCCTGCCTAGCAGCATCAGCCTTCTCCTTTTCATTTGGCCGCATGGGAAGGACAAATGGATCCCTGAAGTCCGAGGCACATGCTAGGGTCAAAGCTGGATCAAGGCAATTCATCAATATGGCGAGGAAAAGCATCCTGCTAGTCAGTGGATGAACAGGAAGACAACCAAGCTTCTCTCCAAGTTCTGTTAGTTCCTCATCCTGTGTGAATGCCCCAATATCTTGAAGAACAGTAATTGCATTACGTACAGTTTCAGAAACAGGAGGGTCCATTGTCTTTTGCAAGAAATCCTCTACTTTGCAATTTGGGTCAAGCAATTTCACCTACGAATGGGAACAAAATCATGCAATAAACGGTTACATTTCAATT
Source organism: Adansonia grandidieri (assembly GCA_038382065.1). Taxonomy (NCBI): domain Eukaryota; kingdom Viridiplantae; phylum Streptophyta; class Magnoliopsida; order Malvales; family Malvaceae; genus Adansonia; species Adansonia grandidieri. Next base: position 4,850,229 of record JBBYHK010000013.1, read on the forward strand.
ATTTCTTTCTTTTAAAAGAAAGCAACACCTCTTCAACCTCCCCACCCCCTGCCAAAGCCCTTTTTCTTTTTCTTTTTTTTAAACAGTAAAACCATACTCAGAAGGGAAGAAAGAGGCACAGAAAAATAAGATTTATTATAGGCAACATTCTTTATCATATATCCCCCCAATCTTCAACGAGGGGAAGTGAAGGAGATCTAATAAGCGCAAAGGACAGCATATATTACCTGTAAACAAAGCTCTTCAATTGGCATTCTCTTAATTTCTGGAACTTGAAAGTCCAGCATAGAAGCTGCTCGAAGTTTTGAATAAAGATGATAACAAATTCCGGGCTGACATCGGCCTGCTCGCCCCTCTCTCTGCTTGGCATTTGCTTTGGAGATCCATGAAGACTGAAGGGTTGATACATTATTAAAAGGATCATAGCTTTTCTCTTTCATTCGACCACTATCTATAACATAGACAACATCATCAATAGTAATAGAACTTTCAGCAATATTAGTTGAAAGGACAATTTTGCGGCAACCCAAAGGTGGACGTTTGAAGACCTTCTTTTGCTCAGCAGATGGAACCATCGAATGTAGAGGTATTATAACAAATCTGGAAGAATCTTTGAAAAAAGGATTGGCAAGTAATTTCTCTTTCATTCTATTTATATCCTCCCACCCAGGAAGGAAAACAAGGATGGCTCCTTCATTTGAATCAATACATATCTTTCTTAGTAACTGCACAACAAGAACAACATCAATGATTTCTGGATCAACTGACGCTATATACTTATTCAGTAACTGTTCTCCCCCAAAATTATTACGGGGACTTTGCATATGTTTTTTTATTATTTCAGCTGCTTCCTGCTGGTTTTCCTGCTCAGCCCACTCCAAAGCTCTTTTCCCATCCTTGGAGGTTAGATGGCAGTCTACACCAAATGAGAGGAGCATGCAAACTTCCTCGACTCTACCCTTTCCAGCAAACACCATTAACGGTGTTAATCCGGTCAAAGAATGCTGGTAATTATGGACCTTTGACCCTGCTTCAACAGAAATCAAATCTAGAAGGGGATCAAACTCATCACTTGACCAAGCCAAATTAATAGCTTCATCTAATGCAATCTTATCTTCTTCTGTTAATTCTGGCTCTTCATCTTGGTCACTTGCATCAGCTGAAATAAGATGATTATTGTCTGCAGAATTCAAGATAGAAAGTACATCCTCCAAATAGAAACTTTTTACCTGAATTAAGAATACCCAGAAAATTATGATGTGATCCAAACTAAGTAAATGATGGACAATAGGTGATAGAATTTTACAGGATATGTAAACCCAGGAACACGGATAATTGGGCAACCACCAAAATATTGCGAAAACCGTTCGGCATCAAGAGTAGCACTCATTAGTACCTATTGTATTATATAAAAAACAAGGAAAAAGCATTTAATTTGCCATCAACATTTGAAAAGATGAACATGTATGTTATTAATGTCTAGAAAATTGGAGCAATAGGATGGATACACAAGGGCTAGAACTAACCAGCCGTAGATGAGGATACGAAGGAAGTATGTCCCTGTAAATTGACAAAGTCAGAGAAACACTGAAATGTCAAACAAGCAATTCAACTATTACCTTTCATCTTTTAAGACAACATGCCCTAGGGAAAATAACTAACATAAGGGGCAGCATCCTATAAACCCCCCAAAACTATTGAAAACGTCCAAGATGGTAACGAAAGGTCCTAAACTAAAAAAGTCTAATCAGGTAGTCAGTTATAATCGGTTATCAAGTTGCACGAGTTACTAACACTGTTAGAAAAATAAACATTTGGCAGTTACCAAACTATAAACTGACAAGTATTATAAAACAGCCTTGTCAAATGTCCATATGGTATCACATGGCACTAACATGTTGTAAATGTAGCATGCCACACAACTTCAATTAAAATCTGATTTTTTCTTCTTTTTTTTTTTTTGGGAAAAAAAAAGGTCAAATTCTGAACTTTTACAAAAATAATCAATGAAAAAAGAATGAATGAAAGAAGGCATATAGAGATAGTGGGGGAAGGGCGAAAAGAGGGAGGGAAAGGCGAGACAGGCTGGCACCAGTCGGCCAACCTGGGGAAGATCTGCCCTAGACCAGGCGGATTGGTGCCGATCCAGCTTTCTCCAGCCAGATTGACATCAATCCACCAGATCCGAGACAAATCTGATCCTGATCGGCTGACCGGAGCCAACCCAACTCCTCTCTCTCTCTTTAAAATTTTTCTCTTTTATTTGAAACTTTTTAAAATTTCCAAATTCCAATTATTTTTTAAAAAAATTAATTTGGATTTTTATTTTTTATAAAAAAACTCATATTTTAATCATTAAATAAATTTCAGATTTTAATATTTTTTAAAATCAGATTTTATTTTTTAAAAAAATTCAGATTCTAATTTTTAAATAAATCTTCATTTTTTAATTTTTTTAGCAAGAAAATTCAGGCTTTAATTTTTTATAAAAAGTTTAAAGATTTTATTTTTAAATTCCGTTTTCAATTTTCTTTTATTTTAATATTTTTAATAAATATTTCCACGTGGCTGACACGTGGAGGCATTTTTCTAACTATGTATTGCTGCAACTTGATAGATGGATCATAACTAGTAGCTCGAAATTCAACTCGAGCTCAATAGAGTTTTATCTTATAAGTGTGAGCTTGATTCAAGATAAAACCAAACTATTCGAGCTAGGCTCATTTACCTAGAAAAAAAAAAGGCAATCTCAATCCACATATTCAACTTTGAACTCGATTATTTGTGTTCAAGCTTGAGTTCAAATTGAAATTTTTTCAATACATTAAAAAAAATAAATACATATTAAAAATAGAAAAGCTCAATTAGTCTTACGAGTAACTCGAGTTGGCATTAAGATACTTAAATCTGACTAGCTCAATATTTTGAGTTGCTCAGGCTCAACATCAGCACGACAATGACCAAGCTCAATTCGAGTTTTTGTAAGCTGAACTTGAGTAGCAAACAGCAGACAAGTACAAATGTCTCATTTACATCCCTAGTTTACGTACCACATTCGACATTTTTTCAATAATTTAGGGTAGGACATTATCCCTTAGGAACTATCGCTAAGGGTGCACCTACATTTTTCATAACTGTTGTGTCTGAATACAAGCAGCTATGTGACTACTAGCGGTAAGGCCCAGCAAAAGTATGAATAGTACTGCCATACCAGATTTAATACGCCAAATTGCTTAGAAAAACATCACAAGTATGATAAATCCTAAACGATTTTAACCATAAATTTAGACTCATATGACAAGAAACTTCATGTTGGTGAACTATGTTACTCGAACTTGGGTGTGAATATTAGATAGGGGCATGCGTGTGGCATGGGTATGCCCAATTTTATCTAAGGTTTTTCTTCATGCATTTGAAGGTCCTTGAATTGTGACATCCCCAAACCCATGTCCAAAAATGTGCCAGACATAGGTATTTCAAAAAAAAAAAAAAAAGGAAGAGTAGAGCGCATAGTTAGTGAAAGCAAGCAAACAAGGTGAAATTCTGAATCACAGAACATGTACCTGATAATTGCCAACATGAAATCACAGAAGCAGTCCCTTTCATGAATTTCATCCTGGAAATTTCAGAAAATCAGCAGCTACAACTGTAAGCCATCATAAACAGGAAAAAAGGTGCATGCACATATGACAACCATAATATGTGTGTGTGTCTATAGCATCGAGAATATAGGTGATCTGAAACACTTCCAAAGGAAAATTACAAGCACTAGACTGACTTAGTCAAGAACCCCCTTACCCCATCTACACCAAATAAAAATATTCCATGGTTTTTGGAATGAACAAGACCTAGAAAGGAACTAATTGCCAAGTCTAATACATCTTTCTTGCTTGGAAGGGCAGGTATATGTCAAGCATCCACCCTATTATTAAATTTTCCTGGTATTGCTGGCTTAGTAATCAATTTTCAAACTGCTCATCGTAGCATGACATATGCAGAAAGATAGAATGTTTTCCGGTCATCAAACTAACACTAGTCCGTTCTTTTTCTGCTGAGCAAACCTGGGTGAAGAAAAATATGAGGTTGAGAGTTAAGACCCAAAAGAAAAGGGAAATAGCGAGAACAGCCAAACATGGTGCCTATCGTGATCCTTAAAATTCCAAGAAGTAGATAAAGGGAGGGTCGGATACATTTTTTAAACAAAAAGTACATGTGACCAGCAAAGACCCAAAAGCCTTTAAATCTAAATCTAAGATCAGTAAGAGAACAGAAGGAGAAAACTATGGCACAGTTTTGCACTGGACTAAAGCCAAAAGCTGAGAGCAGCTAGCGCAGCCTCTGAAAATTTCAACAGGAAAGAACCGTAGTCTGTAGAGGGGATCAAAACTTGAGTTGAGTGGAGTTACTAGGTAGACCTGTTAAAGAATGTTGAGTTTCAGTTCTATAGAAATATATATACTTCTTGTAGTATCACCAGGAGGAAATTTTTTTTTTTTTTCCATATAGGAAGATTAAATTTGAAACAGGCCTCCCTTTCTCTCTTTTTCTTCTCTTTCTTCAGTTTTCCATGCACATGCAATTGAATCACCCTTCAAGTGGAAAACCCAATAAAAGCCAATTCCATTCATTTTCACATAGCCCTTTACACAATAACCACTTAGCTTTTTCCACATAATCCCTTGGACCACTAGATTTCCCAGAAGGGCTACAAGATATTTCCTTCTCATATGGATGGGAACTAGAAGTCATATTTTTGTGGAACTATTGGCATTTTAGAAACAAACCCAATAATTTTTCCAGGATTTCTAAAGGAGAAGTTGGTCCCGCTACCCTACATCCCTAGCCTCATATAAGTCTATCCCCAGCGAAGGATACTGGCAATATAAGTGGGGCACTTGGTTCCAATAAACTATGTCCCTATCCCAATATACATCTATCCATAGCAAAGGATGCTGGCAATACAGCTTTAAAATGGTCAATTCTAATTTGAAACGAGGAATGAAATACTAATTATGTAGAATTTGGCAGGTATCTTTGCCAAATATATATGAACAGCTATAAAACCCAGCATGTTAAGAATAGGTTCATAAAGACTCTTGGGCTTATATATAAATACATTGTTCTCCCCAGCATGTATTAAAAGATTCCCTGCTGAAATTTTCCAAAGTAAGAAAGGAAAGAAAGAGCATCTTTTTTATCAGCAGAAATAATCAGATCAGAGAAATGAAAAAAAGAACAACGTAAATACCATAATAATGTGAGTCATGTCAGAAATGTCTTCTCTCTTCGATCTGCTGTTCGAAACCAGCACTCTCAATAATACCCCATTCGTGCAGAAGACAATTGATGAGTGCTGACCACCTCTACTTTCCAAGCGAATCTTCATATAAATTCATTAATTTTAGCAATTAGTTATAAACTTTAAATTTTGTCCACTTCAAAACCAAGAAAAATTTAAGGCTCGTTGTCACATTAGTTAAATGCAACATGTCCACCTAACCAAGAAAACAATAAACAGATGGATAATTTTTTTTTAAAGAAAAGGACAAATAGCAAGGAGCAACACAAAAAAAAATAGTAGCAAGAAAAGCATATATTCTAGACCAATAGCATATAATTTGGTTCCAATTCCTTCAGTGCTTAAAGAAATGCCAAAGTTTGAACAAACGGTTCAATGCTTTCTACTAAGACTACTTCTAACATGTTACCCATTCTCATGTAGTTAAATGCCAGTGAGAAGCAAGCAGTAATTTCTCATAAAATGCCATGATTTTAATGACTTTTACTCGCATTATGCTTGCATATTGAGAAAGGTTTAGTAACAGTACCTTGTATCCAACATCATCTCCAACACTTTCTCCTCTTTCATAAGAGATTCTCTCAGACACTAGATAAAGAAAAGAGCAACATTATGAAGGTTAGCACACCATAAAAGCAGAAGAATAAAAGAAGCAAAAAAAATCAGGAAAAAATGTAGAACAAGGAATACAACAGGCCAAAGTTATCCACACCTGATGTAGCAGATATACGCCGAGGCTGAGTACACACTATTTTGCAAGCCTCGCCTTTTCCCCACATATAGTCCAAAAGATATTGTGGAACCTGGACCAATGTACTCACAATATAAGTCCCAAAAACAAAAACAAAAGAATCCTGACATTATGTACTTCAGGGAGCAGTGGCTATGTTGCTTAGCTTGGGTATAATTTGAATCATATATTAATAACTTTGAACTGGTTATCGATATTATTCTTTTAAAAGAACAATTATCATATATTACTTCTGGCTTTATTTAATTGTATATATTTATAAATATATTGATTTTTTAAAATATTGTATATGCTTTCTTGTAGACAGATTGTAATTTCCAATTCATCATCTTTAAGCACAACTTCATTCATCTTGGTATTCATGAACTCTACATTAACTGATTGTCCCCATAGACAAAAAGGTCGGAATTAGATGCTGATCTCTAAAACATGGCATCATCCTAAGCATTAATATATGATCAGCAGTAGGCAACTAAAGAAAAGCCTTCACAGATCCCAGGCTACCCAGCTCTCAACTTTCTACTCAGAATCCTATAAGTACCATAACACAAAAGGTATTAATTTAGCATCAATCACCTAGATATAGATTTAGAAGCTGCTCGTTGAAGAATGTTCACACTATTTCCTATTCGCTTTTCCTGCATTCTGCTAATATGTTCACCACAGTACCTTAATATATAATTTTGACAATGAAATAATTTAACTCCATATAAGAAAATCAAGCTAAATCTAAATCTTTTTCCAACTTACAACTGATGAGAATTTATGATAGTTAATCACCTCTGAAACCAGTTAAAGCAACCTCTGAAGTTAGTCAACCAACTAAAGGCAGCTTCAGTTAGTCAACCAACTAAAGGCAGCTTCAGTGTGCAGCAATAACAAACTTTTATTGTAGCATAAAGGATTAGAATGTTCTTAAGGACAGCTTCAGCTGCATCTAGAGCCCTAGAACCTGCTCATTTTAATTTTATACCCAGCTAAATATAGAAGACTAAATAGGATTTTTAGTAGAATTATCAATTATATTTCATTGTGCATCATGTGATATACATTACTTTCCTGTCTGTGCAGACCAATCAAAAGGAAAAATGTCAGAAAGGGATACTTTTAAAACAGATAGTTCAACAACTTATATTAAATATGCCATAAAACAAAACAAAGAAAATAAAAGAATACCTGAGTGGTTTTTCCACACCCAGTCTCGCCAGAGATGAGGATAACCTACATTTGAATTCGGAAAAAACAGTAAGTATAACAATAAGACATATTGCAACCATCCAACTGTAACTCAAGAGAGCTGGAAAATATAGACTTCTCAATGGAAAATAACAACCCAATTGCATTGAGATAAAGGCTGAAATAATTGAGAATACTAATAGAAACAGCTTTGTATTACTAGTACATAATTCTAAAATTTTCATAGGAAGCAGATGCACATCTTAAAAACAAATACATAGAAGACAAAAAGGTGACCTGATGAGATTCTACTGCAGATGTGATGGCATCCCTATACAAAGCAATTGGAAGCTTTGACCTCTCTTCATTAATCTGCAAGCGTGATGTCAAAAAATTTTTACTCAAACTAATTTGGAGAAACTACAAAATCCCCCCTTTATACATAACATAGGGAAAAAAATAAGCAGCATCCAGCCAAAGTTTCTAAGCCAGCTTGTGAGGAAGAACCTGTCTCAAGTTTGGATCCTTCTCTCTCCTAGATGCAAGTGTTTTAACCTTCTCTGCAATTTCCGCAGCACTTATCAATGGCTTGGAGAAAATATCATCTTTCTTCCTTCGCATTTTAGCAGCTTTTCCGCTATATTTTCCAATCACCTTCTCTACAAGCTCTTCATCATCTGGTGGATAATTTGTAAATAAGTCCTGCAAAACCAGTTTTGTCCCCTCTGAAAATGTCACATTAGTGAGATTCTCCTTCCCTGTCTTATTGTCCATTTTCCCTCTGATTTTGTAGACAGAGACACATCTCTGGTCCCCACGCCTGAAAAAAAAATGCAGGCTCTTAAGAAACCACACTGGAAAACTAAATTACCAAACCACATTAAAGGCAATAAAACAGTGAGCTTTCATTCCACTCAAAGAAGGAATAAACAAAACTAGCAATATCTTTTAACTGTAAATATTAGCAATATTAGTGATGGAGGAAACTAGTAATTAACACCTACCCTTTACTTTTGGAGTTCATACCCATTTTTCGGCATGTCTTGTGCACCACTGCTCGTTCTTTGCTTGAAAGGTTGGCGTCAAAGGTATACACTACATATAGCATAAAAATTCTACGAGTCAATAAAAAAACCTTAACCTAAAAAAGATACTACAAGCTACTGCAACTTTACAAGGAATGTTCGATGAATAAGAATCTAATATCATTCTTCAATATCTTTCTAGGCATTCAACATTAAGGAATCTGCAAACCAACTAACTCCCTAAATGCCATTAAAAAAAATAAAAAACCAAAATGTCGGGTTTAATAAAAAGATCCCTACAAGCAAGCAAAGAAGAGAGAACATTCTTCATTTCTTGGCATTCCGAAACAAATATTAGGTTTCTAGCATTAAGTAACAACATTTCCAAACCCTAAAATCTTCAACCACTTTCATTTCCCACCCAAAAAATAAAAAATAAAAAGACGTAAATTTATTCCACCAGCAGCGAAGCAGGTCTCGAAACTTTTGAAGAACACATTTCAAAAAGATGAATAGCCAATCATATACTTTTAAAACAACCAAAAAGCACTCAAAAACCATAGGATTAAGAAACCCTAAAAAACAAAGTTAGAAACAATCAAATGTAGTCAATCTTCAAAATTGAAAAATTTGAAAGACATTAAAGGAGAACCTTGATCTCCAGATTTCCGAAACTTCTCAAGTATCGTGGTTAATCGAATCATCGAGGTTTCATTAATGGTTTTCTTCTTTCCCATCTTTGGCTTTGCTTTCTTTTTCTTCTTTCCTCCAATAAAATGCAGAGTAAAAGAGAAAGAAAGAAAGTAGCAAACAAACGTAGGGAGGAGGCGCCTCTTTGTTTGCTTCGCTTTTGGGTTTAGGTTTTCCTTCTCAAAAAAAACAAAATAAAAATTCTATTGATTTTGCTTTGCTTGCCCTTAAAAACAACACATATTTCTTGTTCTTCGGTCTTCTAAACGGCCACAGCTAGGTTTATGTCATATACCTTTCAAAACTTATATTATTTTACATCTACAGCTTGTACAACTTACATTAGAAGTTATCTCCGAGGGGTAACTTGCTTAATTGGGGAATTGCTTTACCCAATCTCTTGGACACATAATAAATCAAGTTTTTTTAAAAAAAAATTTCTTTTTACAAGGAAAGATAGCGTGTATTTATTTTTGTATTATTTTTATATATTAAAATATTATAAATTTTTATATATTAATAATTTATTTTATGTATATATTGACGGTTCACATATAATAAAAGAAAAAAATGAAAGAGGAGAAAAAGACAAAAAATTAATACATTTATGTTTGTGTTAATTTTTTATATGTTTAAAATATTATAAATTTTTATGTATTAATATTTTATTTTATATATGTTTTGATACATTTATATATTTATATTATATTCATATTATTTTTCATATCATGTCTTAATTTATATAATGTTTTATATAGTTTTTCATAATAATTTAATTTTAACTCTAAATTCATTTAGTTAAGATTTATTTATTACATGAGCCATACATCAATATAAATGTTATATTCAAAACTTTTTTTAAGAAAAGCGGAAAAGAAAAGGAAATTTTGTGTGTTTATATTTATGTTAATTTTTTCATATGTTTAAAGTATTAAAATTTTATATAAATTTTTATAGGTTAATAATTTGTTTTATGTATAGACACATTCATCTATTTGTAATATGTTAATATTATTTTTTGTATCGTATTGATAACTATATTTTATAAAGTTATTTAGTTTCATTATACGTATTAAAATAGCTAAGTCTTAGAAATTTTTAATTAGATTTTATTTATTTTAAAGTTATTTTTAAATTAGTTTTATTTATTTTTATTTTTGTTAAATTACTAAGTTATTTAAGTAATTTCCGTATTTTGTAGGCCAACAGCATGAAAGAGTTTTTGAAGTGCAATAACTTAATCAAAAAGCAAAATGAACATAGTTTGGTAGCTTTTAAAAATAAATTATTCAAATTATTTGTAGACCAAGTTTCTTCTATTAAAGATTTTAGCTATATATAGTACTCTTAGTATTAGAATTAGAGATATAATAGAAATTTTTTATAATTATTATTTTTTTCTAGTTTTTAAAAGGGGGAGTAGCCATCAAGATTTTGCCTTTGGAGAACGGATTAGACAAGCTTGAAGAGTAAGACCTAACAACTCTTAGTTTTCTTTTTCCCTTAATCCTTTTATCTTTATTCTAATGTTTTCATAACACTGAAACTCTAATATTTTGTATTTTATTAATCCATATAAACTAAATTTATTTTTTCTAAAGTTGCAATAGAACTCAATATGTAATTTGGATTAGTTAAACCTCTTTTCTTGATTTAATAATATTTAAATTGTTTGTTCAATGTTATTCTTAATTCTTCTAATCGATTAGACACAAATTAGATTGATTAAGTAACTCTAATGAACTTGGAAAAGGAAAATTTGTGTTTAGATCTGAATTGAATGATATATGTTTTATATTCATTCATTATGATGAATTAATCTGCGTGTTAGATAGAAATATACAAGCATATCATATATAACCAAATTAGAATCTAATTTATATTTAAGCAGAACCTGCATCAAGTACGTACATCATTCAAAACTATCTCGTATTGTTATAAAGCCGAAATAATCAACATCATTTTGCGTGGAGACTTTGCATTTTATCTTGATGATGAATTGGTTGGACTAGAAACTAAATCAACACTCAATTTTAAAGGAGAGTTATAGAGAGATAAAAAGTAATAATATGATCATAAAATTTAGTTCAATTAGTTCATATAATTATCCCTAAAAAATGATCTCAAATAAATGTGTAATGTGTTCGAATCTAAGTATCTGCAACTTCTTTCTCTCTTCTCGGATTGTGATTTTTTATATAAAAAAAAAGAGTAATATAATAGAAGGGTTCCTCCTTAGAGGTGTATGGAAGAAAAAAATTCACTTGCTCAAGTGAGAGTTAAGCTTGTATAAAAGCCCATTCGTTATTCAAAAAAATTTAAAAATTATTTTTATTAATATTTACAATTAACTTTAAATAAAAAATTATTTTATCATATAAATAATAATTAAAACCGACCTAAATTACAAAATAATTTACCCATACTCAATTCAATATGAATAGCTCCATTCCTTCTTAATTAAGTGCCAAAAAGTTAAATATATAGATATCCACAAGTTTCCTTATAAAAAAGACAAACATAGAGAAAGAGAAGCTTTGGGAGAGTGGATGACGATAGCAAACAAAGATCAAATCCAACATTATCATAACTTGTAATAATTAAGAAGATTTACATAATTAAAATCTCTCCTTTTTTTTTTTTAAAGATTTTAAGCAACACTGAAGGAATTTGCGGTGCTCTCCACAAACTTTCTAGCACCCTTAAACCACCTCTTGTCTCCAGCTTGTGCCTTGCAAATGAAAAGCTTGCCATCCTTTACGGTGGCTGTAATCAGTTGGTGCTTCCCACCTTCATCTCCGTCAGCAGTTCTCGTCAACACTGACAGGAAGTAGTACTGCTTCCCACCAACCACCGGAGTTGAACTCTCCAATATGTTTGCAGTAGCCACGGCACCGGAGTCAAAGCCACCCTAACAATAGTCAAGTATATATAAAAGTAGACAATCAAGATTTGCTTGTAATTGGCAAAACAAGACCAAGTAAATGAGGGATATAAAAAATGAAGTTTAATGATTCACAAAAGTTGCTAATAGGCTTTTTTTTTTTTGCTTTTTTTTGCCTTTTTGGGGTATTTGAGACAATCAAATTGAATATTATGGTGAATTAGAAGCTCAACACTCTAATAATAGATTACAGAGTTGTTGGCCACTAACAACGCTAAGTGTACAGAATGCTGGACCTATTCAAAGGCTGAATTACTTGTCTGACTCTAATTAGACTAGACTGGAAAAGATTTATTGTTCTATTCTGACCCAGCCCATAAAAAAGTCTAGCCCCTAACTCCCCTTCCAATTTTCTATAAGTTAGTGAATCACCTCGGCATCAGTTTTACCGAAGTATGCTTGTTTTCCGAGCAGATAGTCCACCTGCAAAGATCCCATGAGAAGCAAATTAATGAGCAAACCTTAAATTAATAGGTTCTTCAAATATTTGACCTTAAAATTCTTGAAAGGTCAAAGTATGGATACCTTTGAGAGGAATTCCTCAGGGGAACCATAATCAGTTATGGACTTCTTGTCAGTTGGAGTGACCATGACGGTAACATTGCTGGTCGTGTCAAAGTTGTCCTCGTATCTGAGGACTTGACCTGGGTACTCAACTTCTTTGCTTGGGTTCCATTTTGATGGTATCGACAGCTTGAATCCATCCCCGTTGTATGGTAAGAAATCTGTGTTTGTTTTTGGCTTTCCAAACACATTTGCTGCAATCAACCCCCAATTTCAAGTCATTATTTCATTTCCTAGTTAATATCACTATCCTCATGCAAGGGATCATGACGCCTAAATGGCATGATGACATTGCCTTATTACATCATGAAAAAAAAAAACATGCAAATCTATGTTACGTCAGTCATATTTCGAGGAATGAGAATTATACCCGCATCTATGTTGAAAATATTTATCGGACAAAAGTATTGAATAAAGAGTTAGTTTAAGTAACATGGCATACATTAATAACATATCTATTACTACACACTTTTTTTTTCGGTGTGATTAAACAAATTTAATAATACGAAGGTGAAGAGAAAGGAAGTTACCAGCTTCACCATAGGCGGCATCAGCAGGAGAAACCTTAGATCCAACAGCGGCAGCACCAATGAGGACAGTGAGAGCCAACCTACGGGAGACAAGGCTTATTCCATCACTATCCTCTTGGACCGCCTGCTGCTTCTGAGCCCTGCAAACCAGCTGGTTAGGCTTGATGTTCGAAACTTGGCGCTGTGATGGCGACGATAATGATGATCTGCTTGCGGTGGTGGCGGTGGTGAGCGTATGGTGGTGGTGCAAGAAGCATGCGGTGGTGGCCATGCTAATAATGCTCTCTTTCCCTTCTTGTTTTTACACTTAGAAACTACAATTTAGCTATGTTTTTTGTTTTCTGTATAAAAAATGAGAGAAAAAATGGGAGGATGTGGTGGCTTCAGATATGTGAAGGGAATTGGCTCTGTGTCTGGATATTGGATGAGGAAGGAGGATGAGATCATGGATCCTGGGATAAGGTTCTTGAAGCCCTTATGGTGCCACGTGGCTTGAGTTATTCTTTGCTAAGTCCATGTCGGATTTCATATTCGACTTATGAGAGAGCATGACTAGACTTGGAAGGGTTCAGAAAACATTTGAGATGAAATAAATAATTAAAATATAAGATTTTATACGAAGAAAATAATATGAATTATATATATATATAAATATTTTAAAATTTATATTGAATATAGTATTAATGTATTAAAATTTATATAAATATTACATGAAAAAAATTTATATAAATATATAATAAATTAAATATAATTACGATATTTGAAAATATATATACATAAACAGGATGAAACTGGAAGTTTTTCTTGGGCCAAATCAATGTAGTTAGCACATATTAATACCGGCCACTACGTATCAATTTTAAAGTAGAAATGGTATAGTATTATGTTGTTTTGATTTTTGAACATCTTTATATCAATTTTATTGATATGTACTAATTAATATCAGTGCAAATTAGTCTATATTGAATAGTACAAGATTTTATTTTTCTTTTCTAATTTCACTCATTTAATTCTTAACTAACTAATTTCTAATGTTTTTTATATGTCTTGATTATTCTTTTATTTTTTTCATAATTACATTTAAAAATAAAATATGTTTATTAATTAGGCTACTAAACTTAATTAATAATAATTTATTATATCTTTCAAATATTTTTATACTTATTCATTTAATGTTTAAAATTTTTTGATATTAAATATTTATAAGCTTAAAATTTATATTTGTAAATAAACATATTTAAATGTATATAATGGAGGTATATTTGCATGTTTATATAATATTAGGAAACTTAAAATAGACGATAAATATATATATGAAAAAATATTAGAAAAATATCAATAAACCCTAAATGGTATGTAGAAACACATTGGTACCAATATTTATTAATACCAAAATAAAAATAATATATGTTGATCTTAACCAATAATCAAAAGGTAAATATACATTATATTTATTTGATGGACCATTAAAATATAGATGATAAGAATTTTAAAATTTTTAAGAGCCAAAACTAATAATTATATGTTTCTATAAATTCTAAGGATTATTATTCAATAAACTACGAATGGAGTATAAAAACTCTATAACGAGATTAGAGAAATAACATATATTTTATTTAATATTTTTTAATTCATTTAAATATATCTTAAAGATATATGTCATTTTACAAACCTTGTTTGTAGAGTTTTTATACTCTACTGATAGTGTATAAAATAATTATCTAAATTCTAATGCATAAAATTAAGCTGTAGATAAAAAAATAAATAAATATGAATATTCTTATGAATAAAATTAACTTTAGATTAAAAACAAAATAAATATAAATTGTATTCTAGAGGTAAATTTAATATACATATAAATACATATAAGTATACATATTAAGGGTATTTTCAAAAATTTTTGAAGGATTAATTCAATTATATTTAATATATAAATACATATAAGTATATAAATAGACATACACGAATTGTGAAATATAAGTTAACTAATTTTAAAAATACGACATTTGAAATAACCACCACTACCATGATGTACGTTCTCAATCTCAATCATTATTATAATAAATCAAAAATGAATTATTAAAAGAGCTTTTATTTTAGACATCAAGAGTGAAATTTTTAATTTAAAATTGGATTACAAAATTATTTGATGTTTAATTAATTAATTAATTTTTATTTTTATTTTCTTAATATATCATAAGAATTGTACTAATTTCACTTGTTTTGCTTATCGATTGCAAGTAAAGTTGCGGTTATTTGGTTAGTAGCTCAAGCAATTTACCTTGCCAATTGTATGCTGTCTTTCAAATTTCATAAATGTTTGTTTAGGACCTTAATATGATCATAGTATGAAATTGGTGGGGAAATGATAGGGAAAAAAAAGTAAGATACAATTGACTATGATAGCATAAATAGTTAAATTAATAAAGGTTTGTGATATGATGTTATTGTATTTATTTTGCGATTTCAATTTGTTTTAACATTGATATTTATTGCAATTAATCGTGATAGCACTTATTATATCTATAACAATAATAATACAACGTGATAATACATCCATAATTATAATTTAAATCCACTAATTAAAAAAAGCTACCTCTTTTTCAATCGTTTTGCTTAGATGATATGCGATTGACCAGTCTTCAAGGGCTGTAAATTTGACTAATAGGAGCTTAGAAGGTGGAATGCAGAGATTCTCATATGTGGATCATTAATGTTTTTCGATGGAGTTTTGGGTAAACCTTTTTATTAGAAGCTAAAAAGGTGTGAAGGATGAATTTAATGGGGTATTTTCCATTTGATGGGGTGTTTTGTAGTTCTTGTACTAATCAATACAAGATAATTTACTCACACATATATTATGTTGGATATCAGTGATTTTTTGTGCATAAAATATGAAATATATATACGTATATGAAGGTTATCATATGGTATATATAGACTGTCCTATATATATACGATATAAGATTACATTACACAATTAATATTCATGGTGAATGAAAAATTGATCTTATTATGTTCACTTGAAGAAGAAAAAGAAAATTGATTGATAGTATCAAGTAATATGCAATTCTAAATTTGCAACTTAAAGCTTATGTTAGTGATATATATCAGTCTGGTTTCTGACTCGAGTTAGGCCCAAGATTTTGTGTGAAGTTTAAGAAAAATGGAAATAGCTAAGCATGACCCTAAATCTAAATCCTTAATTTTACGCTAAGCATACACTAAGACTAGAGAAGACTAAAGTTTATCGTATGAATTATGTAGATGAAAAAAGTGTATTTTTTAAAAAAATTATTGTATTTTAAGAGAAAAATAACTTAAAATTAAGAAAATAGAAAATTAGTATTTTAAGTGAGTACTTGTTTTTTAATGAATAATTATTTTTTAAGTTTTTGGTTTTTTTTCCTCCGTAGTAGTGAATTTATTTTCAATGCATAATTTTCCAACATATTATCTATTAAAAAGGATAGGGTGAAGAGGGAAAGTTAATAGAGGAAGGAAGACAAAATAGAGGATGACAATATATAAGAGAAGAGAAAGGCGATTAAAGTGATTATGCTGGGTGGGTGGGTCTTCAATGACAGTGGCTAGGTGGTTGAGGAAAGGAAAGAGGAGAGGCTAATGAGTGCAGGAAGAGAAGGAAGGAGCGTTACCAACTTTACCAATAATAGCATTGCAATTAGCTTAAAAAAAAGAAGCAGAGAAAAAAATTAAAAAGATAACATTTTATTTTTATAATTTTTAATATATTTGTTTATTATAATTTTTTCAAAAAAAAAAAAATTAAGGACTACATATTTAGTAAAATCATTTTATTTGATCTTGGACTTTTATATATGAAAAAAGTTATAATAAATTTCCAAAAAATTCATTTCCTCTTATCGTTTTCTAATATCTTTTTTAAGAAATTATGATTCAAAAATAAATTTTAAAAGTTGATCTAGTTTTTCTAAAATAAAAAAACAATGAAAAATTAACAAAAGAAAAATAGTATTAAATATTTTTTTTGTTTTTTCTCAAATTACATTTCATCTTACAAATTTTAAAAAAATTAATTTAAAGTAATAAAATTAAATTACTCTTGCATACTTTTTTTAAATATATAACTCTCATAGCACCATAAGGCTAAATTTTAAGTAAAGTTCCCAAATCTCAACCCTATTTGTATTTAGATTTACTCATAAAAGTTTTTTTTTTCTTTTTATCTAGACTTGAATTATGTTTGATCCAAAACAATCCAAAGCTTATTTTATTATTTAAAATAATATTAAAAATATTTTTATTTTAATATTTATAATTAAATTATCAAAATGAAAAATTTTTTATCTAACTTTAAACAAATAAAAAGTGAACTTATTAAAATAATGAAATATCCAACCAACTGGTAGGTATATACATAGTCACACTTAAAATAAAATCTTAATTATTAAGATTTTAACTTTGAATCATATATATTGCTAATAAAATAGGGAACATGTTGATCATGTAAACCTTGCTAATAAAAATGCCATGTGGATGCTCTATTTATATAATATCTAAATTAAATAAAAGATTATTAGTAACCTGAAAATTAAATAACAAAATCAGGAGAAATTCAAATATATTGTTATATATATGGATAAAAAATAATTATTTAAATAAAATTTATTCAAATAAGTTTAACCAATTAATTTTATCAAAATTTATATAAATAAATAAATGAATAATTTATCAAAATTATTAAAATAAAATTATCCAAATAAGATTAACCAATCAACTTAATCAAAATTTAACCAATCAACTTTATCAAAATTTAAATAAATAAATAAATTATCAAAATTATTTAAATAAATTTATCCAAATAAAATTAACTAATCAACTCATGTGATAATCTCCTTCGTTTTCATGATTAGGAACCATAAACACATTCTCCTCATTGGGATAAATGATATTGATGATTTGGTTCCAAATAAATTTAGCCAATCAACTTTATCAAAATTTAAATAAATAAATAATTTATCCAAATTATTTAAATAAAATTTATCCAAATTAATCATATATATGATTATAACTTTTTTGATAAAGTTAGTCAAATCGTAATCTTGACCCTCCAACTTATCAAGATGAGCTGCAATTGTCATGCTTATTAGTGAGAGTTTAAATATAATAAACGAATTAACAAAGGGATATAAAATATATTTTCACCAAAAAAATTAAAAATTAACTAATCAACTTTATCAAAATAATTATTTAAATAAAATTTATCCACATAAATTTAACTAATCAATTTTATCAAAATTTAAATAAATAAATAATTTATCAAAATTATTTAAATATAATTTATCTAAATAAGATTAACAATCAAACTATATCATTACAAATTAAAAATAAGATAATACATTTTTAAAATTATGTAATTTAAATGCTTTAAATTAAAAAAATCAAGTAACAATAAAAAAACTATCAAGATTTAGCTATCAGAAACGAAAACAAATTCATTCCAACATATATTGTTCATATTACAAAGAGAGAAACAATTATAGTTTTATTTGTCTAATGTTTTCGGTAAGTGTGCTATATTGTTGTGTTTTAATTGAATTTTTTATATTGCACCTTTAATCGTAAATGTATTTTTTTATTTCTCATAGGAAAAAAGAATATGAGTTTTCCAACAATATATAAGATAAACTTACCTTCGCAATTTATGATTTTGTATATTTAATAATAGGTTACAAATAGAGAGGAATGTCCATATTTGCTTGAAAAATATAAAAGGTAAGTACTTTACTTTATTTCATTAAATCTTTGCTCTAACTTTTTTTTTTTGAATTCAAAGTTTACAATTCAATACCATTAATTATTCAAAATTAAAACAATTTCATTTCTAGTACTTACAAAATGTCATTCTATGTCAAATGTTTAGCTCAAAGATTTTGAAAGCATCAAAGTTTTGGTCTTTTTGGAAGCCATGTAAATGTTGAAGACGAAAATATTTCTGAAGCTCCTACAAACAGAATTTACACACGCGAGTAAGTTATTTCATTTATTATTAAATATTTAAAATTATTATTTACTTTCAAAAATCAAAAGTTACATTAAATTTATATAAACCTAGGGTTATGAAAATAATTTTATAAAATGAAGGCACTATAAATTGAAGAAATTGATCTGAAAATTATAGAAACTTTTACTTTTTATTTTAATATTATATTGATGTACTCAATAATACTATTTATTCTATCTTTTAAATGTTTTTATTCTTTATGAATTTTTGTCAATTTTCTTTAATTAATAAAAATATAAAATTTTAATATCTTTTTTGTATTTTATAAAAATATATCTTAAACATAGGATACCATATGTAAAACTTACACTTATGTCATATAAAATTAAATAATACGTAATAACTTTTTTAATTAATTATTTAATTTTTAAAAATTTTTAATATTCAAATATTAAATTTATACAAATATTTTAATATATATATGATATTATTCTATCATAATTTAAAGTACACAAAAATATTTTAATTTATTCTTATTAAATATATATTAAATTTAAATATAAATATACAAACTAATTTATTATATCTAAATTTAAAAATAATTAAAAATTCAATTTAACCCCTGCTGAATTTTTATCTTTAAAGAAAAGGGTAATGAAAAATAAGAATTGCATTAAGGAGATGAATCTATAAAAATTATCTTTAAAATTTGTAATTACTTAAAAGCCCTTAATGAAATAACACAATTTCAACTCAAATGCAGCTTCGTCATCCTTTTTAATCCCTAAAAACTCAGCAAGCGTTCATAACTCAAAATTCGGTGCCACCCATCAGCGTCGGCTGTCGCCTACCACCGATGGCTTCATTTTTCCCTTCCTCACTAACCGTCGTCAAAAATTTTGATGCGGATCAAATCTCTTTCCTTTTATTTAACTGCTTGACTCTTTAGATATTGAATCTGTAAGTTTCTTGTTTTTTTTTTTTTTTTTTAATTAAAAATATTAATCATATTATTATTTTTGTTTGTGCTTTGGCATGGATGATAATTTTGGGATGTTGAAACCTTTAAATCAGTTTTAAGAATGAACTGGAAACGAAACTATTTTCGAGCTTTAGTTGAGCTTTTTACCTTTTTTTGGGAGGGGATTTCAATTCATTTTTGGGCGATTATTTTTGGTACAACAGTAAATGTTTCGAACTAATAATTTTTTTTAGGGGGATTTATGCTTTTTCTTTTCAAAAAGTAAAATAAAATTATGCTTTCAAGAAGTTGAACCTTGAAGACTTTAATCATGCAAATATTCGTGACTTAAATGTTTTAGTTTACATTGTTTGTTTTCTAAATTAGAGAAAGCTAGGTAATGCTTAATTAATTGGGGAAGAATGTGTCACAGATTATAATGGGAATTGAGAGAAAGAAAGGAAAACAAAATGGATTTAAGAGAAGAAGAGAAGAATTGATACTAAGAAAAGAGAAATTTTTTTATTATTTCTTTCATTAGAGAAATTCTTTAGTACAATGCTGCCTATTTTTATACAATCATAGAATTTAGTTAAGGATTCTTCGTAAATAAAAAACCAATCATATAGTGATAGCTGTTGTTACAGTAGCTGATAAAAGAACATATCACTTAATGACAGTAAATAATCTGCAGTATTCTTTGGATTATCAGCTTCTGGAATATCTTCTCCAATTGGCATTTTTGCAACGGTCATCTTTTTCGTCTCAGCATTCGATTTCTTGGTATTCTGCTTAGTTCCTTTATAGCTCCAAATCATTCCACTAGCCTGTGCATTATGCTGAACCATGACAGATTATTTCTATTAGCTGAAAATTTTGGCTGTTACCATTGCACCATGGGATTGCAAGAAGATTAAGGTCGGATAGTAGAAGAAGAAGGGAAGGTAATTGGGATATTTCATCAAGGTCATTTTGGTAATCACAGTTTTCTTATAGGTAAATCTTAGGGTTTTATTTCTCTCAATGTGACTATAATTTCTTGTTACTTCCCTTTTTAAAAATAAAACCTGCATGGGCCTAAACTTAATTTCCCTTAAAAGAATTCATGGGGACTGAACGAAGGCCAACTATTTATGGCGGAGAATTCAAAAAAAAAATAATAATAATAATTATTAAAAAGAAAAGGTAAAAACAAAAAAATAATTTAAAGAAAAAATAACAATTATTATAATTATTAATAAAGAGATTGTAATTATCTTTTTACTCTTTATTTTATTTTTTTTATATGTTATTTTTTTTTTTTAGTAAGGGGAGTCCGTTCCTTACAAAGGGTATTGGCCCTCCGATGAATATATATTTATATATATTATATATTAATTATATATTAATATTATTTAAAAATAATAAAAAATTAAAAAATATTTTGCATTAAATCTTAAATTTATAAAATAAAAAATATTATTTATTAAAATATATATTATTATATATCATATAATAGTATATAATATATATTATATATAAATTATTTGAAAATAATAAAAATAAAAAAATTATCTTGAATTACTATATATGAAATAATAAAAAATAATTATAATAAATAAATAATATATATTATATATTATATAATAAAAATAAAAAATATAATCATCACTGAATGTATGAGTGCTTATAACTAAATATACAAATGATTGATATATTTAATTTTTTATATATATTGATATATGTTCCGGTATATGGAGGGTTGGTTTTTATACAAGAGGAACAAATCCCTAATATATATTATATATAAATTATATATATTAAAAAACTATTTAAAAATAATAAAAAAATAAAAATATTTTATATTAAATCTCAGATTACTATTTAAAAAAATAAAAAATTAAAAATTTAATAATAATTGAATGTATAGGTTTCTCTTATCGTGCACATTAGTTGGGCATCAGATGTGACAATCATGTAAGATGTACATATACTAATAAGTTAATATACAGTTGACCATAATACATATTAAGTGATATGCATATAATAAAATGTGCTTATGCATTAGATGTGTGTAGGAAACATTAAAAGTCAAATGTTAGTACGCATATGTATATATACGTATGACGATAAATGAATGTACAGATCACCATAACTAAATGTATGAATGAGTTTAACTAAATGTACGAATAACTATAACTAAATGTACAGATGACTAGAAATGAATGTACAAGACTGTAAAACCAAATCTACACTAAATCATATGGCCATGAACCGTATCAAAATGTTACGGAGCTATGCTGCACATTAATTGGACATCAGATATGACAATCATGTAAGATGTACATATGTTCATAAGTAAGTGTACACTTGACTATAACACACATTTATTGGTATGAGCATAACGGAATGTGTTTACGCGTTAGATGCGTGCAGGAAACATTAGATGTTAAATGTTGGTACTCATAAGTAAACGTACATATGATGATAAATAAATATATAGATCACTGTAACTGAATGTATGAATGAGTTTAACTAAATGTACAGTACAGATGAGCAGAAATGAATGTATAAGACCTTAAAACTAAATCTATGCTAAACCCTATGACCATGAACCATATCAAAATGTCAAAGAGTAATTTTGCACATTAGTTGGACATCAGCTATAAAAGTCGCGTAAGATGTAATATGCTAATAAGTTAGTGTACATTTGACCATAACACACATTTAGTGTATGAGCATAATAGAATGCGCTTACGCGTTAACTGCATGTGAAAAATATTAGATGTCAAATGTTGGTACCTATAAGTAAACATACATATAATGATAAATGAATATCCGGATCACCATAATTGAATCTATGAATGAGTTTAACTAAATATACGAATGACTATAACCAAATGTGTAGATGACTAGAAATCATTGTATAAGACCTTAAAACTGAATCTATGCTAAACTGTATGACCATGAACCATATCAAAATGTCAGAAAGCAATTTTGCACATGAGTTGGATATCAGATATGACAATCATGTAAAATGTACAAATGCTAATAAGTTAGTGTATATTCAACCATAACGCATTATTTGGTGGTATGAGCATAACGGAATGTGCTTACACGTTAGATGCGTGTAGAAAATATTAGATGTCAGATATTGGTACTCATAAGTAAATGTACATATGATGTTAAATGAATATACAGATCACCATAAATGAATGTACGAATAAGTTTAACTAATGTACAAATGACTATAACTAAATATATGGATGACCAAAAATGAATGTAAAAGACCTTGAAACTGAATTTATGCTAAATCGTACAGCCATGAACCGTATCAAAATGTTAGAGAGAATTGTGCATATCAATTAGAAGTCAGATATGATAATGACACAAGACACTAATGTGCACAACGAGGGAAACCTATATTCAGTTATTATTTTTTTTTATTTTTTAGTATTTTAAAATAATAATTTAAAATTTAATATAAAATATTTTTAATTTTTATTATTTTTAAATAATATTTTTAATGTATATAATTTATATGTAATATATATTAAGGATCGGTTCCTCTCGTATAGGAACTGACCCTCTATGTATTGGAACACATATCAATATATATTGGAATTAAATATATTAGTTTTGGTTATCTGAACATTTAGTTATAAGCACTTATACATTCAGTTATAGTCTCTTGCACATTCAGTTATAATCACCTGTACATTTAGTTATAATTATTTTTTTTATATATAATATATAATATATTATATATATTATGTTATATATGTATTACATAAAATATATTATATGTAATATATATAATATATATTACTTTTAATTTTTTAAAAATAATTTTGGATTTAATATAAAATATTTCATAATTTTTATTATTTTTTGCATAGTAATTTAAAATTAAATATAAAATATTTTTATTTTTTATTATTTTTATATAGTAATTTGAGATTTAATATAAATTTTTTATTTTTATTATTTTTATATAATAATTCATGATTTAATGTAAAATATTTTTAATTATTATTATTTTTAAATAGTCATTCAGAATTTAATATAATATATTTTTTAATTTTGATTATTTTTGAATAATTTAATATAAAATATTTTTTATTTTTATTATTTTTAAATAGTAATTCATGACTCAAGATAAAATATTATTATTTTTTATCATATAATAAATATTAATGTAATATATATTATATAATTTATACATAATATATATTATTTTTAATTTTTCAAAAGTAATTTGAGATTTAATATAAATATTTTTTACTTTATATAATAATTGAGATTTAATATAATATATTTTTAATTTTTATTATTTTTTAATAGTTCAGAATTTAATATAAAATATTTTTATTTCTATTATATATAATAAATTATTATATTATATTTATGATGTTATATATTATATTATATATGTATTATATGATGTTTATAATATAATATAATATTTTTAATTTTTAAAAAATAATGCATATTTAATATTAAATATTTTTTAATTTTTTATTATTTTTAAATAGTTTTTTAAAATTTAATATAAAATATTTTTATTTTAATTCGATATTTAATATAATTCGAGATTCATTATATATTATAATATATTATATATAATAATATATAATTTTATATAAAATATTTTTATATATTAATTCAGAATTTAATATAATTCAAAATTATTTTATAATTCAAAATTTAATATAAAATATTTTTAATTTTTTATTATTTTTAAATAGTATTTTAATATATATAATTATATATAATATATAAAAATATATATTTGATCGAGGGAACCACTCCTTTCCGACTACGTACAAAAAAAGAAAAAAAATAAAATAAAATATAAACAAATAATTACAATGTTTTTATGGATAATTTTAATCATTATTATTTTTTAATTTTATACTCTTTTTAATAGTTATTAATCAATTAATTTTTTTTAAAAATTTTTGGAGTTATTATAAGAAGTAATGCTGCTGACGTACTCAGTAAAAAGTCGAAATAAATAAATAAATGAATAAGAATCTGATTCCTCCGTTCATTTGTTGTCTGTTAGTGTCACCAACTCTCTCGCCAAACTTATCACCCAAGCTCGCTTTCTGGTTTGTGCTTTCTCTTGCTTCTTTTTCACTCTTTATTTTTTTTGGCAAAAGACGCTATTTTCTGCAGGAATTATAATTAATTGATCATGTTTTTTTTATTCGTCTTATACTTGATTCTAGTAAAGCTCTTAATTTTAATTTCTGGGCTGGTCTTTTTTTTTATTGTTTTAACAGTTCATGTAAAATCTGTTTGATTCCTGATTTATCTTGTTTGCTTCTGTTCTTGCTTTGGCTGCTATTCCTTCCTTGAACTTTTAAGACTTCTTGTTTTTAATGCAGTAGCACATTATGCCAAACTTGAGCCTGCAAAATTTGTGCTTGCTTTATTTCTACTACTATTTCTCTCTCTCTCTCTCTCTCTCTCTCTCTCTCTCTCTCTCTCTGTCTCTTTTCCTTTAATTTAACATAACTTTTTGGATATTTCTGTATTCAAGCTCAGTTCTAATATTTCTGTAAAAGGGTTAAATTAAATGCCATGTTAAAGCATTGACAGGAACAAGACTTTGGAGCCTTAACTCAACTACCATTTTGGTTGTTTATTGCTTTTGCTGTTTGAGTTCTGAAACAAAAAGCAAAAAGATGCTTTTACATATAAAAGTAAATAGAATCTATGTTGTTCATATTTTTCATTTTGCTTGAAGTATTCGTATGCGACATTATATATTTTAAAGTATGAGTATAGAGATATGATTCTCCAAATATGTAAAAAAAAACTTTTTTTTTAAATTGAACATAATCACGTGAGACACGTATCTATATTTAAATTTGACACTCACAACCGAATCTGAGTAATATAGCTACTATAGGTTTTCTTGCAAAAGGACCAACCAGGTGCTGGAATTAGGTTTCCTGAAGTTATATCTGTTTCAAGGATCTTTCTATTATGTCATTGGTGTAGTTGTAGGTTTGGCTAGTACAATTGTCAACTCTTGGGGGTATATATTTGGGTTTCAGTGCAATGAAAAGAAATAATCACATTGCTTGGAGCAGTGACAAAAAATTTGATCTTACAAACATCTCATGGTGCATATGGAATGGGATTCATCTAACTAGCTCAAATTACTTAGAATTGTTGCCCATATTTCTTCAGTTGAGTGTTTCCATGAGTTTACGGAGAAGCTAAAGTAAAATTATTTTTGTGTATGTGGTAATAAACTTAATTACCAAATCTTAATGTTTTAACTGTTTTTTTCCAAAAATATTGCAAAATATGCTGTTCACTTTATTCTTGAAAAATGATTTGTCTATTTTCTTGAAGCACAAGAACAACGCCTGAGAAAATAACATCAGATGACTTTTTGAACAATCTAGTGGAGTCCATTGCTGATAGTGTTCCTAAGAAGAAATCCATGTCTTTTGCTGAGGAAGAGAAATCAAACTCAGTTGTTTCTAGCTTCAATCGCCTTTTTGGACGTCAGAGGCCCATCCACAATGTTTTGGGGGGTGGAAAATGTACGACTCTTTACTCTTCCACTCTTTTGTTGAAATTGGTATAAACACCTGCACTGATAAAACGTTTTTACTGTAAATTGGTGCAGCTGCTGACGTTTTATTATGGAGGAACAAGAAGATCTCAGCCAGTGTTTTAGCTGGTGCAACAGCAATATGGGTTCTATTTGAATGGCTTAATTACCACTTCCTGACTCTTCTATGTTTTGCTCTGGTTCTTGGCATGCTTGCTCAGTTTGTTTGGTCAAATGCTGCATGTCTGATTAACAGGTAACTCCAAGTGGCATGCTTGTATGCTGTTTATATATATATTTTTTATTATTATTTGTTGTTTTTAAGGATTTGGTCCTCTTGTGTGCTGCTGATGGGATTTCAATTTTTTTTTTATGTAATGAATTACTTCATCGCAGTGGGTCACCTCCTAGAGTGCCACGCCTTGTTCTGCCCAACGAATTATTTGTCAGCATTGGTAGGTCACTTGGTACTGAGGTGAACCGAGGTTTGCAGTTTCTGCAGGATGTTGCATATGGAGGAAAATTGAAACAATTTCTTCTGGTAGGCTCTTGAGATTTTCCTAGTATTCTTCCCATTCCCAGCATATGTTTGCCAAGTAAATTGTCCTTGCTGAACCTTAATAACTTATCATTAATCTAGAAAATGTTTGAAAATCAAATAAAAAACTATTTTCAAAACAAGTTTCTGATCAGATTATCCAAAATGAAAAAATAATTGCAATATTTTAGGTATTATTGACTTTGCATACAATCATGATATATGAAGAACTTTGTACTGAATCTGCATTCCGAGTAACTTTCATCCATCATACTAGATCTGTTGGGGTGAATTATTAATGGTTATAAATCTTTGCAGGTTGTGGTAAGCTTGTGGGTTGTTGCTGTTTTAGGAACCTGGTGCAACTTTTTAACTGTTTTATACATCGGTAAGGAAATTCAATTAATTTATCTTGCATGATAGCATGGTAGTTCCATAAAAGAAAAAAAGCGTAAAGCATGGCAATTCTATGATATGTGGTTTTGTGCTCTGTACATTGTTAAGCAGACATGATTTTGCTTGTGTGTGGATCAAATAATTTACATGTGATTGAAAATTTGGAACGTAGGGATCCTAAAAGCCATGAAAAGAAGTTATAGTGCCCTTGATATCTATTTTGTTCCAACTTTTCGTTTTTCTTGAGGTATTTGTATCCTACACCCATGTATTCTGGACATGGGTATGGAGATATTACCTTCAAGGACCCTCTGTATACATGGAAAAACTTCAAAAAATTTGAACATACTCATGTCGTACACATACTCATATCTTTGACACTCACACATGAGTCCGGGTAGCATAGCTTGATATCAAGTTGATCTGTTGGGAAAGATTGATCAACTTCCTCCTTTGGTTTGTTGGTCCAATTAATTTAGCGTACTTATTGTCTATAAATTGTTTATCTATTTGCATTTAAACTATATCCGAGTTTCTTTGTTTGGCATGAACATGACCGCGATTTTTAGCTGCATGCATTGAGCAATCACTTGCCCTTTCTCTTTGCTGCATTCATCATCCTTTCTGAAAATTTCTCTTAAAATAAGTATTGCTTAAAAAATTGAAGTCATAGTCCTCCAACTAGCCAGGAATACCAGTGCTAAAAATTTCTTCTCCCAAGTTGGAATTGAGGTTTCCTAGTTATAAAAATGTAATTTGTGAATGAACCTTTTCCAACTAGGAATTCTCGTCCTTTAACCAACTTTTATTTGAGAAAATTTGGTGGTTAAACTTTGTTTGTTTGAGCAGCAAATTGCTTCATCTCAAACTAAATGTTCCCATTAGAAAAATGATTTGACTTTACTATTTATTATAGTAAAATTAGAATGTCTTTATATTATTGGTGTTCAATTATTTAAATACATAAAAATAATAAAATATTAAAATTAATATCAAATATACAAAAGTCAACAACTCTACGTGAACCTAAAGGAAAGAGGATATAGTTTTGGGACGTAGGGAGTAGTATTTTTACCTTCTTCCTTTCTTAAACTTCTATGCTTGAATTACATAGCATGTCTGCCAACTTCGGCAACCAGAATCTTTTGGATTTATAATTTGGAAAGAATTGGAGAACTTGATGGAAATTTCCTCTTTAAAATAATGTTGCTCCGACTCTTAAATTTTTTTAAGCATTCGTGTTCAACACATATTCAAAACTGAGTGTGATGATATGACTCTACGAGGACTTTCTAACTACATGGAAAAACTGAATATACCCTTGTCAGACACGTAATTGTATCTGACTCTCACATTCAAGTCTGAGCAACATGGGTTTGGATACTTTTCTATGACTTGCTTCTATGATCTTCCAAGGTGATGCCTGTAACTCATAAACCAATGGATGATGTAACGGTTTTTTGCCCCTAAGCTAGTGTAAGCTATTCAGGCATTTCACATCATTGAAAATGTGGTTTGCTGGATCTATGATCAGTTTGGTCGGGGTATTACTATAGAAAAGGAAAATTTCATGGATTTTGATATCTTTTTTCCATATCATGATCTAAATGAGGGAATGCTCTTCACATTGTCAATAATCAATTATCACCATGACTAATACATATGGTTCTGAAGATGCTTATAACCAGAGTGGTATTTTTTAGTTTTTCCAAGATGCCCATATTTCAAAGCACAAAAGCACCTTTAGCTTCCTGATAAACATGCACGTATGTCTCGCTTGTGTATATTGGTGTTGATCTCGAAGGTTTTATTGTGCTTGTCAGGTTTCATTACAGCCCATACATTACCAGTCTTGTACGAGAGGTACGATGAGCAAATTGATAGCTTTGTTCACAACTTGTTTGACCAGCTTCAGAATCGCTATAAAAAGCTGGATTCTGGTGTTCTAGGCAAGATCCCCGATGGAAAGTTGAAGCTTAAGAAGCATGATTAGATACGTTCGATTAAATTTGTTCAACCCCCAAGTTTCTCTAGCATATCTTAATTTTGTTGGGGATCCAATAAAGTAGTTGTCGTCATATATGCGATATATTCTTGAATAATTGGTGTGTTATTCTTGTGAAATATCACTTTGTAACTTGAAAACATATTTGCCAAAGCTTAGTTGCTAGGTTTAGGAGTGATCTGGGTTTCAGTTGCACTTGATGTTGAAAAGGAGTTTGATCGGTGCAATGGCGGAAACCTTAAAGCAACCTAAATCTAGGGATGGTCATGGATGGTAAAAAATGAGATATTCAAAATTATGTGTTCGATTTTTTTATTGGTTCAGATATTAGATTTATTATCTACCATAGATTCATATATGAATTGGAGGAAATCTGTTATTTGAATCTATTTTGGTTTTGTAGCGGGTGATGTCGGATATTTGAATATGTTTTATTTATATGGATAACAGATTCGAATATTCAAATATGATATCTATTTATTTATTTAATTCTTATTTAATGTTGTATTTTTATCACTAAAAAAAATTAATATAACAAATTTTGATATTTAGTGGGTTTAAATGTTCGATAGATATTGTTATCTAAATAGGATGTGAATTCAGATATTAATATTTGAGTAGTAAGCGGATAATAAATATATTAAAAAATAGAGAAATTAAATGAATTTAGATATTTTAAAAATAAAAAAATCGTTAATCCCTTGCCATTCTTACTTAATAAATGAACAAGCTCAAAGTTTTCGAGGGTGCAAAAGTCATGCATTGCATCCGACTATTGTTATACCTAATTAATTCTCATTAATTTGTTAAAACCTTTGTTTTGGGTTCACATCTGCAAGAAAATGGAACTACACTAAAATTTGACAAACCAATAAAAGTGGGTGAATTCTTTTCTTTTACTTTGTTTTTTTAGAGTAAATAATAAATTAAAAAGATTCGTAATTCTTTTTTTTCAAATGAAAAGATGAAAAGTTATCTTTTATATAGAAGGAAAGTAATTTTTCTAGTGTAATCAAATTTGAATTTAATTATCTTAAATATTGTAAATATAATAAGATAACTTACCATCCTCAATTTTCGACCTTGTTCAACGTAGCGGCTTTTCTCATTGCCCGGAAGAAAGGAGGTTTTGGAATTGCTGATATTTAAAATATTTTAGGTATTGGATCTTTCACCATTCTCTATGTCTTTGTGTTTTTTCCGTGTTTCATGAAAAAAAAAAAAAAAAACTATAACCCAAGAGAAATAAGGCTTTTAGGATTATTATTAGATATATTGGTATTGGAGTTTCTTGACTCTACAAACAAGATTAAAAAATTACCATATATCTTATTTATTTATTTAAAAATAAAAAACAAATGATTAAAACATATGACAATTTTTTTTTAGGTCACTCAACTTAGCATTAATATATAAATAAAAATAATTGAGATGTGACAATTTTTAATCATGCTTATAGAGTTAAAAATAAAATTTTATTGGATTATATCATTAAACTTTTATTATTAATAAATTAGGTCATTTTTAATAACTTTGTTAATTATAACTGAAAAATGACTTGGCATGCATATATAACTTATTTTTTATATCTCATCAAGATTATTTTTAGCAAATATACACTATATATGCATGTTGAGTTAGCTTTTTATTAGAATTACTTAATGGAATTAGCGTAAGCGACTTACTTTATTAATAATAGAAGTTTGATGCTCTAATTTGATAAAATTAAGGATTTATGGTTTACAAGAAAGTTGATGTTAAGTTTAGTTAACCAAAATGTAAATTGCTCACACTAAGGACATGTGACAAAATTTTTTCACCATATTTGTAGAGTTAAAATATGGCAACTTTATTTAAAAATTTTATATTTTTTATTGCTTAATTATACTATTTACGAATTAATTCCCAAAATATTATAATTTTAGCTTAAAGAAGAAAAATTGCCTTATTATTAGGCTATTTCCCTTAATTTTTTTAAATAGAAGGAAAGTAGCCCCATCGTAGGGTGACTTCTCTTTTTAATGGTTAGGTTGCTTAACATAGGACAGCTTTTCAATTATAGGGAAAAAAAAGTCTTGGTTAATTTATATAAGCGGAAAGGAAAAATGTGACCAAACAATTGTTTTAAAGAGAAATTGCCTTACACTAGGGCAACTTCATTTTCTGCAAGGGAAGTCACCCTATGTTAGGGTGATTTCATTTTCTAGGCCTCAGTTTTGTTGCAAGGATATGATTAATGCATGAATTTTTTACAAGAATATGAAAGATGTGATTAATGCATAAATTTTTTTCTTAGAATCCTAAGGATGTGACTACTGAATTGATTCTTTATTAGAATCCAAAAGATGTGACCAATGAATGAATTTTTAATGGGAATCAGATCAATTCTTATATGAAATAAGAAAAGTTGACTGGTTGTAATTATCACATTTTAAGGATGAGACTAATGCATGGATTCTTTATAGGAATCAGATTCTCTACGAAGGAAGAAAGAAAAGTTGATTGATTGTAAATATCACATTATAAGGGTAAGATAAATGTAGAATTTTTGAATATGAATTTTTTTTTTTGACTCCATCATGCTGTATTATAAATATAATAGTTCATCATTATTATTTTCATTATCATTTTTGTTCTCATTTTTACTCTTTAATTTCTAACTTTAGTGATGGTACTTCTTTATTCTCATTATTATTGTTTTCTAGTGTTGGAATGGTGTTAGTATTTTATTTGATCAAAATTTACATCTTAGGAGTTAGTTATAGATATTTATTTATACTTTAGTTTGTTAAACCTTCTTTAAATATTTATATTGGATATTTATGTGATAATTTGGATGATATTTGATACAAATAGTATTTATTTATAAATTAATTACATAACATGAGCAATAGATTTATCGTAATTGTCTACTTTAATGAACAAATTTTTAACGGTGATGAAGATATTATCTTTCAAAGTGATGTCTTAAAAGCTTTAATATTGATGAAAACATTACAATAGAGAAATTGAAAGTCAAAATCCATACAAAAATCAAAGCTAAGAATAGAAAAAGAGTATCGAAGATCGAGTATAGAATTCCTTTTTTTATCAAAAGGATGTGTCTGATATAAGGCTTACCCATTTAAAGATGATGCTGACAATGTGAGATACGTGTTTCATTCTAATGAGTAATTTCGAATGTCAGTATATTTTGACTTAGAGGATGTTCATGATGATGGTGGGCTTTCAAATATTCCTACTGCATATAATGTCCTTTCATAAATGTCATGGCCATTTAACAATCTTTAATGTCAACCTCCTCCAAATTCACATTTGTTGATGAATAATTTTTATAAATTGTTTCTTTGGCCAGTGTTCCTTTTTATGACCACACATGTCAAGCCTGTGAATCGTGTCAAGGTTCACTGGTGTTTTGGGGGATTGGTTGTTATATCCTAAACTAGTGTAGGACCCTGTCCATATGATATTACTCTATAATTGCAAAGCATATCAATGTTGAAACATACATACTTTAATTTGGATTGAAAATACAAGTTTATTTTGGCTGATATTTTAGATCTCTCCACAAATCTAGATTAGGACACAGTTGTTCACCGTTATATTCCCACTTTGATTTTTGATGGGTTGAAACACATGTTGATAAACATTGGATATAGTCTCCAGTTTATAGACATTATTAATATATTGTATATCAATGCTGAAACATACATACTTAAATTATGAGTACAAATACGAGCTGATTTTGGCTGATATTTTGGATCTCTCCATAATTCTGGATTAAGACACCATTTTCACCATTATATTCCCACCTTGATTTTTGATAAGTTGAAACTCGTATAGATAAACATAGTCTCTATTCTATAGACATTATCCATATATTGCATATCAATGCTGAAACATATATACTTTAATTTAAAGTACAAACATGAGTTGATTTTGGTTGATATTTTGGATTTTTTTCACAATTTGAGATTAGGACACAATTGTTCACCATTATGTTACCACCTTCATTTTTGACGAGTTAAAACTCATGTCAATAAATATTGGATATAGTCTTTACTCTATAGACATTATCCACATATTGCATGCAATCTATATGAATGTGAGCACAAATAGCAATAACATGTCAACATAAGAACCTTTATGCTTGAAACTTCCCATAATTATACCATATTTTTATAAAATTTACTTTCTAGTTGAAGAGACAATTCCCTTTTGTTAGTTTTCTAACTTTTCAATTAAAAAAGATTGATTTACTTGCGTAAACCAATAAATAATGTGGGAGTTAGCCTTCTCTTTATTTTTTCACATCATATTTGTGACTATTTCACGGTAAATATAGCCTACCGCTATCATTGCCAACTGCTTATTCCCTATCTTAACAAAAAGTTTTACCAACCTAAAATATGTTGCTTGCACTAAAGCAGTTGTAGGAAGACGTATCCCTTTCAACATTAAATTGATACATTCAGCTAGGATAATTTTCATATGGCCATAACGTCTTCTCTTATCATACGACCGAGCTTACTTTTTTTTAGGGATTATATCAATTCATTGAACCATTGCAACATTCTTCGTATAAAGATTTTGATAATACAAATGAAAATAGGGTCACCTCAACTCGTATGCTATTAAAATAAAAATAATGATTCATACCCATCTTATATATTAAAATGGTTCTAAGAGATAAAAAAATCATAAATGTGATTACATACTCATCTTTACAACTTGTCCATGCCAGTCTTTATTGTTAAACCTCTTCATAAATTTAGCTATAATATGTTGAATGCTATACACCGAATATGCAATTGGAGGATTCCATGCACTACGTAAGCACCTAATCATAGCTTTAATAGATTCGTGTTAATCAAAAATTAAAAATATGACAGGTTATGTATCACATGTGTATGCAAATTTAATTATAGCTTTGATGGATTCATGTTGATTAGAAATCAAGCATATGCTAGATTGTGTTATCACATGTGCATGCAAATTAAGGAGAAAAATTGACTAAGCTTTCCTTGTCACCCTGTACAATGGCAAAAGTAATTGGTACTATGTTTCGATTATCATCTTGCATTATAGCTAACAACAATGTTCCTTTATATTTTTTATATAAGAATATACTGTTTATTTGCACAATAAGTTTACAAAAAGGAAAGTCTTTAATGCAAGACTTGAATATCCAAAAAATTTTATGAAATAAATGCTTACCTTGCACCATTCGAGGACCGTTATATGCAGATATGGTTTGCAATTCCATAATTATGCCAAGAACAAAATGTTGCATTACACTTAACCACTTTGGCAGATTATTGTATGATTTATATTAATCGTCAAACACTTTAACAATTGCCTTCTACTTTGCTTTCTATGCTTTCTTATAAGAGGCCACGTATCCACATCTGCTTTATGTCTCGGCAACTAAAAATGAAACGATAATTATTGGATTTGCTTGAACCGATGATAAAATACATGAACATATCATGCTAGAAACTAATTTCAGATGACCTTGTGAAATTCTTCTAAATGTACGAGTATGAGACCCATTATATTTTTTAATCTCCCATACTTATTTTTTTCAACAATGTTACCCTTATGCTCAAGTTGCAACCCTACCCATATATCAAACACTTACCATGATTTTGTTTAGCTTAAAATGTATGACTTTATAATCTATACAGTTTTTTATGTTAGAGTTCTTTATAGCTAAAAGCATAATATCTTTCGTTGCAAATTGCAGTCCAATATAAATATCACCGTTGGATGGATTCTAGCTTGTAGGCATACTTAATGTATGAGCATATTCTGGAAATTCTGCCATGTGCATTGTGTTTAGATCGAGTGTGCATATATAGGATGTAGGTTCATACTGATGAAAAAGACTATTAGCTCTGCCATTAGATAACAATAAGAAACATTATTATTAACAATGACATCTATGTCAGAGTCATAGTTATCATCACTGTCATCTAATTGAGCGTACTCTTTGGGCTCATTGAAGTCATCAACATTATCACTATAGGCTCTAAATAACACATCATGATCAATACTAAATAAACTTAGTCCTTCCGCATCCATTTCAACACCTCTAATTTGAGAGTTTGTCATCATGGAACTGTATGGCTCATCATTTTTAGCGTTAAGAAGTATTGATGGCATAGATGAATAATGAAATGATTCACTGAAATTATTTATCAATAATTAAGTATTTCAAAGAGGCAGGCTTTGAGGATTGCCAAATGGTAATGAAATTTGCAAGGAGGTTGTATGTCGTAAAAACATTTGAAGGCCCACCATCGTCTTGAAAATCCTATAGGTTGGCGTATAGCCCAATTATATCAGCATTCAGAGATTACTCATGAGCATAAAACATGCATCTCACATCATCATCATCAAGTGGAAAAGTCTCATATTAGACACTTCTTTCTCTGATAGAAATAAAAAACCTATACTTGATCCGTGATACCATTTTACTATTTTTAGCTTTAATTTTTGTATGAATTTTAATCTTTAGTTCCTTTATTATGATGTCTTTATCAACACTAAACTTTTAGTATAGTTACTTTGAAAAGTAACACCTTTATCATTGTTAAAAATTTGTCTATTAAAATAGACAAGTATAACAAATCTATTGCTTTTGTTTTGTAATTAACCTGCAAACATAAATGTTGAATATAAATGTTTAAAGAAGGGTTTAACATATTAGAATATAAAAAAATACATGTAATTGACTCTTAAAATGTAAATTTTGAATAAACAAGATACTAACCCATTCACTAACACCAGAAAATAATAAAGAAGTGTTATCACTAGACCTAAAAGACAAGCAGCAAGAATGAAAACAAAAATGACAATGATGAACTATTATATTTAGAATGCAGCATGAAGGAGTCAAAAAAATTTCGTCTCATTCAAAATCTCTGCATTTGTTCCATCTTAGCAGTGTGGCATTTATAATCAATCAACTTTTCTTTATTTCTATAAAAAAGAATCTGATTCCTATAAAAAATTCATGCATTAGTCTCATCCCTGTAGTATGATATTTAGAACCAGTTTAAGTTTAAGTTCTCTTATTTCATATTAGAAGGAATCTGATTCCCATCAAGAATTAATGCGTTAGTTACATCTTCCAGATTCTAATAAAGATTTAATGCATTAGTTACATCTTTTCGATTCCCATAAAAAATCCATGTAATAATCACATATTTCATATTCCTATAAAAAATTAATGCATTAATCATATCCTTATGATGAAGCTGAGGCACAAAAAACAAAGTTGCCCTAATGTAGGGAGGCTTCCCTTGCAAAAAGCAAAGTCTCCCTTAGTGAAAGGCGGCTTCTCTTTTAAATAGTTATTGGTCACCTTTTTTCTTTTTGCTTATATAAATTAAACGAGTTTTTTTTTTCTGTAGTTAGAAAGTTTAGGGCCATTTAACGATTAAGAAGGGAATTACCCTATGATGGGGCAACTTTCCAATTATTAAGAAAGAAAGCCATTTTATGATGGGTCAGTTAAGCGAAATCAGCCAATCGTAGAGCGATTTCCTTTCTTCAAGCCAAAATCAAAGCATTTAGGAATTAATCTTAAAATGAAATAATTAAAGAAATAAAAAAATAATATTTAAATAAAATTGCCTTTTATAACTTATTATGCTTTGCAAAACTCTAATGATTATAAGTGGTTCAACTAAAATTAGATTCAATAACATATTAAAGTCTAAACAAATAAATAAAATATATTAAAATGTGAGTATCAGTTTGAGGGCATTTTTTTATTAATATTATTATTTTTTTAAATAACAAAATATGTCATTTGGGATTGATTCCCGAAACGTGCCAATTTTTTAGCAGAATAAAGGGGCGAGATCTCAATGCCCCTTCAAAGGGGCCTTGTAGGGTCACAGGCCTGCCATTTTGCTTATTTATTCATTCCTCCCTCCTCTAAAAAAAAATTATTTAGGGGGAAAAGGGAAAGGGCTCTATAGGAGAACTTTTTTTTAAGAAGTATCCTCAAAATAATTTTTTTTTAAATTAGAGATTTTTTATATTTTTTGTATTTTTGTGATTATTTCTTCTTTCAATGTCTAGTTTTTGTTCTGGATGGCATTATAATCATCTTCATTGTCTGAATCTAGTTAAAGTAATGTGCATACATTTGTGTCATAGGACAATGAGGGAAAAAAGTATTCTGCTATTGTGGAGTGAAATGCCCAATCTGGACAACATGGAAGAAGTTGAATATTAGGAGAAGTTTCTATAGTTATCCTAATTACAAGGCTTCTAATTGTGGGTTTTTTAGGTGGCATGATGAGTAACTAATAGAGAAGGCCATATTTTTTATTTATGAGTTGAAAAAAAAGAATGATGATTTAAAAAGAGAGAATCGAAGCTTGAAAATACAAAGTGACAAAAAAGGTTCAAGGTTATAATTGAAGTCAGAATGAAATCTATGCAAAAGCAAATGATCTTGGCAATGGAAAATGCAGATTATTTTAAGAGGAAAAAGAATTTGTATCTTGCTGGGATGTGTATTTCTTGGATTATCTCTTTCTTAGTTTTTGTTAATTATGGTTAAATGTAATGTAATCTTAAGCCTATATTTGAATAAACATTATAGATTTTCAACTTTTAATATGATGGTAAATATTTGAATATACCAACGTTCAAAAATTAAATATAAATATTTAAAGAACAGTTTAACATATAAGTATTAAAATTTACATTAACACAATATTTGCTAGCATTATTGCTGATGTGAACTCTTCCTCAATGTGCCAGATTGATAAAAATATTTGTTACGGCTATGCCTGCATTCTTGCATAATCCGCAATGTGTTAGGTGGTCTCTCTCCGTAAAGTCTATTTCATTATGAGTATCATTTGATTTTGTTTAATTTTTTGGATCTCTTTGCATTTTCGGATTAAGACACGGTTGTGGATCATTATATTCTGGCTGATAAGCTTCATTCTTAATGAGTTGAAACTCATGTTGATAAACATTGGATATAGTCTCTAGTCTACAAACATTATCCATATATTACATGCAATTTATATGGACATTAGCATAAGCAGCAATAACATGTGAACATGGATACCTTTGTGCTTGAAACTTTATACAGTCACACCATATTTCAATAAGATAGACATCGTAGTTCTAAGCCACAACTCCTTCCTTTGGGTTTTCTAACTCTTTAACTAGATAAAATTGATTCACTTGCATAAACTTATGTATAGGGTGAGAGTTAGCTTTCCTTCGATTTTATTGCATGGCATCTATAACTATTTCACAGTAAGTATGGCCTGTCGCCATCATTGCTATCTGCTTGTTCCCCATCTACCAAAGTAATTACGGGAAGATAAGTCCCTTTCAACATCGAATTTATACATTCGGCTAGGTTCATTGTCACATGTCGTAGCATCTCTATCATATGATTGAGCCCACTTCTTTTTTAGGATCCTATTAATTCAATCGGCTGTTTTTGCATTCTCTGCGTGAATATTTTCATTAAATAATTGAAAATGGGATTGCCTTGACTCGTAAGCTATTAAAATCATATGTTAATTTGTGGACTTATTAACAAATTGTTAATAAAAATGAAAATTGAGAAGGTTGTAAGAGATTAAACAACCATAAATGTAATTACATACTCTTGTTAATAACTTGTTGACATAAGTCTTTATTTTTAAATCTTTACATGAAGTTAGTTGCAATAGCCAATATGTTGAATGTAATACACATAATATGCACGTGGAGGTTTTTATGCATTACCTGAGTCTCTGATCACAAACTTGATGGATTCATGTTAATCAAAAATCAAGCATATGCCAAGTTGTGTAACAACATATCTATGCAAATTGTAGAAAAAATTACCATACCTTATTTGTCTCACCCTCCATAATGACAGGCAATTGGTATTATGTTGCGATTGTATCTTGCACAACAGCTAACAATAATATTCCTTTGTATTTTTCATATAAGAATGGATTGTTTATTTGTAAATCAGGTTTATAAAAGAGAAAACCTTCAAGGCAAGACTTGAATGTCCAAAGAATTCGATAAAAAATACTTTTACCTTGCACCATTTGAGGACCCAGATATACAGGTATGGTTTATAATTCCACTATTGTGCCAAGAACAAAATGTTCCATTACATCTAACCATTTTAGCAAATCATTGTATGATTTGTCCCAATCGATAAACACTCGAACAATTGCCTTTTGCTTCCCTATCCATGCTTTCTTATAAGAGATTATGCATCCCTACTTATTTTATATCTTGGCAACCAAAACTGAAACAAAAATGATTGGATTTGCTTGAACAAAGATAAAATGTATGAACAAATCATGTTAGAATCAAATTTTAAGTGATCTTGTAAAATTCATCCAGATTTAGTAAAAGGCCTATTTTATTTTCTAGTCCCCCATACTTATTTTTCAACAATGTTGCCCTTATGCCCTAATTGAATTATGGGCTATACATTGTAAACTTATTGTGATATTTGTTTGGTGTAGATTCTACTACTTTGTAATCTATAGAGTTTTTGATGTTGTAGTGCTTGAGAGATGAAAACGCAGCCTTTTTTGTTGCTAATTGCATCCCAACATAAAGACCATCGATAGATGGATTTTAGCTTGGCAGCATGCCTAATGTATTAACATATTCTAGAATTCTATCATATGCATTGCATCCAAATCAAGGGTGTACCTATGAGATGCAAGTTCAGACTAATGAAGAAGACAGTTACCTCTGCCACTAGATGACAAATGAGAAACATTTATATCAATAGTAATATCTAGTTCAAAATCATTGTTATCTTCACTGTCATCAAATTCAGCATACTCTTCAGGCTCACTAAAATCACCAACATATTAATCGTCAGCTCCAGATAATAGATCAGGATCAGCACTAAATGAACTTGGTCCTTCATTTTCTATTTCAACACCTGTAATTGGATAATTTGTCTCATGGAGGTGTGTGGCTCATCTTCTTTGGCACTAAGAACTATTGTTAACATAAATGAATAATAAAAGGATTCATAGAAATTATTCATCAACAATTGTACATCTAGAGGAGGTTGATGTTTGGGATTGTCAAATGGCCATGTAATTTGTTGAGTACATTGCATGCAGTAGGAATATTTGAAGGCCTCGGCATATAACTCAACTATGCCAACATTCAAAAATTGTTGATGAGCATGAAACATGCATCTCACGTCATCATCATTTTCAACTAGGAAACTCCTATATTAAATACATCCTTTCCTTATAGAAATAAGAAGGTTGTACTTGATCTCCGATACTCTTCTCTTATTTCAAGCTTTGATTTTTGTATTAATTTTGAATTTTAGTTCCTGTATTATGACATCTTTGCCAACACTAATGCTTTTGGGACAGTTACTTTGAAGGTAACGTCTTCTTCAGTGTTAAAAATTTATCTATTAAAGTAAACAAGTGCGACAAATCTATTGCTCATGTTGTTTAATTAACCTACAAACAAATACTATTTTCATCAAAAATCATCCAAGTTATCACACATAAACATCAAATATAAATTTTTAAACAACGGTTTAACATATTAAAGTTGAAATAAATACTTGTAACTAGTTCTCGAAACGCAAATTGTTATTAAACAAAATACTAACATTGTTCACTAACATAAAAAACAACAAAGATGAGAATGAAGAAGCACTATTACTAAACTCAGAAAACAAATAGCAAGAATGAGAATGAAAATGAAAGTAAATGAAAATAACAATGATGAACTACCATATTTATAATGGAGTAAAAAATTTTTCTTACCGTTTAAAATCTTTGCATTTGTCCCATCCTTAAACTTTTGCATTTACAATCAATCAACTTTTCTTCTTTCATATTAGAAGGAATCTGATTCCCGTCATGAATCCATGTATTAGTTACATTTTTTGGATTCCAATAAAAATTCATCCATGCATTACTCACATCTTTCATATTCAAAAAAAGTCAATACATGCATTAGTCATATCTTTCGAGTTTCAAAAAATCCATGCATTAGTTAACTTTTTTTTTCATATTTGAAGGAATTTGATTTCCAATGC
Organism: Adansonia grandidieri; assembly: GCA_038382065.1. Classification (NCBI taxonomy): domain Eukaryota; kingdom Viridiplantae; phylum Streptophyta; class Magnoliopsida; order Malvales; family Malvaceae; genus Adansonia; species Adansonia grandidieri. Next base: position 4,891,729 of record JBBYHK010000013.1, read on the forward strand.
ATTATTCACATCTTTTGGGTTCAAAAAATCCATGCATTAGTCAATTTTTCTTTTTTCACATAAAAAAGAATCTGATTCCCATTAAGAATCCATGCATTTATCACATCTTTCAGATTCCAATGAAAATTCATTCATATATTAGTCACGTCTTTTAGATTCAAACAAATATATCCATGCATTTGTCACATCTTTTAGATTTTTAAATAAGATTGATTTTTAAATGTATAGATAGATTATTTTTAACTCTAAATATAGATTTTTAAATAAATTATCAACTAAAAATATGTATAGATAGAATGTCAGACTCCTCTAAATACATAATTGTTTGGATAAAATGTTTGAACTTCATTTATAGATATGATATAAATGATAAAAATACATATTATAGAGATTATGCAAATGATAAAAATACATATTAATCGAATTAATATAGATAAAAGTCTATTGATAGGGGCTTTTTGGCGTGGTGTTGTGTTTAAGTCTTGGTCTGATACTTTAGACCTCAATGGGAGTACGTGTGTAATCTTTTTGACCGCACTATCTGTTCAAATACGTATAAAATCTTAATAATTTGTATACAAGTATAAGTTATAGCAATACAGATAAAATACTTAAGTTTATTACCTTAATAAAAGAAGGTATACGGACTATGCACTAACTCACGGTGCAAGAAATGATATCCGATACCAAGCCCATGATTACAGTAGCCACAAACAACCACCTATGCCATGGGTCCATTTAGTTTTGGCACAACAAAGTTCCTTATATACGAACCTTAAACAGGCCGAGCCCAACTATAAATCTAGTCTCCCTGAAATCTTGTAAAAGTGGAAGATATGTTAAATGGACCCAATCACTAGATTTACTGAGCATTAACATTCCTCTAATTAAGCGTTAATTATATGCTCTAGTAGCATATTTTATATCTTGTGTAGTTGGATTTTGAGGGAGTTTACCGAAAGTTCTTTCTAACTAAATCATTTTGAGTCTTGAGCCATTTAAACAGTCACTTGGAGGGATCTCACCCAAGAATTCAAGACACATGCCTTTCCATTCCAACAGGCTCCCCCTTGTTACTACCTTGCCATCAATTGGTAGTCCTACTTGAAGTGCAACATCCTCTAGGGTGGTTGTGCTTCACTGCATGGAAAATGAAATGTGCGTCTTGGGTTTCGATTGTTTAATCAAGAATTTTATTAGTCTAGGATGATATTGAAGGGTTCGAATTGAAGCTGCGTAGTAAAATCTAGATGACTTTAGATAGCCTACGATATATATATTTGGTTCTTCAGAAGAAATTTTGTGCAGCTGTAAGTTGTGATCATTATCCTGTTCGCAAAGTTATTAATCTATTAATTATAAAATTATAAACTCATAATGTTTTAAATATATGATTAATAAAATTTTAGTGCCTTAGATAATACTCTTGATGATAGATGATTTTCTTACAATCTCAATAATGATGATGATAATGATGATGATGATGATGATGATGAAGCCATTTTTTATCAAAAATATGGCTAGAAGAAAAATTGAAATTCTTTTAACCTTAAATTAACTTAATGTATCAAACTAAATTACAAAAAATGAACAATTATACTAAATTTATCAAACAAAATTAATCATTACTAAATAATTTATGTTTTCATTTAAATTAATCAATCTAAAGTAATAAGTAAATCATATTTAAATAATAACAATACCATAAGTTACAGAACAAATTTAATCATGATAATAAAATAAAAAATTCAATATCATAATACTTAAATAAAAAAGCCTAATCTTTCAAACAAATTTCAACTTTTACGAAAAAAAAGAACTTGGTAATTACAAAAATAAATTTAATCATGATAATAAATTACAAAGTTAAATATCATATTATTTAAATAAAAAAGTTTAACTCATACCTAATCTTTCAAATAAATTTCAACTTCTACAAAAAAAACTTAATCACAACAAAAATAAATTTAATAATGATAATAAATTACAAAGCTAATTATATTTTAATATTTTAAGTAAACTTCTACAAATAAAAATAAACCTTTCCTTAAAAAATTATATGCAAAATTACCCAAAACTTTAAATACGAACACCTAAAACTCAAAACTTAATTAATTTCTCTCCTCATCCCCTTGTAGTGACAAGAAAAAGAGTTTGTAGGAGCTTTTTGTAAGAAAGAGCTCCTAACAAGCCCCTTTCTACCTCCAATAATTTATAGGGATTCACAGGATTGAGCAAGGTCACAAACCCTACCAAGCCCCGCCTCCTAAGGATTCACACTCAGTAGGGTCACATTTCCCGAAAGTGGCTATTTTGATAATTAAAAAGATAATATTATAATAAAAAACCAAGTTTGGATGCATAAAATTGAATAGTTTAATTTTTTTTAATCAAATCAAATTTAAATTCAAATGGATTGAACAAATTTTAAGTTCAAATAAAATTCATTCTCTACCAAAAATTTTGTCATAAGGATAATTTAGAATCACTGGTGAAAAAATTTTGGTTTAAAAAAAGTATGGTGAAAAAATGTGATCTAAGAAATTTTAAGCATTTATCATTGTTGTGAAAAAATAATCTTAAGACTTGAAATATCAAAAAATATATACATTTCAAATAATAAAAATTTAAAGATATGAGAATAATAAAATTATTTTATCAAAAAGTCGATTTTCAGAGTTCAAAACCTTTTTTTTTAACTTTTTGATTTGGATTGTCAGCTTATAATTTTAATCATAAAAGTAAAATATTTTTACTAATTTAGCATTTCATTTATGATGAAACGTAATTTTTTACTCAAAATATGTGCCAATGGCAATGCCTTAATCCTAGTTAATAGTCCCATGGTTATGGTGTGAAGTTATGGTGTGAAAATTGGATTACAAAATTATTTGATGTTTAATTAATTAATTTTTATTTTAATTTTCTTAATATATCACAAAAATAGTACTAATTTCACTTGTTTTGCTTATCAATTGCAAGTAAAATTGTGCTTATTCAATTACTAGCTTAAGCAACATACCTTGAATATTATATGATTTATTTTAAATTTCATAAATGCTTGTTTAGGACCTTAATATCATTACAACACGAAATTGGTGGGGAAATGATAGAGAAAAAAAAGGTAAGATACAATTGACTATGATAACATAAATGGTTAAATTAATAGAGTTTTGTAATTTGATGCTATAGCATTCATTTTGTGATTTCAATTCTTTTTTATATTTATATTTACTGTAGTTGATTGTGATAGAACTTATTATATCCATGACAATAATAATACAACACGATAATACATCTGCGATTATAATTTAAATCCACCAATTAAAAGAAATCACCTCTTTTTCGATCATTTTGCTTAGAAGATATACTATTGATCAATCTTTGAGGGTTGTAGATTTGACTAATAGGAGCATAGAAGGTGGGATGTAGAGATTTTTAGATGTGGATCATTGGGGTCTTCTTTCATGGAGTTTTGGGTAAACCTACTTATAAGAGCTAAGCAGGTGAAGAGGATGAATTTAATGGGGTATTTTCCATTTGAGCGGGTGTTTATAGGTCTTGTACCAATCGATACAAGAAAATTTACTCACACATATATTATGTTGGTTATCAATGATTTTTTGTGTATAAAATACTAAATACATATACGTATATAAAGGTTATCATATGGTATATATAGATTGTTGTGCATATATATATATACAATTTAAGATTATATTACACAATTAATATTCATGGTTAATAAAAAATTGATCTTATTATGTTCACTTGAAAAAGAAAAGGAAAAAAATTGGTTGGTAGTCTTTGGTGATATGCAATTCTAAATTTGAAACTTAAAATATGTTAGTGATATATAATAGTTTAATTTCTAAGCGGGTTTGAGCTCAAGTTTTTTTTGAAGTTTAAGGAAAAAGGGAAATAGCTAAGCATGACCCTAAATCTAAATCCTTAATTTTATGCTAAGCGTGCACCAAGAAAAGAAAAGACTAAAGTTTATCACATAAATCATGTAGGCGAAAAAAGTGTATTTTTTTTTTCCAAAAAATTATTATATTTTAAGGGAAAAATAACTTAAAATTAAGAAAATAAAAAATAAAACATTAGTATTTTAAGTGATTAGTTGTTTATTAGTTGATAATTATTTTTTAAGTTTTTGTTTTTTCTCCAATTAATTGTAGTATTGAATTTATTTTATATGCATAATTTTCCAACATATTATCTATTAAAAGAAAGAGGATGAAGGGGGGAAAATAATAGAGGAAGGAAGACAAAATAGGGGATGACGATACGTAAGAGAAGAGAGAGGAGATTAAAGTGATTATATCAGGTGGGCAAGTCTTCGATGACAGTGGCTTGGTGGTCGAGGAAAAGGAAGAGGAGAAGCTAATGAGTGCAGGAAAAGAAAGGAGTGTGAACAACTCAACAAATGATGGCATTGCAGTTGGCTAAAGAAAAAAAAAGAAGAAGAAGCAAAGGGGAACACAATAAAAAGATAACTTTTTTATTTTTATAATTTTTAATCTATTTATTTATAATAATTTAATAAAAAATTAATAAATACGTATTTGGTAAAATCATTTTATTTGATTTTGGACTTTTATGTATGAAAAAAGTTATAATGAATTTTCAAAAATTTCATTTTCTCTTATCATTTTCTAATATGTTTTTTAAGAAATTATGATTCAAAAATAAATTTCAAAAGTTGATCTAATTTCTCTAAAATTAAAAAAATTAAAAGAAAAAGACAATGAAAAAAATTAACAAAAGAAAAAATAGTACTAAATCTTTTTTTTTTGGTTTTTTTTTCTTATATTGCTATTCTTCTTACTATTTTTTTAAATATTTTAAAATAATAGAATTAAATTACTCCTACATACTTTTTTCATTTTTAAATATGTAAGTCTCGTAGCACCATGTGGCTAAGTTTTCAGTAAAGTTCTCGAATTTCAACACTATTTATATTTGGATTTACCCATAAAAGTTGTATTTGAATTTACTCATAATTTTTTTTTTTATTTAAACTTAAATTAGGTTCATCCAAAAATTTATTTCATTATTTAAAATAATATTAAAAAATATTTTTATATTAATATTTATAATTAAATTTATTTAAATAAAAAATTTTATATAAATTTAACCAAAAAAAATAAAATTATCAAGATAATAAAATATCCAACCAACCAATTAGCAAATACACAGTCGCACTTCAAATAAAATTTTAAATTTATTGTATATCTTGATTTAAAAATAATTAAAGATTCAATTTAAGGCCTATAAAATTTTTATTTTTAAAGAAAAGGGCCATGAAAAATAAGAATGGCATTTAAGGAGATGAAACTATAAAAATTATCTTTAAAAATTATAATTACTTAAAAGCCCTTAACAAAATAACAAAATTTCAACTCGAGTCCATTTTCATCTTCTTCTCTTTGGTCCCTAAAAACCCAGCAAGCCTTCATAACCCAGAATCCGGTGCCACCCATCACCTTCGGCTCTTTTGTTCCCTTCCTCACTAATTGCCATCGAAAATTTGGACGTCGATCAATTTTTTTTTTCCTTTTTATTCAACTCTTTGACTCTCTGAATATTGAATCTGTAAGTTTCTTGTTCTTCTTTTTTAATTAAAAAAATTAATGATATTGTTATTTTTGTTTGTGTTGTTGTATGGATGATAATCTTGGGATGTTGAAAGCTTTAAATCAGTTTTAAGAATGGATGGAAACGAAACTGTTTTTGAGCTCTAGTTGAGCTTCCTTTTTTTTTTTTTTAATTTATTTCAATTCGTTTTTGAGCGATTATTTTTGGTACAACAGTAAATGTTTTGAACAAATAATTCTTTTTTCTTTTTTTTTTTGGGAGGGATTTACGCCTTTTCTTTTTAAAACGTAAAATAAAACTATGCTTTCAAGAGTTGAACTTTGAAGACTTTAATCATGCAAATATTGGTGACTTAAATGTTTTAGTTTACATTTTTTTTTTCTAAATTGGAGATGAATTAGTTGGGGAAGATTGTTTTTAACTCTATCGCTTCTTTTTAACCTTTTTTTTTCTCTTTTGGTTAGAGGTAGTAAAATGAATTTGAATTTAAAAATTTATTTAAAAAATTTAACTCTGAACTCTAACTAAACTTGATTTGATCAAAAAGTCAATGGTCAGAACTTAAAATGACCCGACCCAAATTTAATACTAAAAACAAATATAAAAAATTTATAATTAAATAATTTTTAATAAATCAAAAACTTTAATTATGAATTTTATTTTAATATTCTTTTAATAATTTAATT